>JAWNZC010000190.1:462500-822500 GCA_035771165.1 Paragorgia papillata
CTGAGCCACGGAGGCCGTTGCCGAGAGCTTGATCGCGACTTCTGTATATAATAAGGTGGTAATGCCAGGAGAGAATTGGGTATATTATAAGTAATATTGGGCATTTCACTCGATTACATAGCATGTTCTAGGGATTTTTGGTGAATAAACCCAATTCTCTCCTGGCATTACCACCTTAATAAACCCAATTATCTTAATAAACCCAATTCTCTAATAAACCCAATTCTCTCCTGGCATTACCACCTTAATGTATACAGAACTCGCGATCAAGCTCTCGGCAACGGCCTCCGTGGCTGAGTGGTCAGAGCATTGCACTAGAATCGCAAGGTCGTGGGTTCAATTCCTGCCGGAAGACCTGTGTTTTGCTTTTTTCGCAACTGGTCCCGGTTTGGTCTTAAAATGTATATATTCTACACTCGAATTTTCCTTCACCAAAAATCCCTAGAACATGCTATGTAATCGAGTGAAATGCCCAATATTACTTCTAATAAGTTATTTACATATTGGCGTTTGCAGGAAGTGAGAGAATGTGAGGTCTCATCTTAGAAAGTGAGGTGAGATAAAGTGAGCCATGAGATGAGAAACGGTCAAAACAAGGAAAGAGGAAACGAGCCAATATTGGCATTGAGAGACGGGTTAAAATTACGAATTAAAAGACTTTCTCTGACAAGAAGTTCAGAGGGGGAAGAGCATGAAGATAAGATAGTGAAATCATCAGATGAAACCGGATGACCAGTACCACAATGGAATCCATGGGGGAGTATGGTTGGCGTGTGCTGTTAGGGCGCTGCCTCTCAAAAATAGTTAAGCCCGATTGGACGGGGTTAGTACTTGGATGGGTGACCGTCTGGGAATAACTCCGTTCTCGAGCTTGAGACTCGTGTGAGTAGAGTTGTAGTTGGTCTCTCCTGTGCTTCGAGGGTTTTCCACCGGGTTCTCCGGTTTTCCTCCCTCCGCAAAACCAACACCTACAATCTGAGAATAATTCATTGGGACACTAAAGCATCAATTAGCTTCCTTCTTGCTTATTTCACTATCGTGGGATAAATAACGTTGCTTTACCCCTCCCCACCCCCCACCAATCAATGTTGATTTCCAGGGGATACTTCTGAGGCCTAGAAAACAAAAATTCTGTCGCAACGTTGATCGGAGGGGGAAGGGGAGGGCACATTTTAAAGTTAAATCGCGTGCGCACATAAGTCACTTGACATACGCTGTGTCCCGATGTAATTATTCCACGATTGTAGGTCTTAGCTGTAATATGTTTGTTTGTTTGTTTGTTTGTTTGTTTGTTTGTTTGTTTGTTTGTTTGTTTGTTTGTTTGTTTGTTTGTTTGTTTGTTTGTTTGTTTGTTTGTTTGTTTGTTTGTTTGTTTGGTGACTTATTTCGTGATGATCAGTATATTTTACATCGCTCACAACAATAAATTCAGGGGAGATGTCTGTTTCCATTGATGCAGTTTCCTTGAAAATTTTCCAAAGCAATTTTGTGTTTGAAATGTTTTCATTTGATAATTTGGTATAGTAATTTGCTTTCGATTCGCGAATTTCTTTGGTGATTTTGTTCCTGCATTGTTTATATGAGACCCAGTCATCTTCATAATTTGATGTCTTAGCTCGTTTTAGGTACTTGTCTCTTAATTTCATCTTATCCCGAATGTCTTTGTATGTGGTCCGATATATGTCGTATGGCGGCTGCCTGGAGCGCCTTGAATACGCCTTCGACTCGGCCATGTTAAAATTTCGATGTGTAAATTGCTCTTGAAAAGCCCCTTATGTATGTATGTATCACAATGGTGTGATAAGATTCTGGTAGGAGAAGGATTGACACGCTTCCCTGGGGATTCGAACCCGCAACCTTCGGTTTACTAGTCCGTCGCTCTAAACAGCAGATAATTTTGTCTGCGCATGCGTCGCGCGAGTTGTCGTGGGGAGTCTGGGGACTTCAAAAAACATAAACAAAGATGGCGGTAAATGTTTTCCCCCCCACCCACAACCCTTACGGCCTTATTTCCCCCAGAAAAAGGTGTATAGTTTGTAAAACGGCTTGTGAAAGGACACTGGAAACAGTCAGAAGCAGCCTCCCACAACATGAAGAAATAGAAAGTTATTTTAGTGAATCGTACGATATTAAATTGGGTCACAACGACTTGACTACGTTGTGGTCAACATGTCGTGGCTTCAAATGCACGCGGTTTAATTGAGCTCAAAGCCCCATTTCTACAATTTTTAGAACAAAAAGTGGCCAATGTTAAAATTTCAATGTGTAAATTGCTCTTGAAAAGCCCCTTGTGGAAAGAAATAATTAATGTATGTATCACAATGGTGTGATAAGATTCTGGTGGGAGAAGGATTGACACGCTTCCCTGGGATTCGTCGCTCTACCGATTGCGCTACATACAATAATTATTGTTATAGATTTTTATTATATGGCACGGATTACTTCCGGTAAAATCACGCGCTGTGATTGGTTACTGACGGGGCGAGATTTCTCCGCAGTAATGCCCACGGGCATTATGAAAATTGTTAATGCCCTACGATTGGAAACAAACAAAAAATCCTAATAAGAAACTTTTATTGCCGAAAAACGGCGAAAATAGATGAAATAGATGACGAGTAAATTCTAGTATCCAGACGAGAAAGAAACAGAAGAAAGTAACGCTAGTTCGGTGTTTTGACGAAGTTAAAGGAAGCGAAGACCAAGAAATACAAGATTGATTTTGAAATAAAAAGTGCCATATAATAAACTACTTAATAACCTCGACCGTTCGGTCTTTATGGTGAAATATTAAAGCTCGGTCTTGAACGTATTAACTCATTCCTGTCCGAGGGCTTCCCCAGAGGTGGATAAAATCGTCTGGCGTTAGCCAGAATAAAATACTAAAGACCAATTCGGACAGGAAAGAGTTAGAGAGATAGTTTATAACTCATTCCTGTCCGAGGGCTTCCCCAGAGGTGAATAAAATCGTCTGGCGTTAGCCAGAGTAAAATACTAAAGACCTATTCGGACAGGAAAGAGTTAAGGTGGCTCCCTATAGTTTCAATAAATACGCGCTATTTCATACGCGCTCATTATCTAATGTTATTCACAAGTTTAGAAATTTGTTAGATAAATACTAAGTAGACCTTGCTATAGCAGAACTATCGCAGATATAAAATATCTATCAAAAAGTTCAATTATTTGCTGTTACCATGGTAATAATGACGTTGGAACTTTGGTATATTTTCAAATATTGCATAATTGAAGCGGCATGTCTTTAGTTTGCTTCGGTGAAATTTTTTAAAAATTGCTGATATGATAGATGCTGTTGTGGAGAATATCCATATACAAAATCAGAGAGGGTTGTATGGACAGATTTTTCGCTATAAAAATGATCGATTTAAAAAAGTTCTGTCTCATGAAAATTTTTTAAAATTATATATACTTTAGAACTTTTTATAAACTACTCATTTACAAAATTTTAGCAAAATTCACCGAAGAAAACGTCTACAAGTCTAAAATCTATGTCAACGCGGTCATAGAATTTAGAATCGACAAGATCGCTATTTACGCATGCGTAGCGATACTATTTCTAGTCACCAGTCCCCTATTGAAATTACCGTAGGGAGCCACCTTAACCTCGCTATCGCTCGGTCAATACAGCAAGACCTCAGTTTAATATTTTACCGTAAAGACCGAGCGGTCGAGGTTATGAAGTAGTTAATAAAGCGAAGGTCGTGAGTTTGAATTTCAGCCGCGGTCGAGTAGAGTTTTCTCTACTTACCCAGTATGGTTTGTCACTCGGAGTAGCACCTAATCATAGGCGTAGAATATGGGGGGGGCTGGGGCTGAGGGGCTTTAGCCCCCCGAGAAATCTTAATGGGGGGCTGAGCCCCCCCCCCGACATTTTGCAGCAACTGACTCATCAATCACCATTCACAAATTATAGGTTACTCGTTAGGCTAAAGTAACTGTTACAGCCTCATTCCTGTCAGCCAAAAGCACCCATATACAGTGATAAGTCAACCCAGTAAACACAACATCGAAAAATTGTTGAAATGTGTTGTATTTTAACTAGTTTTTATGACATTTCATGACAAAGTTTGAAACGTTCTCTGGTCAAAGATATTTATTTCTAACAAGCTTTCGGCTGCCAGTCTGCAGCCTTCGACGGGTTAACACTAATGAGATAAAAAATTACTCTTACGGTGATGATTACACACTACGCCTACAACTACGGTTTACAATTACATTACAGTGACAACACAGAGATAAATAGTTCCGCCTACATATAACACTATACTCTACTTTTTAAGTAAAAACCGGTAAATAGGCGGAACTATTTATCTCTGTGTTGTCACTGTAATGTAATTGTAAACCGTAGCTGTAGGCGTAGTGTGTAATCATCAACCGTAAGAGTAATTTTTTATCTTATTAGTGTTAACCCGTCGAAGGCTGCAGACTGGCAGCCGAAAGCTTGTTAGAAATAAATATCTTTGACCAGAGAATGTTTCAAACTTTAATATGTTTAATCCTGGTCGCGCTTCTAGCATTTTTAAACATTTCATGACCTTCGGTGTTCTTAAAAATCACCCCTCAGAATGCAGGAAATGGCATTTCCAACACTCTAAATTTCAAACATTTTCGGGGAGCATACCCCCGGACCCCCCTAGAAGAGTCCCTTTTTGTAAGCGCCCCCCACGGGAAAATTCTTAAAAAGGTCCTGTGCAGCACTTCAGTCCCCCTGGACAAAAACAAAACTCTACGCCTATGCACCTAATAACATTGGTTTGTCTTTGTTTTATAAGTTGTATAATTTTAGAATTTCGATGACGTTACATGAAAACGATCTACACAATTGAAATGCCGGTCCCTTACACCTCTGTTTGCAAGGACTTTTGTAAGTTGGTTAGTATGATTCCTGTGCGATTGAAGATTACTAATTGTTTTTCATTAGATACTGACCGCGCACGTAAGTTTGGTTTGGACGAAGCAATTCAAGCCGACCCTTGTGAGGTTGACCACAATCGTCTGTTCAAGGTGCTGCAGTTCCTCACTCTGGAACATCGTCTGAGTGATACGTATTCGTGCTTGGTAAGATTTTGTTAGCTAGTATAGGGTCGTCGTCGTCGTCGTCGTCATTATCATCAACATCATCATCATCATTATCATCAACAACGTCATCAACAACATCATCATCATGTTTATCATCATCATTATCATCCTTATCATCATTATCATTATCATCATCATTATCATCATTATCATCATTATCATCATTATCATCATCATCATTATCATCATTATCATTATCATCATATCATCATCATTATCATTATCATTATTATCATTATAATCATCATCGTCATCATTATCATTATCATCATCATTATCATCATTATCATCATTATCATTATCATCATATCATCATCATTATTATCATTATAATCATCATCATCATTATCATTATTATCATCATCATCGTCATCATTATTATTATCATCATCATTATTATCATCATCATCATCATTTTCATCTTCATCATCATCATTATCCTTATCCTTATCATTATCGTCATCGTCATCATCATCATCGTCGTCGTCATCATCATTTTCATCTTCATTTTCATCATCAACATTATCATCATAATCATCATCATCATCATCATCATTATCATTATCATCAACATCGTCATCAACAACATCATCATTTTTATCATCATCATTATCATCCTTATCATCGTTATTATTATCATTATCATCATTATCATCATCATTATCATGATTATCATTATCATCATATCATCATCATCATCATCATTATTATCATTATTATCATTATTATCATTATCATCATCATCATTATCATCATCATCATCATCGTCATCATCATCATCATCATCATTTCCATCTTCATTTTCATCATCATCATCATCATCATTATTATCATTATCATCATCATCATCATCATTATTATTATCATCATTATTATCATCATCATCATCATCATCATTTTCATTTTCATTTTCATCATCATCATCATCATCATTATTATTATTATCATTATCATCATCATTATTATCATTATCATCAACATCGTCAACAACATCATCATCATTTTTATCATCATCATTATCATCCTTATCATTATCATCATTATCATTATCATCATCATTATCATCATTATCATTATCATCACCATCACCATCATTATCATTGTCATCATATCATCATCATCATTATAATCATTATTATCATTATCATCATTATCATTATCATTATCATCGTCATCATTATTATTATCATCATCATCATCATCATCATCATCATCATCATCATCATCATTTTCATAATCATCATCATCATCATCATCATCATTATTATCATTATCCTTATCATCATCATCATCATCATCATCATCATCATCATCATCATCATCATCATCATCATCATCATCGTCCTCATCATCATATTCATCTTCATTTTCATCTTCATTTTCATCATCAACATTATCATCATCAGCATTATCATCATCATCATCATTATTATTATTATCATTATCATTATGGTCATTATCATCATTATCATTATTATTATTATACAATGCTGATACAATCTCGACTGTGATTGGCTAAAAACCTACAGATAATTCTTGATGTCTGTAGCTATGACGCGCTGGCCAGCGGTTTAAACAAAACAAACATGGCGGCCGTCCTTAGGAGTGAAGATCAGAAGCGGATTAATCCGGCGGATTTGGCACGTTTTGTTGACGCTAAAACCACCAAGAAAAAACAAGCGAGCTACACATACATCTGCTAGAGTTTAAAGCAGTGTTTGAAGGAGAAAATTGTATTTGAAAGCGAAAAAAGTTAGCGAACCTCGAACTGAAGACGGTATGAATATTTACTATTTTTACCTAACTTTGTAAAAAACTTTCTATAGGCTTCTACATTTATAATTGTATAATAAAACAATTATTGAATTCGGTTATCGCATGATATCAAGAATTATCAAGGCCTCTGTTTGTGTTATCCGCCTCAGCCTTCGGCTTCGGCAGATAACACAAACCTCGGCCTTGATAATTCTTGATATCTTGCTCAACCTCATCCAATAATTGTATATTATCGTTATCATCATTATCATCATCAGCAGCAGCAGCAGCTGAGGAATCACTACCACCACTGCCACACCACCACCGCCACCGCCACCATCATCATCACAACCACCACCACGTCTACCTCTACCGCCACCACATTCAGCACCACCGACACTTCCACTAGCACCATCATCATTATCACCATCACAATCATCTTTATCTCATTAGCACTGCTGTATCTGTTCTCCTACAGGGATGGTTCTCTCCTGGTCAGCTTTTTGTCCTCGATGAATATTGTGCTCGTTATGGTGTTCGTGGCTGCTACCGCCATTTATATTATTTACTAAATCTTCTGGACAAAGCCGAATCAGGAATCATGATTGATCCTACCTTGCTTCATTACAGCTACGCATTTTGCGCTTCTCATGTCCATGGCAACCGGTATGATAAAACGACATTATTTTTTGCCACTTTTTGAATTTCCATACAGCGGCCCGCATAGTGTCTGTCAAAATTCTTACCCTTATCCTCATCCTCATCCTCATCCTCATCCTCATCCTCATCCTCATCCTCATCCTCATCCTCATCCTCATCCTCATCCTCATCCTCATCCTCATCCTCATCCTCACCCTCACCCTCACCCTCACCCTCACCCTCACCCTCACCCTCACCCTCACCCTCACCCTCACCCACCCCCACCCTCACCCTCACCCTCACCCTCACCCTCACCCTCACCCTCACCCTCACCCTCACCCTCACCCTCACCCTCACCCTCACCCTCACCCTCACCCTCACCCTCACCCTCACCCTCACCCTCACCCTCACCCTCACCCTCACCCTCACCCTCACCCTCACCCTCACCCTCACCCTCACCCTCACCCTCACCCTCACCCTCACCCTCACCTCACCCTCACTCAACCCTCACCCTCACCCTCACCCTCACCCTCACCCTCACCCTCACCCTCAACCTCACCCTCACCCTCACCTCACCCTCACCCTCACCCTCACCTCACCTCACCCTCACCCTCACCCTCCCTCACCCTCACCCTCACCCTCACCCTCACCCTCACCCTCACCCTCACCCTCACCCTCACCCTCACCCTCACCCTCAACCCTCACCCTCCACCCTCACCCTCACCCTCACCCTCACCCACCTCACCCTCACCCTCCTCATCCTCATCCTCATCCTTTACCTTTATCTTCATCCTCACCCTCATCCTCATCCTCATCCTCATCCTCATCCTTTACCTTTATCCTCATCCTCATCCTCATCCTTTACCTTTATCCTCATCCTCATCCTCATCCTTATCCTTTACCTTTATCCTTATCCTTATCCTCATCCTCATCCTCATCCTCATCCTCATCCTCATCCTCATCCTCATCCTTTACCTTTATCCTTATCCTTATCCTCATCCTCATCCTTATCCTTACCTTTATCCTTATCCTTACCTTTATCCTTATCCTTATCCTTATCCTTATCCTTATCCTTATCCTTATCCTTATCCTTATCCTTTATCCTTTATCCTCATCCTCATCCTCATCCTCATCCTCATCCTCATCCTCATCCTCATCCTCATCTTCATCCTCATCCTCATCCTCATCCTCATCCTCATCCTCATCCTCATCCTCATCCTCATCCTCATCCTCATCCTCATCCTCATCCTCACCCTCACCCTCACCCTCACCCTCACCCTCACCCTCACCCTCACCCTCACCCTCACCCTCACCCTCACCCTCACCCTCACCCTCACCCTCACCCTCACCCTCACCCTCACCCTCACCCTCACCCTCACCCTCATCCTCATCCTCATCCTCATCCTCATCCTCATCCTTTACCTTTATCCTCATCCTCATCCTCATCCTCATCCTCATCCTCATCCTTATCCTTATCCTTATCCTCATCCTCATCCTTATCCTTACCTTTATCCTTATCCTTACCTTTATCCTTATCCTTATCCTTATCCTTATCCTTATCCTTATCCTTATCCTTATCCTTATCCTTATCCTTATCCTTTATCCTTTATCCTCATCCTCATCCTTATCATCATCCTCATGCTCATCCTTACCTTTATCCTTATCCTTATCCTTATCCTCATCCTCATCCTCATCCTCATCCTCATCCTCATCCTCATCCTCATCCTCATCCTCATCCTCATCCTCATCCTCATCCTCATCCTCATCCTCATCCTCATCCTCATCCTCATCCTCATCCTCATCCTCATCCTCATCCTTACCTTTATCCTTATCCTTACCTTTATCCTTATCCTTATCCTTATCCTTATCCTTATCCTTATCCTTATCCTTATCCTTATCCTTATCCTTATCCTTATCCTTATCCTTATCCTTATCCTTATCCTTATCCTTATCCTCATCCTCATTCTTATCCTTACCTTTATCCTTAGCCTTTATCCTTAGCCTTAGCCTTAGCCTTAGCCTTAGCCTTAGCCTTAGCCTTAGCCTTAGCCTTAGCCTTAGCCTTAGCCTTAGCCTTAGCCTTAGCCTTAGCCTTAGCCTTAGCCTTAGCCTTAGCCTTAGCCTTAGCCTTAGCCTTAGCCTTAGCCTTAGCCTTAGCCTTAGCCTTAGCCTTATCATTAGCCTTACTCTTATTCTTGATCCGCCTCTGCTTCAGCCTTGTCGTCTTCCAACTTCTTCTTTCTTTTTTCCTTCTTTTTTCTCTGCCTCTTTTTCTTCTTCTTCCTCCTCTTCTTTTTCTTCCACTTCGTCTTCTTTGTCGCCTGCTTCGTCTTCTTGGTTGCATGAGGCGAAATTTCCATCTACTATTAGGTTTTTCGTTGTTTAGTCCAGACGGTACTGTGACGATAACTACGTTTGAAATGGAAACTTTCGAGGAGGTAAAAGAAAGACTTTGGTATTTACTGACGAATCAAATCACAAATTTCCGGTAAGTGATTTCTTCTGGATATTTTAGGTTACGATAATTATAATTATTTTTTATTAACCTCATTTGCTCGGTCTGTATGCGAGGCAAAACCTCAGGCAAATACTTTCTCGTACTGTACACTTGGTTAACAAGTGTTTATTATTGTTGAAATATAGTAAGGTTAGATATATTGCCGAAACAGAGAACGTAGGAATCTAACGTTTCGAGCGAAGGCCCTTCGTCAGAGACAAACGTAAAGAGTGTAAACAAACAGTGAGCTTATATACGAAAGGTAATCATGTGACCAAAAATAAGCCAATCAGATAAAAATGACAATAACAAATTGGTAATGAGATGCGAAAAACTAGCCAATCAAAGCCAAATAACAATGACAAATAGATAATGAGATGCGAAAGACATTTGCTATTCATACCGTCGATGAGTAAAAGGAGGGGGTAAAATAAGATCAAATAAACGGAGAGCTGGTTTACTAATCGACGGTAAGAAGGGAAGCAAATGACTTACCATTTCATGACGGAGACTGAGATAACTTCTTGAGGTTTGTTATTGTTGCATATTTTGGCGATGTTGGTAACAAAATGATTTCATTGTAAATCTGTTTCTTTTTTAGGTATTCCTTTCCATTTGGTCGTCCGGAAGGTAGCCTCAAAGCGACATTATCATTGTTTGAAAGAGTAAGTGTTAAACTGTGACAAAAAAATGAAACTCTTTGGAAAGATTCTTAATGGTCAACTTGGTGGTCAGTGAAAGAAGAAAGGAATGATGAAATGAAAGAATAAGGAAGGGAGGGAGGGAGGGAGGGAGGGAGGGAGGGAGGGAGGGAGGGAGGGAGGGAGGGAGGGAGGGAGGGCGTGCATCGGGAGGGAGGCAGGCAGGCATGGCGAAGGGAGGGAGGGAAGGAGAAATAGATGGAGAGAGGGGAGATCTGGAAGGAGGCACGAACGAACGAACGAACGAACAACGAACGAACGAACGAACGAATGAATGAATGAATGAGTGAATGAGTGAACGAATGAATGAATGAATGAATAGACGGAACGAATGAATGGATGGAATGAATGGATGGAAAGAATGGATTCAATGAATAGAATGCATGGACGTACTATAGAGTATTAAAGCAAAATTTAGTTTATATTTAATCAAAATATTTTTGTCAAGTTCAAGTTTTGGTGTTACAGTGCGCCTTCATGTTTAAGTAGTATATATTTTTTGCTCAAGGTAATGATGAAGGACATCTCGACCCCAGTACCACCTGAGGAGTTTCGCGCTGAAATGCGGAAATGTTTGCAACAAGCAGCCTTGGTGAACTATACTAAAGTATCCAAGTTTGTCAAAATCGAAGGTATAAAGTATGAATTGCTTACCATATTTATATATCTAAATTAACAATTTCTCGAACACAAAGTGATATGTGAAAGACTCGCAAGATCTATTTAACAGTTAGTCACCGAAGTCGAGGTGACTATCGGTGAATATTTACCGAGCCGCGAAGCAGCGAGGTAAATACACGGATAGTCACCGAGACTGAGGTGACTAATTGTTTTAGTATAATTTCAGAGGTTGATAAAAAACCAATAACGTTGAAGCAAAAACTTTTAAACAACTGCTTTCATTTTAACAGTGGTGATTCTGTTTATTCACAGACGATGTTAGCAAGCCACAGTCTTTGTCAGTAAATAATTTCCAAAAAAAAGAGTAAACAACATCCTACTTTGGAATTGAATTTGTACTTACATTCAAATATATGCTAAAAAGACTTTTATTCTGGTGTTTTGGATCCTGTGTTACGGCTTTTTTGCACTTAATTCATGTTCAATATGTTCGTCACTCATGACGAAGTTTTCGAAAACATCGCTACGACCAAAACCTAGCCAAAACATACAAAAAATACGAAGAATAATAGAAAATATACTTCCTTACCTTTATAAAGTTTTGTTTTTACGATATTTGATATGTACAACATCTCACTGATAAATGTTTTCAGTATTATGCTCTTTTGTTTGTCTCAAAAACTACAGACCCCATTTTGAAAAAAAAAAAATTAGTTCAATGAATCAACAAATTCTAAAATCTCATACTTCAAAGTGACAACTCCGAGGGGGAGACTGAAACGAGTAAAGTCAGTGCAGTCTTGAATAAGTACCAGTCTCTTTTCCAAAACTACTTTTGAAGAACAATTTCTTGTGATGCAATAGTCACCGCTGAGCGGACCAATCAGAAAGCTGGAAAGCCTCTTTTCCACTATGAAATTATACTAATATTATATAGCTCTGTCACGTCATCGGTCTTAACGCGATTTTTCTGCAATCTGATTGGTTCTTGAGCTGTCACGACATTTTATAATCCTACAAAATATAACCAATAATTAATTCTTCTTCTTTATTAAAATCAATTTGCAGTAAATTAAAAATGAGTCAGAGTAAAAGAAAAACAAACAAAAAAAAAACTAGAGTTTGTTAAAACGAAGAGTCGCTGCTGGAATAAAACTGTTCGCATAACGAGATGTTCTGCACTTCGGATTAGAAAGGAGTCCAGATTTACGTAGACTGTACTTAAGCGTTCTTCGTGCGGGAACTAAACAATCGATCTTATGAGATGGATTGATCATATTTGAAAAGAAGCGCTTCAAAGATCGGATCTACGCTCATACAAAGATGTAAGCTCGGCTTTCTCAATAGATTCACCATATTCGTTATTGGGAAATATGAAGCGCATTGCCCTACGCTGGAAAATAATAATAACATGTATTTATACCGCGCAAATTCAACTTTAAGGTTTTCAAATGCGCCTTACAATAATTTTTTACATTGCCGAGTCGAAGGCATATTAAAGGCGCTCAGGCAGCCGCCATACGACACATATCGGCCCACGAATTACAGCTAAGACCTAGGTGTTGGCTTTGGGGAGGGAGGAAAACCGGAGAACCCGGTGAAAAACCCTCGAAGCACAGGAGAGACCAACTAAACTATACTCACATGAGTCTCAAGCTCGAGAACAGGGTTATTCCCAGACGGTCACCCATGCAAGTACTAACCCCGTCCAATCGGGCTTAACTATTCGTGAGAGGCAGCACCCTAACAGCACACGCCAACCGTGCTCGACTCGACTCGATCTGGAAGTAATTGAAGGAGGCAATAATGCCACACCTCATAGGAAAATTCAAGTATAGGTCTTATATTAGAGCAATATACAGTTAGAAGAGCATTAATGGGTATTGTACTTCTCTTCAGCAGTCGAAGGGCATACAAGCGCTTGGAGGCTTCCTTGCAGATTGTATCCACATGGAGATTCCATTTTAAGTTGTTCTTTTTTGGGGTTTTTTATATGGTGTTATAGTATATACATGCATTACAAAATAAATTCAAAATATAACGGCATTGTCACCACAACAGCAATAAGCCAATTACTGCGGGCCCAAAATTAAACTAAACTAAACTAAATAAACTAGTAAATAAATATACTAACTACAAAGTCAAATCTTAGCTACAATTAATAACAGCAAAATACTAACTAAACTCAATATGTTAATAACTACAAGAAATAGGGTACCTAAGGCTACGGGAACAGTTACATTTTAAGCAGATTGTTTTAAATGTGCGAGGGTTTTCACAGTCATAAGTAGTTTCCAAAGATGAGAAATAATAATTAAGCATAACGGATTTAAACAAAGGAGGGTTGTCCATAGTGAGGTTAAGTTCATTTGCTAAAGTATTCCATATTCTAATTGATCTTACAAAGAAAGATTTCTGGTATGTTGATGTTATACATTTAGGAACGACAAATTTTTTAATGTTAGCATTATTGGAGGATGATCTAGTTAGTCTGGTATTTCGGACAAATACTGGTAAAGTGGAGGAATTTAAAGTTGTTTTGGATCCCGACACATAGTAACTTGGCGTGAGGAACAACATCAACGTCATGCCCTTCAATTACAGTCGGAGAATAGGATGGAGGATGAGAGGAAAAATAGACAGGCATTTCATGTTATTGAGTGATGCCCAATTGGAACATCCAGCAACTGTAGATGGTAGAATTGACGTCGATTCTCGGGGAATAACTTCCCATATAGTAGTATCATCGACGAATTTGACGACATCTTCAGACACTCTCTCAGATCGTTAACCATCACTAAGAACAGAAGAGAGCCGAGCTTCGTTCCTTGTGGAACTCCTGCGTTAATTGGCTTCCATGAAGAGAAGTAAGGGCCAACGCGAGTTCTCTGCTGTCTGTCCGTCAAGAAGTTTGCTACCCAATTAATTAGCACGGGGTGGACCTCCAGTAGGGACAGTTTCTTCAACAGAATGCTTTAGAAAAGTCAAGCATCGAAATCCGTAGAGAAACACAACACTTGTCGGTTGCCTCGTACTATTTTTGGAACAGGTACACTAATGCGCGCCATGGTTGTGCTAGAACCCTTTAAAGGGTATTGGCATTAAAAATTAAGTTTGTCTAATTTGAAAGAACTCATAAAATTGTAATAGAAGATCCTTTACAACTTTTTCGTATCTTTCTGCGTTTTCAAGATATTTCAATTTGTTTGATACGTAAATGAGATGGTCTCTGACGTCAGGAGTGGGGTAAAATATTTTCATACAGAGCAAAATCACTTACATATCTAACATGAAATGTTCAGCGTCGCAAGGAGTTATGTGCACAGTTTCAAATGATTTCGATGAACAAACTTAGAGATATAACTGGTTTTGCTACATGTGAAAATATTTCACCCCACACCTGACGTCAGAGACCATCTCATTTACATATCAAACAAATTGAAATATCTTGAAAACGAGGAGATATACGAAAAAGTTGTAAAGGATGTTCTATTACAATTTTATGAGTTCTTTCAAATTAGACAAACTTAATTTTTAGTGCTATTGCCCTTTAAGGAACCAAACTGAAGAGGGTCGAGTTTATCGAAAATAGATTGTAGGAGCCACTTATATGGAAACGACTCGATGAGTTTGCTTACAATGGGGGTCAAGGAAATTGGTTTGAAATCTGTGTCTACATCAAGTGTAGGAGAGGATTTCGTAGCGGGAATAACATTTGCAGACTTCCAAAGAGATGGAATAAAACCTTGACGTATCATGGAGGAGTTGAAGATGGCACACAATGGACGACATAGCGTAGACGCGTTGTCACGGAGAAGTCATGATGGTATGTCATCAGGGCAGGAACATAACCAGGATTTTGAAAGGGGAGGAGCGAAACTTCTAGGGGGATCCGGGGGCATGCTCCCCCGGAAAATTTTGAAATATAGAGTCTCTAAAATGGCATTTCCTCCATTTTGGGAGAAGATTTTACACAATTCTGAAAGTTTGAAAAGTCATAAAATACTAAAAAAACAAAACCCGTTGAGTTAAGTTACATGCGTGCGATACATACGGGGACTGGATTAGGAGCCAAGGAAGGTACCATTTCATATTATTAGCTACTAGCGTCAGAAGAGCGACTGAGATCCAGTCAATAACCGCTGGGTAAATCACCTGTGCATCTGAGTACGAGTGTTCAAAACAAAATTTCATCATGCAAAGGGGGGGGGGGGGAGAGACCGCTCTCACCGCTCCCCCTCTGGTTGCGTCCTTGCATCAGGACCAGATGACGAACCAGGTTTAGCTGCGATTAACACCTCTTCGGTTTCTTCAACAGAGATCAAGAACTCGGATGGAAAATCATCGATAGGTAAGGGAGAAAAGTTCAAGGAGGGGAGAGATGCACCTACTGCAACAAACTTATCATTAAATAAGTTGCCAAGAGATGTATCAAGTAGGTGCCAGCAATACTTTTCACCGCTGACCACCACTTTCGAGAATCGACCTGCTGGATATCCGCTATATTATAGCTGTAAAATTTGGAACGAGATTTTTTGATCGAGATTTTTTTTCGAGATTTTTCTGAACATTAGGTCGTTTCCAGCAGAATTAAACGATAGAATTAAACTCTCAGAAGCTTTTATACTTCTTCAGGCAAGGTTTTCGACGATTGTTGGAGACCAAGACTATTTTTTTCGCTTCGTATTTGCTGCTCTATCAATTGTTTCACTTTCTTCCGCTATTTTGTTTCGCAGTTTTGCCTCGGGTATAGGCGAGTCAACTTTATCTCGCCCCCTAGGGTAACCCTACCTCGCAAAGAGGGTGACCCTACCCCAGGGTGAGCCTACTACCCGAGACAAGTATGAAATTCCCCATGTAAACGCTCGCTGTCGAGACTAAGTAAAATGAACACACAAAGTTGGCTCCCCCAGGGTAGCTCGGGCGGCAGGGTGACCCTTCTACCAGGGACAACGTTTGTCTATGTAAACGGCACCTTAAAAGATCAAGAACCCGCAACTTGGACTAGGAAAATGGTTGATTTGAGGCCAAGCTTGCACTTCGTGCTTGACTGGACGTCCACCAACTTCTCAGAGCAATCAAGCTATTTCTTGTATAACTTAACATGGTTCGAGCAAGTATAACGACTCCGAAATACACACTAGCACGCAGCTTAATACAGAGAAAATCCAATAGGAAAGGGAAATAATGTACAATAAAGTTGAGAAAATTCTTCACAATACGAGAGCTCGACAACATGCAGCCATTACGGCGCAATTTACATAATGATTCACTTACAATAGTTATATATTGTGAGGTATAAATACATAAGAAAATACAAAAAAGCAACAGAAATGGAAATTGTGAAGTTACATAGTTTGGGGGCGATTACATGGGCCGGGCTGTTAACCGGGCTAGCCCGCTTTATATATCAAACGCATGTTGTTTTAACATTTCGATTACATGGCAAGCGGGCTAGCCTGGTTGTCGCAACTGGGCTAGCCCGGTTAACCGGGATGAAAATGTCCATGTAATCGTTTTCATCCCGGCAAACCGGGCTGAAAAACTATTGAACTCGCTTCGATACGCGTTCGTTTGCTTGACTGTGTGAATAAATAGCGCTGAAAGGAACTGAAATAGAACATCAACGTTGTTTGTGTGTTTCGTGATCAAAGCGAAGATTTAATAAATTAATTAGTCTTCGTGAAGACGCTTTCCTGGCCGTTAGCTAAGACTTTAACAATCTTTTTTATTAACGATGGGCTTACAAAACAAATAATAGACTAATTAGTGTAAAATTGAAGTAAAACTAACGTATATTTGCCCTTATTTACTTGATAATTGCGAATTTCGGCCTGAAATCATCCTGGCTTACCGGCCTAGCCCGCTCCATGTAATCGTTTCGTAAACTCATCCCGATTAACCGGGCTAGCCCGGTCCATGTAACCGCCCCGTTAGTCTGTCAGACTAACAATAACTAGACACAGTGCTACAAAACGGTGCCCTGTGGCGTTCAAAACATCGTGTTGAAAATGTCGCGTCAAAAATGTCGCTTGTTATTGATTCCTAACGAACGAACGAACGAACGAACGAACGAACGAACGAACGAACGAACGAACGAACGAACGAACGAACGAACGAACGAACGAACGAACGAACGAACGAACGAACGAACGAACGAACGAACGAACGAACGAACGAACGAATGAATGAACACACAGAATATAAAGCGGTTTGAAAGTTAGCTGCGCCCGCAATCTAACTTTCAGGGCACCGCAATAACAGACAATGACGCAGATTGCAGAAACTTCAAAAACTCAATAACTTCATGAGGACAATTCAAAAGAAATTAAAGTTTAATCAGTGTCTTTATATGTGATAAAGATACCTCCTGATTTACATAAACTTTAGCTTTGATTTTCTCGGCTTAGACAAGGTTATTTTTCAAACTTACTACGCCAATGAACTTACCAAGTGGTTCGTTTTTGAAGCCGTTCAATAAACTCGCAGTTCGTGTTTTATCAGATATAAAAACACTCGGCTTCGCCTCGTATCTTTATATCTGATAAAACACTCCTGCTCGTTTATTAAACAGTACAGATATGAACACTAGCATGAGCGCACTCAAAATTTCCAAACTTTCAAAAATTACACTGTGCCCCAGCCGTGCGCCACTAGCAACCTACAATTCCTGGCTACGCCACTGGACAGTACGGGTAAAATAGAAGACCGAGGTCTGATATTTTCACTTAATGGCCAAGCGGTCAAAGTTAATAAAAGGTTTATTATGCGGCTTTTTTTAATAACATACCCTACATACGTATATATAGCGTGACATAGAATCCTCATTTTTCAATGTTGTTTTTGTTATTGCTTTCGGCATAATAACACTCGCTTTATTTATTAGATTTGCTTAATTTCCTGTACAGAACTGACACTCTGTTAATAAGTCTTTATTCTTATAGCTTCTTTATTATTTTAAAAGTAAACTTTTTTTTCCCCTTTTTATATGCATTTTGAAGACTCCAGTTCACCAAGCATGAAGCCAAGTGATCGTTTAGACGCTATTTATGAACTGGCCGACTATTGCATCGATCTTTTACAACAAAATGAAGAACATCACGGCGAGGTAACTAAGCGCCATTTATTAAAGCATGCCTCCAACCTCGTACCCAGGGCCATTTGTAGGGAACTGGGCCAAGATGGCGAATAAAACAAAATGGCGGGAACAAATGGCCCTGGTGTAGGCTAGCTCAAAATGCGCAGTATATTGCGCATTTTACTAACTAGAACTCAGTTCTTTACACAGTAATTATACCTAATTACACCTAATTATTGCATGGTTTATAATATAATTTCCCGTGTCGTGTGCAGGAACAACCGACAAGCTCAAAATACAATTTAAAAAAACAAAACAAAATCAAACCGTCTGATTAACGCCATAAGTTCTTCACCAATCAGAGGCTGAGATAGCCTGGCCTCCACCAGGGCCATTTGTTCCCACCATCTTGGCCCAGTTCCCTACAAATGGCCCAGGGTACGAGGTTGGCATGCCTCTAGACTTAAGCACCCGGGTCAAAGTTAGGAAGGGTTTACAAGCAATATTTCACAGGTAGGGTCACCCTGCTGCCCGGGTCAACTTTATTATACGTCGTTACCAATCACTAATAACAAGAAGAACGTCCCGGGTTGGCGAGTTATTGTGGTCAGATTTTTATTAATTTCTTATCCAAAATTCAACCAAAATTGAACGGGTTGGTCCTTGATCTATGGCCGCCAAACCGTTTACAAACGTACATGAACATTGGTCTAATCTTTTTTGAAATATCCCGGAGACAAACAAACAAACAAACAAACAAACAAACGAACGAACGAACGAACGAACGAACGAACGAACGAACGAACGAACGAACGGACGGACGGACGGACGAACGAACGAACGAACGAACGAACGAACGAACGAACGGACGGACGGACGGACGGACGGACGGACGGACGGACGGACGGACGGACGGACGGACGGACGGACGGACGGACACAAAGCAAACACAGACAAAATCTTCTGGCGGAAGTAATAAATATAGATTCCTTTGTTTCAATTTTCTCTCAGGCTTTAGAATGGTTCTCAACGCTTATGGTGGAACATACAGAATTATTTTGGTCGTTGTTTACAGTGGATCTTGATGCAGCGTTAGATGTACAACCAGAGGATACTTGGGACAGCTTTTCATTATTTCAGCTGCTCAACGAATATTTCAACAATGAACGTAAGTCGTTAAAGGAAGCACATATTACAATGAATTTGCAAACCGGTTAGCGCTTTTTCCGAGTTTCACGAGTAGTAAGTTGCAGTTTTGATCTTTGCCTGGGGCTCATGCAGAAACATTTTCTGAGTATACGAGTTTGACGAACGTCTACCAAACTGGTGTGTTATACATACTAAACTCGCAACTCGTGCCACGTACACTACATGTATAAAGCCTGGCGCACACGCTACGATCTTTATCGGCAGGCTAAATTTTGGGCTTACGGTCAAAATCGTTACGTGTGCGGTGTCCTTACAGAGCGAGTTTAGTCAGGCGACCTTCGTCGTAAGATAGATATCAAACTGGTTTGATATATCAAGCTCTCGGCAACGCCCTCCGTGGCTCAGTGGTCAGAGCATTGCACTAGAATCGCCAGGTCGTGGGTTCAATTCCTGCCGGAAGGCCTGTGTAGTTGCATTTTTCGCAACTGGTCCCGGTGTGGTCTTAAAATGTATATATTCTACACTCGAATTTTCCTTCACCTAAAATCCCCTGCGAAAAATGCAACTACACAGGCCTTCCGGCAGGAATTGAACCTACGACCTTGCGATTCTAGTGCAATGCTCTGACCACTGAGCCACGGAGGCCGTTGCCGAGAGCTTGATCGTGAGTTCTGTATATATTAAGGTGGCAATGCCAGGAGAGAATTGGGTATATTATAAGTAATATTGGGCATTTCACTCGATTACATAGCATATTCTAACTGGTCCCGGTCTGGTCTTAAAATGTATATATTCTACACTCGAATTTTCCTTCATCTAAAATCCCTAGAACATGCTATGTAATCGAGTGAAATGCCCAATATCACTTATAATATACCCAATTCTCTCCTGGCATTACCACCTTGATATATATACAGAATTCGCGATCAAGCTCTCGGCAACGCCCTCCGTGGCTCAGTGGTCAGAGCATTGCACTAGAATCGCAAGGTCGTGGGTTCAATTCCTGCCGGAAGACCTGTGTAGTTGCATTTTTCGCAACTGGTCCCGATCTGGTCTTAAAATGTATATATTCTATACACTCGAATTTTCCTTCACCTAAAATCCCTAGAACATGGTTTGATATTGTCCGACTAAAGTCGGTCAAAATATTGCATCATGCCGTGTGTGGCGATTACCATTTTTTATCGTTCACTGATCACTCATTATTTTTCCTGAAGTTATTTGATTTGAAGTACTGTTTAATAAAACACGAACTGCGAGTTTATTGAACGGCTTCAAAAACGAAGCACTTGGTAAGTTCATTGGCGTAGTAAGTTTGAAAAATAACCTTGTCTAAGCCGAGAAAATTAAAGCTAAAGTTTATGTAAATCAGGAGGTATCTTAATCACATATAAAGACACTGATTGAACTTTAATTTCTTTTGAATTTTCCTCATGAATTATTAATGAGTTTTTGAAGATCGTAAAAATGGTGGCTCCAGTTGCTAAAGTGAGGTTTTAAAGGTAACTGACATGCATGTATGCTAAACACCGCTTTTTATCGGTTGACCAGCCGGCCGAACTAAAATCGTAGCGTGTGCGCCAGGCTTAATTAAGCACAACACATTATGTTATATAATATCAACTACATCTCATATCAGTGCAATTAGCTACCGCTTAGCGGCACGTTTATGCCTATAGATTTGCAACCTTAGCTTTTTATCTGAGCCTCGATAGCTCAATGGTTAGAGCGTCTAACCGGTTATTGGATGGTCGCAGGTTCGATCCTTGTCTTGGGCTCAGAACCTGGCCCCCTAGCCTGTTAGGCTGTTTAGCTCGACCCGGGCAAAAACGGAGAAAGAGACTGGTGTGAGTACTGAGCGTAATCACCTATTTTTGGCGCCAAAACAGCACGGTTGGAGCTCTGGGAACGAGAATGGCGCTGATTATCTGAAATTCTGAGTTCGCATCGATGCAACCGACTTTTTAACCCAAACAGTTAACTTTTTTAATTTCAAAATGTTTGGAAATGTTTTGGACGTCACTTCGAATGTACATATAGTAATTAGCAAAGGTTTCAAAAACACTGTCAGTAACTAAAGAATGATTTGTATCGATTTCCGACAGTTTCGGCGGAGATTTGCAACGTTGTTCATTTAAGGCTGTTTTCCATTACGTCCGCTTTGCCCGCGCGGGTGGACCGGGTTTTGAAAGTTGGAAATATTTCAACTCCCAAGGCGAACTAAACAATGCACGCTCCACCCGCGCGGGTAAAGCGGACGTAATGGAAAACATCCTTTAAAGACATGTAAAAACAGCCAGCTTTGTGTATTTTATAATTTTGATGACGTCACATATAAACACTCTACAGTATATAGGCCCTGTTGTCTCTTACAGCTCCAGGCCCAACAGACCGTTAATCCGGCCATGGTAAAATAGTCTGGCGTTAGACAGACGTTAGACACCGTTTTTGACATGCTAAGGCAGAAATGGGTTAATCACTTGCTTAGGGTGTCTGCGGATTCTCCCTTTGACGAGTAAAATCGTCTGGCATTAGACAAAGTAAAACAATCTAGCGTTAGACAAAGAAACGCGATAAAAGGGCCGTTTTTGGCCAGCCTAGGCAGGAATGGGTTTTAAACGGCCGGCCAACCTCGATAAAAGTGTCTCAAAAACCCGTTGATGGCATTTTTTGTTACAAGCGGGCAACCACGCCAGATCGTAGGCCCTGTTGGCCCAACAGACCGTTAATCCGGCCCTGCTCAGAACCTTCTTCTGAGCATTTGAGCTTTTTTGACGAACGTCTACCAAAGGTCTGTTACATTACACCAAGCTCGCAGATGTACTACATTTACACGCACCATGCACTCTTAAAGGGCAATAGCACTAAAAATTAAGTTTGTCTAATTTGAAAGAACTCATAAAATTGTAATAGAACATCCTTTACAACTTTTTCGTATTTCTCTTCGTTTTCAAGATATTTCAATTTGTTTGATATGTAAATGAGATGGTCTCTGACGTCAGGTGTGGGGTAAAATATTTTCACATGTAGCAAAACCAGTTATATCTCTAAGTCTGTTCAGCGAAATCATTTGAAACTGTGCACATAAAAACTCCTTGCGACGCTGAATATTTCATGTTAGATATGTAAGTGATTTTGCTCTGTATGAAAATATTTTACCCCACTCCTGACGTCATGATTACATATCAAACAAATTGAAATATCTTGAAAACGCAGAAAGATACGAAAAAGTTGTAAAGGATCTTCTATTACAATTTTATGAGTTCTTTCAAATTAGACAAACTTAATTTTTAATACCAATCCCCTTTAAGGTCTTCGTTGAGGTTTTCAAGGTCATTTCGGTAAAGCGCTCTCAATTCGTCAGAATTTATGGCACAAAAATAAAATAGATATCGTTAGAAAGCTATTAATTTGTAGAATACAATGTTGTCTTTGATTTTGCGATAAACACAAGCCAATAATAGTTGAAAATTTTTCAAGTAAAACCAGAGGGCTTCACTCGGGGCGACTTACAAAGCGTTTCATTTTGTTCAAAAAAAATTTTCGCAGTTCGATTCCGAGATAAATTTCCAGCAAAAAGGTGTCAGCGTTTTTTGTTTTTTTATTTATTGCCTGGTTTCGATTTTATGGCTTATTTTGTCCAAATGTTGGTCGAAAAACAGCATTTTCAACTTTGGTCGTCAATAAAATCAACAAAACTCGACATATCAGAAAACGCTGACACCGTTTTGCTGGAAATTTATCTCGGAATTACACTGCAAAAAAAGATTTTGAACAAAACAAAACGCTTGTAATAAATAGGCAGAAGATCCTTTACAACTTTTTCGTATCTTTCTTCGTTTTCAAGATAGTTCAATTTGTTTGATATGTAAATGAGATGGTCTCTGACGTCAGGAGTGGGGTAAAATATTTTCATACAGAACTAAATCACTTACATATCTAACATGAAATGTTCAGCGTCGCAAGGAGTTTTTATGTGCACAGTTTCAAATGATTTCGCTGAACAAACTTAGAGATATAACTGGTTTTGCTACATGTGAAAATATTTTACCCCACACCGACGTCAGAGACCATCTCATTTACATATCAAACAAATTGAAATATCTTGAAAACGAAGAGAGATACGAAAAAGTTGTAAAGGATCTTCTATTACAATTTTATGAGTTCTTTCAAATAACACTATTAGTGCTATTGCCCTTAGTGCTATTGCCCTTTAACAATATCAGTTCATTCTGCTGTTTTGTTAATGTTTCAGTTTCTCTTCGTAATGGCACTTGTCATATTCACCTGCAAAACAAGTTTGCGCCTCTGGTTGTTCGTTATGTTGATCTCATGGAGTCCTCCATTGCTCAGTCAGTTCACAACGGATTTGAAAAAGAATCCTGGACACCAGTTGGGTGAGTGCTTTTAACTAGAAGGTTTTGTTACTCAGTCAATATAACTCGAACGTTGTGGTGCATTGTTTGTGGTTGTGCATGCTTACGCCGGTGTCTGCACGTGGTTGTTTGTGTCTGCATCTGTGTCTGTTGTTTGTTTATTCTTGTATGTGTCTCTACTTATGCGCGTCTGTGTCTGTTTTTGCTTACCTTTGTGTTTCGCGTTTTGTGTTTCGTGTTTTGTGTTTTGTGTTCTGCGTTTCGTTCTTTTTGCGTTTCGTGTTTTGCGTTTCGTGTTTTGTATTTTGTGTTTTGCGTTTCGTGTTTTGCGTTTCGTTTTTGCGTTTCGTATTTTGCGTTTCGTGTTTTGCGTTTCGTGTTTTGCGTTTCGTATTTTGCGTTTCGTGTTTTGCGGTTTGCGTTTCGCGTTTTGTGTTTTGTGTTTCGTGTGTCGTGTTCTATGTTTGGTGTGGTCTGTGGCCTGTGCTTGTGATTTTTTCCGTGTCTGTGTCAGCTGCTTCTGCATCTGTGTCTTTGTTAATATTTGTACTTGTGCGTTTTCGTGCCTATGTGTTTGTATGTGTCTTGGTGCGTGTTTTTCCTTGTGTCTGTAATTGTCTATTTTTGTGTCCGTGTTCTTCTCTGTCTGGCATACATTTTTTTCACGAAAACTTTCAAACATAGAAAGAGTGAAAGAAAGATCGAAAGTTAACAAGATATTTTTTTGTCAACTGCTGTTCGTTTCAGGGAAGGATGTACATCATCCGAAGACATGTTTTATAAGTTGAGTGCTCTTAAAGGATTTATCGACGATCTTCGCTGGCCTGAAAGAGAATTTGCTGCCCATCTTGCGCGAAGAATCGAATTTATGTCTTCGGATATGATTGAGGCTTGTGTTAAAAGGTTTGTGTAATATCTGATATAGAAGCACCAATGAACTTGTCTAAATTATACTCAGAAAGTGTTATTAGAAGGAAACTTCGATTCCAACTGCTGCATAAAATCTGCGCTGAAATGTTAGCAATAGATTATAGAATGAAAATGTGTTTGAAAAAGCCACCGTTGTTCTTGAAACCGTTGAAACGGCACAGATTTTCAAAGAACAAGAGAATGAAAAGAAGAGACAATATTTACAAAGAGTATTGGAAGTCGAACATGGTTTTTTAACACCTCTTGTATTTGGAACCAATGGGATGGGAATCGATCGAATGCACTGTTTTTCTAAAAACATTAGCATAACATTTAGTAAGAAAGAATGGAGAATCATACGCTATTGTTATAGCTTGGCTGCGAACACGCATATCTTTTGACATTTTACGATTTGTTCATTTGTGCGTAAGAGGATCGCGAGTGCCATTCAGAAAACAAGATGAAGGGGAGATGTTGGAAGACTTTCGATTAAATGTAACAGCCGCCGAAATATTTTAAACTTTTGAACTTTATGAACTTTTAAAAAATCAGAAAAACATTTTTAGTGAAATATTTGTAGTCGAATATGTATGAAAATGAAAATCTACCCAATTATTTATGCGCTTTTGGACCAGGATATGGACATGGACAGACTAGATTAGACTACACTAGTCGACTAGACTAGACTAGACCAGACCCAGATCCAGATCCAGACAGATCCAGATCCAGATCCAGATCCACACCCACACCGAGAATCAGACTCAGACTCAGATCAGACTTATAGACTTAGACTTATGGACTTAGACCTATAGACTCAGACTTATAGACTTAGACTTATTGGCTTAGACTTATAGACTTTGATTTATAGACTTAGACTTATAAACTTAGACCTACACTGAACTAAACACTATCTTAGTGCCGTACAATATGAATTTCAAAGATATGGAAAGAAAGCTAACAAAAATGTCAGTATTCTCAACGATGTGTTTACTCCATTAATGATAAGAAAACCATGTATTCTGGAGTGAACTTTTCTTTAAAAGTTCTGACAGTTTTCTTATATTATCAGGGTACGCGAAGCTTTCTCGTGTTGGTTGAAGCGAGGACGATTCAACACAGAGTACGTTATGCCGCAACAAATGTGCGTCATGTTTAACGTTCTTTCTCAAGCTAAAAAACAAGTGAGCATTTTTTCACAGTTTGATAGTAATGTGGTTTGCAGTGAAAAGTAACGAACATATCGCCATCATTTCTGAGGAATTTATAGTGAACACCCTTACTCGTTGAAAGGGGATGGCGATGGTGATGGAGATGTTGATGGAGATGGTGTTGATGATGGTGATGGAGGTGGTTGTGGTTGAGGCGGTGGAGGTATTGATGGAGACGGTGATGGAGATAGTGATGGTGGTGGAGGAAGTGGCGGTGGCGGTGCTGGTGGTGGCGGTAATGGAGGTGGTGGTGATGCCTTGGTGGTGGTGGAGGAAGTGGTGGTGGTGGTTGAGGCGGTGGAGGTGGTCTTGGAGATGGTGATAGTGATAGTGATGGAGGAAGTGGTGGTGGTGGTGGTAGTGGTAGTGGTAGTAGTTGAGGTGGTGATGGGGATGGTGGTGGAGGAAGTCATAGTGATGGTGGTGGAGGAAGTGGTGGCGGTGGAGGTGTTGGAGGTGTTGGTGGTGATGGTGTTGGTGGTGATGCTGTTGGTGGTGATGGTGTTGGTGGTGATGGTGGTGATGGTGTTGGAGGTGATTGTGTTGGAGGTGATGGTGTTAGTGGTGATGGTGTTGGGGGTGATGGTGTTGAAGGTGATGGTGTTGGAGGTGATGGTGTTAGTGGTGATGGTGTTGGAGGTGATGGTGTTGGAGGTGATGGTGTTGGTGGTGATGGTGATGGTGTTGGTGGTGATGGTGTTGGTGGTGATGGTGTTGGTGGTGATGGTGTTGGTGGTGATGGTGTTGGTGGTGATGGTGTTGGTGGTGAAGGTGTTGGAGGTGATGGTGTTGGAGGTGATGGTGTTGGAGGTGCTGGTGATGGTATTGGAGGTGATGGTGTTGGTGGTGATGGTGTTGGAGGTGATGGTGTTGGAGGTGATCGTGTTGGAGGTGATGGTGTTGGAGGTGATGGTGTTGGAGGTGATGGTGTTGGAGGTGGTGGTGTTGGAGTTGATGGTGTTGGAGGTGATGGTGTTGGTGGTGATGGTGTTGGAGGTGATGGTGTTGGAGGTGGTGGTGTTGGTAGTGATGGTGTTGGAGGTGATGGTGATGGTGTTGGAGGTGATGGTGTTGGAGGTGATGGTGTTGGAGGTGATGGTGTTGGAGGTGGTGGTGTTGGAGGTGATGGTGTTGGAGGTGATGGTGTTGGTGGTGATGGTGTTGGAGGTGATGGTGTTGGTGGTGATGGTGTTGGAGGTGATGGTGTTGGTGGTGATGGTGTTGGTAGTGATGGTGTTGGAGGTGATGGTGTTGGAGGTGATGGTGATGGTGTTGGAGGTGATGGTGTTGGAGGTGATGGTGTTGGAGGTGTTGGAGGTGATGGTGTTGGTGGTGTTGGAGGTGATGGTGTTGGAGGTGATGGTGTTGGTGGTGATGGTGATGGTGTTGGACGTGATGGTGTTGGTGGTGATGGTGTTGTAGGTGATGGTGTTGGTAGTGATGGTGTTGTAGGTGGTGGTGTTGTAGGTGATGGTGTTGTAGGCGATGGTGTTGTAGGCGATGGTGTTGGTGGTGATGGTGTTGGTAGTGATGGTGTTGGTGGTGATGGTGTTGGAGGTGATGGTGTTGGTGGTGGTGATGGTGTTGGAGGTGATGGTGTTGGAGGTGATGGTGTTGGTGGTGATGGATGTGATTGTGATGGAGGAGAGGGAGGTGATCGAGGAGAAGGAGATGATGGTATGGAGGTGTTGGAGGCGTAGATGGTCGTCGTCATGTTCATGGAGACGAAGATGGAGATCAGACATTAAGTGTATATTGTTTCTTATTTTAGGTAAATGATATGTGCAAAGGAAGTGTGGAGTTTAGACAGCAATGTGGTCGAGGTGACACGGCTGAGGTAAATCATTAGACTAATATATAAAATATTAAAAACTTTTCTTCCAGTCATAACTTATAATTAAATATTGTTTTAGCGCTTTAAGGTGACTCCCCAGAGTTTTGGTTCTTTATCATCAATAATTCTCAATTGTCATGCATTTACTTTATATAAATCTCAAACTCATTAATAATTGATAGAGAAGAATGTCAAATGAAGTCGAATCACTGCTGTAGAGAAATGTTTTCTGACTGCCCCAACCGGGAATCGAACCCAAGGTCTCTGGTTTAACGAACCAGTGCTCTACCACTGAGCTATTGGGACTCCCGGCCGAGGCAGTCAGAAATATCCATATATTGAATATCGCACACATTACCGTAGCTCATCGGGGGATATCTAATCCACCTAAACGAAGAGTTAGGTATCTTTCTCCAGGACGAAATCGGCTTGACCCAAGCCACCATAAGTTATAAACATAATGTGTGCGGTATTCAATATATGGATATTTCTGACTGCCTCAGCCGGGGGTCCCAATAGCTCAGTGGTAGAGCCCTGGTACGTTAAACCAGAGACCTTGGGTTCGATTCCCGGTTGGGGCAGTCAGAAAACTTTTCTCTACAGCAGTGATTCGACTTCATTTGAAATTCTTCTTCTATCACACATATACGCTGCTGAAGGTCAACTGAATGTTTATAAATCATTAATAATTCATGAGGAAAACACAAAGGAAATCAGTACCGTGTCTGTGGTTTGGATATCGGAGGAAGAAATTACATAAATTAAGCAAACTTTCATCTTGATTTTCTCTTAAAATACTGATTTGTTTGAGATGCTATATCATACACTCGGAGGAGTGTCTCATCAGGATATCCAAACACCTCGAAGTTTGTTCAAAAACCTCGGCTTCGCCTCGGTTTTCACAAACGTCTCGGTGTTTGGATATCCTTGAAAGAACTCGTCAAATGGTATAAGAAGACCTTTTGTAATTTTTCTGTATCTTTCTTGTGTTTTGTAATATTGGCTTTAATTAACTAGGAAATTGGTGACGTCATAAGCAGGGTAAACCTGACGAAACTACTCCGTGGGTGACCAAATTTACACGGAAGGCTTTTTAAATGTTGTGGGTCAATTTAAAATGGAACTAGCGCAACAAAATCGAGTTTCTAGCTCATAATGACATAAGGTTGGCAAGATAAAAATTTCACTTTACCTGCTTATGTCACATGCATATCGAAAATAATTCCAAGATGGCGGACAGCACGCTGTCTTTGGTCCAAATATTTCCAAAACCAAACCAGATACGGGGAAAAATTGTAAAAGGTCTTCTTATACCATTTGACGAGTTCTTTCAAATGAGACAAACTTAATTTTTATTGCCAATACCCTTTAAGAGAACTAGTAGATTTAAGGTGGCTCCCTAGCTAGAGTTTTAGGTTTTTCATGGCTTATTACGTTCAGTCATAGTCTATGGTTATTGCTGTCTATAAAACATCTATTACATAACTATTCTGTGTACTGAACTGCAGAAGGAGAACCACACAAGTATTTGTTGAATAGCGCTAATGTCTGCTGTTACCATGGTAAATAGACGCATATTTCCAGTTTTCTTCTGTCAAAATTTCTAAAACTTGTCATCTGGTCAGTTTTTTCCACATAGAACACTACAGAAAAATATTGGGGAAAGTTGTAAGACGGATTTTTCTCTATAAACCTAATGGATTAAAAAAAGTTGTCTTATGAAATGTTTTAACAACTAAGTATGTTGTTTAAGGTTTTCCTATTTCTTTACGCACAAAATTTTAAAGAATTTTACCGAAGCAAACGTGTGATATTTGAGCATTTGTATCGCTCAAACGGCTGCTGACTCTCTCCTCCGCAGACTTTCGGAGATTTCGGGGATCGTCGGAGATGTGTGGGATCGTCGGAGATGTGTCGGAATCCCCAGCTGGACATAAAGAGTGCAGGCGGAAAGCGGAAAAGAAAGAGAAAAAAAACCTCTGCCAGATTTCTGTCTCAATATGGCGGCATCAGGGGGGTATCAATAATTTTTGGAAATGTAGGTTGTGGAAAACATGTCAAATATAGCAGAAGGTTACGTGACCATTGTTAATTGAATGTGTGGACAAATTAGGAAAGTTTGTTGTTTCAATATGAGATACACGTTGGGGTGTAAGCATGTTACTCTGGCTCGTCTGATATATTAAACGAAAAAACTGAGTATATTTTGTCTTTTTCACAAAAAAGACATGTTATAAACATGTGATAATCACTTACCAACAAATATGTTACTAATATAGACGTGGGTGGCTTAGTTATCCGTGAATTAGCAAGTCCTGCAAGAAACCGACATTTTGTGCAAGAAACCGACAGAAATCTGGCAGAGGTTGTTTTGATATTTTCCCGTTCCGACGTTTCGCCCGCACTACTTATGTCCAGCTGGCGATTCCGACACATCTCCGACGATCCCCGAAATCTCCGATCTCCGAAAGAACCTCTGCGGAGGAGAGAGGGCTGCTGACGTGACAGAATATCAACTCGACAAGATTGCTATTTACGCATGTGCCGATGCCATACTCGTTACGAGTCCCTTCTTAAAATTACCGTAGGGAACACCGCTGCCAAACGTTTGCGCATGCGTGAATTCTCGAGAATAAATATCAAGAGAAGCCGTGGCGACAACAACCAGACAGCGAAGACTAAGTAAGACTCGACTATTCATTTGTGTTTTAAAAAAAGGGTAAAGAAAATTACGAAGGGGTAAATTCAGAATATGTTACAATATTGACAAAGAAGCCATGCACAAATTATCTACCTTATCTTTTCGGTAGTAGCTGTACTTATAATTTTAACTTTTGTGTCGGACTCTCGGACCAGTCCAAATATTTCAGTGTTTTCCCGCTCTTTTTCTGAGGACGAGCTCGGACGTCGCGCATGCGCAAAACGTTTGGCAGCGGTGTTACCGTAGGGAGCCACCTTAAAGCGCAATGTCTGAGTTAGACTGTGGCAAGAATTAAAACCGCGTTCACACTACCGACCTGGGCCTGGACCTGGCCTGGGCCCGGAAAACTAGGCCGACGAAAGTAGCTGGCCTGAGCCTGGCCTATGCCTGGGCCTCGTTTATGCTGATGTGAACGGATTTTACCTGGGTCCGGCCTGGGTCAGGCCGCGTTGCCATGGTAATAAGCGCCCACGATAAAAAAACTGATCAGATGCATGATTCAAGAATTGGAGGGAAAACGATTATAATAAGTTGCGGCTCGTGCGTTTCAAGACATTTTTATTCTAATCATTCTCATTCGTATTCATGGCAAACACTTGGTTGGATATCGAAACCAAGCTTCTTGTTACGCTTTAATTTGGAGTGATACAAACGTGCAAGGACAACTACAATCATGGCCAAAAACCCTAGGACAGTTCGTAAAAACCACTACGCATTCGAAGTTGCCCCCCTTCCCCCCTTCAATGTTGCCATTATGATGAGACAACATTGAGATAACAAATGAGACAACATTGATGGAGGGGGGAGGGGAGAGATTGTTAGGTAAGGATTTAAGGCGATATATTATAGTTTTTCTTGTGTGAGGCTACCAGACTCTTCATTTACACTGCTGTCCCAATTATTTCTGGCCATGATTGTAGAAAACCCCAGCAAACGGAACAATGCGGTATTCGAGAAGCTTGCCGAAGGCATGGCGGAAAGTGGATTTAAGCAAAATGCTAAACAATGCCAGTCAAAAATCAAACATCTGAGAAAAATATCGCAATTATAAAGATACGGATGCTAGATCTGGTGCTGGTAGTGCAAGGCCGCCAAAAGTGTATACACATACGAGCCTGTTTACTTTGGTCGCCAAACCTTGGCCACACAAGTGTGTGAACGGGTCACACTTGGCCCAGGCCAGGTCCAGGCCAGGCCAGCAACCTCGTACCCAGGGCATTTTGCCTCCACGTTGCGAGGTCGGCGAAAATGGCCCTGGCATCGGCTGGTCGATTCTATAATCTGATTGGCCGGTTTAAGAACTCGATTAATTCAGATAGAGTGTAATTTATTTATGAAAATTTGAATTGTGATAGACCGACTCCGCGAAGTTTACCCAAAGAATGGAAACGATTAACGATAGCTTTGGTTAAAGTCAAGAACAACATTAGATATATGTTTGTTCATGACATTTACATGTATCCTGGATAATCGTGGGGGTATGAAGAATAACGCTAGCCAGTTGCTTTTATGATAAAGGTTCACATGAGTGAGTCGGCAGAGCGTTAAATATTTCTCATTTATTATTCATGTATACGTATTATACAAAAACAAAACACAAAGACCGCATAAATTTTCTTGCCATAACACCCCAAAATTCTGGGTGTCACGTGACCAGCCGATGCCAGGGCCATTTTCGCCGACCTCGCAACGTGGAGGCAAAATGCCCTGGGTACGAGGTTGCTAGGCCAGGCCTAGGTCGGTAGTGTAAAGGCGGCTTTAGGTACCCTTTCCACCAAAGGAATCATTCTAGCATTTTAGAAGGATCACGCCCCACCTTCATGTAAACATGGCCTTAATATTACAAGTCACTGAATGAACTATAAACACAGTAGTGTTTTTTTTATATGTGAATCTTTTTTTGTTTTGCTGTTTAGCGTCTGTATCATACAGATGTCCGTGAAATCTTGATAGAGGCAGAAGACTTTTTAATTACAGAGTTTGTGGAAAAGGTAGTTGTTGGTATTTTTTCTTCGCTATACTCTCTTGCTCAGGGCTGTACGAAAAGTTTGTAGGGACTTTTCGTAAAATATCGTAAACCCTAGAACGGAGCAAAGTTTCAAGGGTTTTGTAAATTTTTAACTTTAAAGAGGCAGTGGTCACCATAACGGATGCGTTTAAAGTTAAACCTTTATTCAACTGATTAGTACGTATAGTGTAATACACAGACAAGTATGATAAGTGATTATCCGAGTCTTTTCAATGGAAAAGAGTGTGATAGCCCTTTATCACAATGTTTATCGCATACTAATGAGTGGTTGTGTTGTGTTGTGTTGTGTTGTGTTGTGTTGTGTTGTGTTGTGTTGTGTTGTGTTGTGTTGTGTTGTGCTGTGCTGTGCTGTGCTGTGTTGTGTTGTGTTGTGTTGTGTTGTGTTGTGTTGTGTTGTGTTGTGTTGTGTTGTGTTGTGTTGTGTTGTGTTGTGTTGTGTTGTGTTGTGTTGTGTTGTGTTGTGTTGTGTTGTGTTGTGTTGTGTTGTGTTGTGTTATGCTGTGCTGTGCTGTGCTGTGCTGTGCTGTGCCGTGTTTGGTTTGGTTTGGTTGGGTTGTGTTGTGTTGTGTTGTGTTGTGTTGTGTTGTGTTGTGTTGTGTTGTGTTGTGTTGTGTTGTGTTGTGTTGTGTTGTGTTGTGTTGTGTTGTGTTGTGCTGCATGTGCTGTACTGCATGTGCTGTACTGTGCTGTGCTGTGCTGTGCTGTGCTGTGCTGTGCTGTGCTGTGCTGTGCTGTGCTGTGCTGTGCTGTGCTGTGCTGTGCCGTGCCGTGTTTGGTTTGATTGGGTTGGGTTGGGTTGGGTTGGGTTGTGTTGTTCTCTAATTTTAAAGATATGCACGGTTTTCCAATGTGTTAAAATGTTGCGTAATCCTTCTAATAGCAATTACATGAACTATGGAAGAATCGCATTGCTATATATCTTCTTCATTATTTTACGAGTTCATTTAAATAAGACAAACCTATTTTTCGCTTTATAAATACTTTACGAAAATGTATAAAACATTTTTCTAATATTTGAACACAATACTACGTGAATGTCATGACATTTAATTTCTTATTTATTAGATCGACATCGTATTGGAAGGTCTGTTAAAAAAGCTCTCTAGATATGATCAAGGCACCATGAAGTCTCATCTTTTTTCATTGGCGGTAAGTTTGAAATCTTGAGTGTTGCGCCAGTATTTAACTCTGCAAACAGTTTTTATCTAATTGTTACGGATATGCCTATCCAAAGACAGTTAATTAACTAGACGTTATTTGATCACTGAACACTTAATAAGTACTTGTAACCAATTAGTAAATACTTGTTACTTGCTAATATAGCAGTCAGGTCTGCCATTGTGCTTTTTTGAGTGTTTTTGTAAATATAGTTAATTATGCAACCCCTCACCTCGAATAGCTTGCTAAATGTGGGTGGGTTGTTATTGTATGTTGTATTTCTTATATAATAAAAATGATGCTGATGTTGATGTTGATGTTGACTTGGCATGAGTCAGCTATGATGTCATTTAGTAATTACGTAAATATATTATATATAGAATGAAGTATGTTACTATAATTATATACTCTAGAAACTATATAAGCAGCCATCGAACATATATTATTATATGGCTTTGTAATATCCTGAGTTCTGATTGGTCAACGCACGGTCCGTAAAAATGCGTATCTGGACCACGGTCCGTCTTTTTCCGTATCCGGACCACTGTCCCGGATGTTGATTTTGCTCGCGTGAATTTCTAAGGTTTTCACACTAAGTTTGATACAATAATTATCGAAAAACTTAAAATAGCCATATAATAAACGCTTTATTAACCTCGTTTACTCGGTCTGTACGGGGAAATATCAGACCTCGGTCTTTTTTGTACGAACCCCGCCTGTGGCTCGGTCCGTACTGTCAAGTTTCTCGAGTTTAGTTTTAATCTTTATAGACATTTTCAATATCTGTTCTAAGTTTCTTGTTAAAGGGTATTGGCAATAAAAATTAAATTTGTCCCATTTGAAAGAACTCGTCAAATGGTATAAGAAGACCTTTTGTAATTTTTCTGTATCTTTCTTGTGTTTTGAAATATTTCGACCAAAGACAGCGTGCTCTCCGCCATCTTGTTGTAATATTGGGTCTAATTAACTAGGAAATTGGTGACGTCATAAGCAGGGTAAACCTGACGAAACTACTCCGTGGGTGACCAAATTTCCACGAAAGGCTTTTTAAATGTTGTGGGTCAATTTAAAATGGATATAGCGCAACAAAATCGAGGTTGGCAAGATAAAAATTTCACTTTACCCTGCTTATGATGTCACATGCATATCGAAAATAATTCCAAGATGCGGACAGCACGCTGTCTTTGGTCCAAATATTTCCAAAACCAAAACAGATACGGAAAAATTGTAAAAGGTCTTCTTATACCATTTGACGAGTTCTTTCAAATGAGACAAACTTAATTTTTATTGCCAATACCCTTTAATTAAATAAATAATTGTAAAAACCAAACAGCTGAGGTTACACTTTTTGTTGCGTATAGCGGTCACGTAACATAATTCATTGATAATTTATGAAGAAAATTCAAAAGAAATTAATATTTAATCAGGTGTTGTAAATCGGATACAAATTCATCCTCATTTACATAAACTTTGGAAAAATTATTGTGGAACAGCGGACTCATGTGGAGAATAATGGTTTTGGGTGCCACCAAATATTGAACCCAGAAAATAGTTTATAAACACTGAAATTCAAATACTTATTGTGTGCACATTGTTAACTTGATTAATTAATTTCTCGATTGGTAAACAGTTTTTTGTGGGCAACCAGGTGAAGGATAAGACATGGTGCATATTGCTACCGGTCAAGTTTTCTATTATACACTAAAGTTACCACAACACTTGTGGATATCTCTTAAAATAAGGTAAAAAGAAGAACTATATCTAGGGTCACCATGCACATGCATAAAGTGGGTATCTGCCCACGCTGCATGGTTGCATGCCATTTACTACTTTTAATCTTCCCGCGGTAAAGGGTTAAAGTATCTATGAAGCGAAAAACGTTTTTAAGGTTTTGAACAGATCCGCATGACAGGAGCATTCACTGGAAATTTTAGGCAAATCTGCTGCATCGTCTTTGAGCTATAGACCTTATTAAAAAATGGCCGACGAATTAGAATTATTTTATATACATTTCAAAAACTCAATAATTCATGATACATGACCGTAACGTGTCTTTATATGTGATAAAGATACCTCCTGATTTACATAAACTTTAGCTTTGATTTTCTCGGCTTAGACAAGGTTATTTTTCAAACTTACTACGCCAATGAACTTACCAAGTGGTTCGTTTTTGAAGCCGTTCAATAAACTCGCAGTTCGTGTTTTATCAGATATAAAAACACTCGGCTTCGCCTCGTGTCTTTATATCTGATAAAACACTCCTGCTCGTTTATTAAACAGTACATAAATTAGCCATGAACTCGTTTTCATGTGGGAAATTCAAAATAATTTTTACTTTAAAACGAGTTCATAAGGGCTGATTTATATGCACATCAAAGAATTATAATTCGGCGGCCATTTTGGAATAAGTTCCACAAACTCTCAAAGTTTGCCATGGCTTATCCATTTTGAAGAAATTAATCGCTCGGTTTGAGTGCTTGATGACGTGTGCAGTTAGACAACTATGCATAACAACAAAACAATTTTAATATTAATAACCCAATTAATAAACCTCATCTTCCCTATATATATTTGTTCACAGTCTTTCCTTACTTTGTAACATCAGGAAGGCGACTTTATACACTTGTTGACTGGCGCCGAGGGAAACATCGAGTTTTACCGACCCGAATGCTTCAATGTCACCCGAGGGCTTTAGTCCGGGTGACATTGAAGCGTTTTGTTATATCCCGAAGACTTTTAAAATACAAAATACCAAATTGACTCGAAACTTGTAAAAGGCAAAAAGACTTACCAAAACACTTCGAAACTTGTAAAAGGCAAAAAGACTTACCAAAACACTTTGACTTTGTCTTCGTATTTCAATTCAACTGAACAAATACACCAGACTCAACAAGTACAAAGAACAGCTTTAAATTTATCCAGATTTTCTTCAGACCTTCTTTGAAGATATGTATAGATTCTTTCCTTTGGAAAATGGACTATTTCGTACCAAACAAACTCGAAACAGCTCTTGTTTTCAAAATGTTCCGAAAAGTCCAAAGTTCTTGATCTGATGCAATAATCATTGTGTATTCACGTGAACAACGCATGATTAAAGCTGACGTCAGAGGGAAACATTGCACTGTTTTTCCCTCGGCAGAAAGAAACATTGAGTTTGTTGAATAACACGTGACCATGATTTGACCATTAGGATTTCATCTTTAGCAAACGAAAGTCTTTGGTATATAACAACATGTCTTAATTTCTCAATGTTAACCATGTCTTAATTCTTCGATGTTCTGTAACACATAATGAATGCGCGAAGTAATTCAATTTCTTTTGCCTTTCTTTAGGCTCCCAATGACGAAGCAAGAATCAGTTATCTCCAATTCTGTCAATCTAATCTTGTGCTAATGAAAAATTGTATCCATGATCATAAAATACTAAAGAAGTTACTTAAGGTATATTGTTTTAGCAGAAAATATATGGTTACTAAAGGCTTATTAACCGAGTTCGAGGTCTGTACGGGAAAGTATTTGCCTGAGGTTTTCAGTACAGACCGAGCAACGAAGGAGCGAGGTTTGTGCGAGAGAAACCGAGGGCAAATACTTTCCCGTACAGACCGAGAAAACGAGGTTAATAATCCTTTTATTATATGGCTTTTGGTTTGTTTTCTTATCTGTTTTTAGTTCTACGTTTGAGCTTGTTCGTTTCGCTTCATGTTTACACCTGTTAGGCTTTTATTTTTCGTGCTTTTAAATAAGAAGTTTTTATAAAAAGAAACACTGATGTTTCAGGACGTATTATTGTTCAAAATTTTCCAACGAATATATCTAATTCGCTTTTATTTTCATTCAAATCAACTCAGTAATTTTCCCGCCAAAACTTGCAGGTCATTAAAAAGGACGTAATGCCCTCTCACAGTCCCGAGAGGGCATTACGGCTTTTTCCAGACCTCTCAGCAACCAACAGCGTGCGCCGTTTGGCGTAATGACCCGAAAACAAGCCCAGCCATATAATAATAACTTCTTATTAACCGAGAGCGCGGTCATTACAGGAAATATCAGACCATCTTGACAGTATGAAACGAGCCCACAGAATAGTCTTTACATAAAAGACGCTGGTCTGATATTTCACCTAGCGGTCGAGGTTAGTAAGAGGTTTATTATACGACTTGACCAGCATTTGCATCGTTGGCTTTTAATTTTCTTTTTACAGGGGCAGTAAGACGCTAAATTGTCTATCCAAATTCTAATTTTATTTAGAAGTGTTTTTAGAATAAGGAAGAAAAGCCTCTTTGCTTGTTCAATTTCTCGTCTTGTTCCAAAGATATTTTGGTTTAAAAAAATGCAAAGAATATACCTTATGACGTCATCTATACTCCACTAATTCCGTAAAGGAGGAATATCTACGGAAATATTAGGTAGATTGTGCTGAAACTTTGAAGCTGTTCTGATAGGAACCAGTGGCGAAAATTGGGAAGCCGCCTCCCCCTACTTCAAAATTTATTTATTTATTTAACAATATTTTAACAGGAATGCTCCGCTCACCGTAATGATTTTCAGGGAGGTCCTGTGTAGAAAACAAAATCAGATATATGTTTATATATGAAAATGTAATAATATGAAATACAGACTAAAGAGTAAAAACAACACGTATTAAAAGTTTCAATCAGTTTAAGATGTTCTTAAAAGCGCTGCAGTCAAACTATTTGATTGCCGAACGTCAAGTTCTAAATTGTTCCAATCAGTAACAGCATGAATAGTCAATTTGTGAGAAATATTCGACAGAAAAGGGGAAAACCAGTCAAAATCCAACGCTTTTTGTGCGTTTGTCGGATATTTATGAAATTTGTCGGATATTTGTGAGGCTTTGTCCCCCGACCTGAAAAAGTGAATTTCCGCCACTGGTACAAATGGTGCAATGTACACAGTTATTGATTGATATAGTCCGCATTTTGGGAAGTTTGTTTGATCTGTGTGAAGTAGATGACATCATAAGATCGACATCTCATTTGCATATTACAAAAACCTGAATATCTCTGGAACATGATATAAAGATATTGATTTAATAAGAACGCTATACTTCCTCATACGGAAAGTACTTCTAGGTAAAATTAAAATTGAATAGAACATCTTCCATCTTACTGGCCATTTAATGAACAGAAAAGCATGACAGAAGTATCCACTGAAGATTTCAAGAGAATCTGGCGCATCTAGTTCTCGAGCTGTGAACTCTCAAAGTTTGCCATGGCTAATTTGTATTTGGAGAAATTTGGGCTTCTTGGTGACAATGCCTTACACACGTAAAAACGCGCAAGCTGTTACATACCTGCAAGCAAGTTGTTACAAGGTTGTTCAACGGGCTGTCACCGACCGTCATGTGTTCGCACTGGCTGTCCCAGTCCGTTAACATGTCTGTAACAGGTTGTTGACAACTTGTAACAAGGCTGATGACTCCAACAGACTGATTAAATACCAAAAAACGCAAGCTATGATCGTTGGAGCCTTACGACGAATCAGAAAAATTATTCCGGAGCAAGTAGCACTGAAACTGTACAAAGCCTATATACTTCCTCACCTGGAATATTGTAGTCCTATTTTACTTGGTATCAATCAGACACTATCGAAAAAACTGGAATCTATCAATTACTTTGCCTTGAGAACAATTCTGAACATAACAAAAAGTGTGGACTACGATCAAGCTCTAAACATCTGCTCCTTGCGTTCTCTGGATCACAGGAGAAGAGCTCAGTCATTGGTTCTGCTGTACAAGTGTTTAAAGTCGAATGGCCCCTCATATATTACTAAATTTTTTAGCGAACGTATTGTTCCTTATAATCTTAGGGGACATACTGGCAAAGTTGAACAACCCTCTTATCAAAGTCTCTACCAGCATAACTCGTTTACCTACATAGCATCGCGCATGTGGGACCAACTCCCCTCTTATCTAAGAAGCGTTGATTCTATTAATTTATTTCGTAGTCATCTATCGAAATTAGACCTAGCTGACTCCTCTTTCAATTGCAAATGTACTCGATGTTTATCGTAGTTTTAATATATTGTTCGTTTGTATTATGTATTAAGTATTAACTTTGTTTTTTTTTAGATCTAATATATTTCCCTAACTTTATTCTGTCAACATAACTTTGTTGATTCAACAAAGTGTTAACAACATTGTAATCTCTCTATATTCATATATATACCTATTTTAATGTAGTACTAATTTATAGTCATACGTTTTTACATGAGCCTAGTGCTTGGGAGATGAGGCGACTCCTCCCTACGTTAATGACGTTAAATAAATTATTCCTATTCCTATTCCTATTCCTAAGTTGTTCCAACAACCTGTTACCGCTCTGCACTCAACAAGTTGTTAACAGGTTGATGCTAACAAGGTTGTAGCAGCTTCTTGAATGAACAGCATTGTTACAACCTGTTAACAGCCTTGCTATACCGACCTGTTGCGAACACATCCTGTTGACAAGCTGTGAGATTTTTGCGTGTGTAGTATGACGTACGCAGATGGACATTGATGCTAAAGTAAAATCCATTGTTCTTATGCATAATTTATTTGCGTACGTCATAACGCAATGTTACTGAGAGCGCAAATTACTCCAGAAAGGAGATATTCTCATTTTACTCTGGCTAACGCCAAACGATTTTACTCGACACAGAGAAACCTACCGACGAGAAAGGGTTAAAGCATTCTGGACAGATTGAAACGTCTTTTATCTAGCAAGTATTAATGATTTATATATGTGTATTATATATGTACGAAAATATTTTGCTTCTTTTATTAATTTAGAACTGGTATAACCATTTAATCAAGCTTATAGTGGTGTGGCTTACTGACAGAATATCTTTAAAACTTCACCCTTATCAACTACATACACTCTTCCCGCTAGTAAAGGTAGGTCAATTTAACCTACTATAGGTCTGTCGGATATATAACAAGTAATATATACAACATGAGCGGCCGTGTTGTATCGGATATACAAGCTCGAGCCGAAGGCGAGAGATTGTATATCTGATACAACACGGCCGCGAATGTTGTATATTACTTAAGATACGAATGCATCTAAAGAACCATATTTACCAACTATTTCAGTGATATACTCTATTTTAGCCGAGAAAATCGAAGCTAAAGTTTATGTAAATCAGGACGATGCTGTATCCGATTTACAACCTCTGCTACGGTATTGATTTCTTTTGTGTTTTCTTCATGAATTATTAATGAGTATTTTAAGTATTAGTATCAACCAACTGGTGGTCTATTACAAATCCGGCTTTCTGATTGGCTGAGCTACCGTGGTCTATTGGTGATAGACCATAGTGTTATCCTATGATAAACATTCTTATAGCTGGAATACTCCTATTCTGACCAATCAGAAGCCACGGCATATTTACGCCGCAAGCAAAACCTGGAGACTAGGCTAAAAAATCAAACGTGGCGTCTGCTAAAATTTTTGTCCGAGTGAAGAAAACATTGGGTCGAAAGTAATGGAAATATATTCAGTTTGACATTTTCGAATAAGAAAATTAATTCGCTTATGCCTATGGAGTATATCTACACCAAATTTGAAGCAAAGTAGTTACAAGCTTGTGTTTTGTGAGCGATTGTTTAGCATACGCCATCGAACTGCTCTGCATTATGTATGGAGAGACTTCTGCAAACAAAAAGGTAAAACTATCTGAACATTTAGAACAATGTTTGATAAGACTTAACGTTAAATAAAAGTTGTTTATGGTTGATACTAAAACTTCGCCGAGTTCACTATCAGCTCATAGAAAACTCGGCCTCGTTGTCTAATTGTTAAATATTTGGCATTTCACTTGATTAAACTGGATAGACTAGGTAATTTATTTATTTATTTATTTATTTATTACGTTTTGCCACATTGGTATACTATAGATAATAAGTACATAGGTGTATTGTGTGAGTGAGTGTGCTTTAAGTAATTAGATTTCAGTAAAGTTAATAATAATAAAATAATAAATAAGTAAATTTACAATTAAATCACAATAACAAATTTACAATTACGTGGCAGGGTGCCCACAACAGCTTAATGCCAATTACTGCGGTCCCAAGTAAATAAAGTAAATAAGTAAATAATAATAATAATTATTATAATAATAATAATAATAATAATAATAATAATATAAGTTTCAGACATCAGATGCAGCAACGGATCGCTTCGTTGAGACCTCGGGTTGATTTGCATTTTGTGCAAATCGATTTCCATGATCTGGGTGAAGGAAAACTGGGTGAAGGAAAACTTCGAGTGTAGATATATACATTATAAGACCAATCTGGGACCAGTTGCGGAAAATGCCACATCAAGGCCTTTTTGTTTCGTTTTTAAGACATTTCAGTTTATATGTTGTGACGTACACGTACATAATGAGTTATTGGAGAAGGTTATATATCTTGAGCCTTAGCCAGGATTAGTAATCTACCCGTCCAAAAGTGCAAAATTTGAAATCAGGTCTTCTGAAAACGTGATTCTGAGCATTCTGGTAAACAAAAATCTCCTGCTTTGGTAAACGAAGCAAAACTGTCCGCCATTTTGTTTTGCCCGCAGGTGAATAGTGCAGGATATCCCGAGCTAGAGGAACCAATCAGATTGCTTGAAAAGGACTATTCACCTGCGAGGTATATGCTAATAAGTAATAGCATGGTTTTTCGTGCAATTTGAAAAAAGTGTGCATGCGATCGTGAGTTTTTCAGACTCGTGCTATTTTGATAGTCTTTGAAAAATCCACTCGTGCATATCTTTTCTAAATTGCACTTGAAACCATACTATTTCTTATTCGCTACTTTCCCTTTCCCGCAATGCTTTCCGTTTCTGGGGGTAACAACCTCGTACCCAGGCTCAAAAATTCAAAATGGCGGTCAAAATGGAAAAAAGAGCCTGGGTACGATATTGTAACCATAGAAATCATACTATAAAGACTAGAGGTTGGGGCGTCTAACTTTCCTCGCATTCAGTTTGGCCGCCATTAGAGGGGAAAAACGAGCTAAAATTCATCTAAAATAAGCCTTTTACTAAATTCTCTTCACGATTTTTAAGAAAATAAAACTTTTGGAGTTTTCGGTCTTAGTTTATAAATTCTTAGTCAGAGCATTGCCCTAGAATCGCAAGGTCGTGGGTTCAATTCCTGCTGGAAGGCCTACGTAGTTGCATTTTTCGCAACTGGTCCCGGTTTCGTCTTAAAATGTATATATTCTACACTCGAATTTTCCTTCATTAGAAATTCTTACCTTAGTTCTTTATTGAGGCGTCTATTATCTTTGTTGAATTTTTCCACTGCTTGGATATAAATTGTGGCCGCCATGTATTTTGAAGTACCCGGTCGCGCATTGGCAAGTCTCATAGGCAAGTCTTTGAAGGGCCTGGATACTAGTTTTTCCCTCTAATGGCGGCGCCCTATTTTCCTTGCACATTTGACTGGACTCATAGGAATTCCTCCTCTAGTATTATAGTATGATCTATATGATTGTTACCTATAAAACGCAACGCATTATGGGCTATGCGAAAGTAGAGAATACAAACAGTCGGTAGATTGTTCTCATATGACGTAACCATAATTTTAAGACACTTAGCATTCTCGTACCCAGACCCACGCGCTGATGCGTAAAGTGGATCTGGGAAGCTCTGGGAATATGAGCGTTCTGATTGGCTTTACGAAACAATGAAAAGAATTCAAACAAATTCAACAAAATAAGAATTTCACAATGTACACTCTGTTTGCCATAATCGTACGTTTGATATAATTTGACAAATCTAATAACAGCAATACACGACATTTAAATTCGAAAATGTAATACTATATAAACTAATATTTATCATGTTGCGATCGTCTTTCAAAACAACAGCCTTGATGTTCCTCGTTTTAGATTGTAGACTAGTCAAACACCAGGGGAAGAAGTTGATAAATATTGAATCTGCCAAATCCGCTTGATAATACAGCTGTGATGTCTTTGACTCCGCGAACGTCGAACGATGGCTGTTATGGCGTCTTTCTGTTCTCTCTTTAACACTAAACTAGATTGGCCCGTTCTTTCTAACACATAGCTTCGTTTACCTCGCGATTCATGATGGGTACGACACGGTTTAGTGTAAAGTTTACACGAGATTTATACGCGAGATTTGTTGCCGAGGAGGGGAAATGACAAGCCGTTTATACCATGAGTCTGGGCACGAGAGTTTGGAATGTTTGGAATGCGCCTGACGTCGCTGCGTCGGGCTGCGTCGGGAATCCGACGCAGAGATCCAGGGTTTCTCAGAGCCTTCGCGAGGGGGAGCGCGAGGGTATGGGTACGAGAATGGACACTTAGATTTTAAGAATCTTTCCATGTCACTCGGCATCTTATTGTTTCTGCCGTTTTTTAGTCGTTCCCTGAAGATTTCGCTGTCTACGGTTTGGATTCGTCACGGATTCTTCACAACTCGAACTACAGAAGAGTTCACAGTCGATTGCAAGTCGAGGAGACTTTAGAAAGTGGCGAGGGGTCGATCTTGCTGGCGAATGATACCGAAAGACGTTACTCGGATAGCGACGAGGACACGGACTTCTCCGACGAAGACGAGTGAGCCAATTACAAGAAATTCGGAGCAGAGGATTGGGAACAAGACACAGGGTGATACATTCGCGACCATTCAACGTTCAAAGGTCTTTCGTTTATCGGCGAGGTGAATTATTAGACGATGTTTAGTGTGAAAAGGCTTGGTAGGTAATCAGAGCTGAGAGCCAAGAAGGTATCTTCGTCTACCGTCTTCGGAGCACCAAATATAAGAACACTAAGGGTAAAGTAGGAAAATTACAGACTGCCAGCTAGGAATATCTTTGGAATTCATGAAGTCATGGCACTTGTAACATAAACTAACGTTTAGCATCATGGGACACACTCACACATACTATATACACATATATGCACTGTTTCACGTATATTTGCAGTACCGTTAGCATCTTTTTATATTCTTCCTGCGGGTTCGTTCCTTCGTTAAAGCCAAGTGAAAAGGTGGTAAACTGCTCAAATTAGTTTTAATAACGAAATACTGACGTTTGGTAAGTTAGCAAGTCACTATGCAGTGTGACGTCAAAGTGAGGCTGCGAGTGCGAGTACCCAGCTGACAGATTGCCCTTTTCCCCCGCACTTGGAGAAGGAGAATCTGCCAACGAGTTCCACTTTCTTTCATCAGCCAATCATCCAGGAAAGTGGATGAGTCAATCTAGTTTCAAACTGGTCAAACCGGTTATTATCTCACACGCATGCACAATTATTGAAATTGCTTAATTTCTACGCGCCCACGGTATTAATTATTATGCGAAACACTTGTGTACACTTAGCCGACTTAGCCTGCAAATACAGCTGCCTCACATCAGGACTTCCGGGGAGAGACGTAGCTTTTTCCAAACAAAGGAAACGGATAGCTATTCTTTTCACTACAAGTTCGATTTGCGAGCAAGATTTCCTGTCGAATTCGAACGATTTTCCCGTCATCAAGCGGGACCTCCTGTCCAGGAAAATCATTCGATTTCGGTAGGAAATCTTGCAATGATACTTTCGTATCTCTTCCCACTGGCCATGGTAAGTCGATGATTTACCAAATTGATATCCGACTGATCTGTTATTGATTGTAGCGAGTATTATTATTGACCGGTAACGAGTTTATCATTGGCTCGGTTACAAAGGGTTAGGCGCATGCTCAATAAGAAAAGTGGAGCTCGTTGGCAGTCTCTTCCACGTGCGGGGTAAAAGGGGCACTCTGTCAGCGAGGCAGGCTGCGAGGTTCATTTACGTATCAAACATGCAAATCCTAACGTGCGTTCCTGTAACGGGTTACCCCAAATACAATATTACATTCTATGTAAGGGGAATAGTTGAATGCCAAAGTATTTTTTTAGTTGAATTTTTGCGTCTACAGATTGCGTTTACGCAAAGCGACCATATTTATTGTAATACACGACAGTATTTAGATACTGATAACCCAGTGGCCCTCACCCCTTGATGGAACTAGTTTAGTAGATTTTAACTGGGGAACGTATGGTGTTGATTTTACCATATAGTTAATAGAACATATACATGGTTTGGAAACTCATCCAAACTGACTGTTCTATGTTTTTGTTCAAGTTTATGGAAATTTGTGCAATTTCACAGTACGTATTGTATTTTCTGTGTAATGAAGCAGTCATCCAATAGCAACGCTCGGGTTTAATTAGTGAGTTGCTTCATCGTCACGTGTTGTGGTGCTTCCTCGTCACGTGTCCATAGAATTTACTTCCATATAAGAACTCCATTGTCAGTTCAACATGACCATGCTTCATGTTGAAAGACAATAGAGCTTCCAAACCATGTATATGTTCTATTAACTATGATTTTACGGACGGAGGGCAACCATGTAACACTATGTCAACAACAGCAGCCAAGATAATAACAAACCAACTCACTCACTCTTTTGCCACTCAAGCCTTGGAAACCCTAAAATGGAAACGCCTAAACGATCGACGTCACGAGCATCACTGTATCTTTATTTTTAAATGTCTGAACAAGTTTTTTTATTCAAGATTTGAACTACCAAATAGCAATTTCCACCAATTTCCATACTAGAACAAGGCCAAATTCCGCTTACCTAAAGCTAAGACTAACTGGGGAAAACATAAATTAATTTATCACTCTCTGAACGATTTTAATAATTTAACTCCTGACTTTCATGACATTAAGTCACTGTCATTGTTCAAACTTAAACTTAATAATATCTATTTTTTTATTATCTTGTATTTACTTATTTCATTTATGTTACACAGGGCCCCATTGAAAAACACTTCGGTGACATGGGCTCCCTGTTAAAATATTATTATTATAATGTTTTGTCAAGCCAGATTGCTCAGATTATGATAAGACAGGAAGCGGGCAGTAAACTCCTTTCCGGGTTTTGCATGGCGCCCGAGAAGCATAATTAAGATTGTCATACTTTCGAAGCGTTTATAAATCTACGTTAGAAATCTACGTTTTATAATTTCGGCAGTACTCAAACCTTGCTATATTTCGATTTGTATTTCAACATTGCATGCACACTATGTAATATTTAAAACATGAGCAGGAGTGTTTTAGATCTGATAAAACACGTTCTGCGAGTGTTTTGAATGGCTTTAAAAACGATCACCATTTGGTAAGTTCGTTGGCGTAGTAATTTTGAAAAATAACGTTGTCTAAGGCGAGAAAATCAAAGTTAAAGTTTGTCTAAATCAGGAGAATGCTTTATCAATGTTCTAACCACGATACGGTTATGATTTTTCTTTGTGTTTTCCTCATGAATTATTAATGAGTTTTTAAATTTTATTTCACTGTTAAGATAATGTCAGCCTCATTAATAAGTACGTTTAGTCGAATTTGTCCCTCAGTGCATGAATACTGGATGAGCAGGGGCGGACTGGCTACCTCAGAGGGGCCTGGGCGATTTGCTGTAAAATGGGGCCCGGTTTCCAAATCAAGTTGTTGTGGGTCCGCATGTGTAGGGGGATCCGAAATTTGGGTCTCTGGAATGGCATTACCCGCATTCTGACAGCAGTTTTGAGCAAACTTTTAATAGTTTTAAAACATGTTTGTAATGGCACATTTCGTCATTTTTAACAATGATTTTGTCCAAATTAGGCTTTAAATAGTATATTAAATGTAAAAATATGCATGGACTGTAAGGGCAAAGCCTGTTAAGGCCTGAGGGTTGCCAATAAAAACAAAGGACGACTCATTTCCGTACGCATTCTTTCCCATGCGCTAACCACTTATCGACTATACAACATATATTTTAATATGATTGTAGATCAGATGTTTGAAGTGTTTCAAACTTTTTAGATCCACATTTTCTTTTTGAGTAACCTCAACAAATTGTAAAGAACGACTCGAAGATTGGTCTATGCACTTCCCTCCAATTCCACGGACCCTAAACATTGTTCTCTTTTCAGAGGAGCTGCTTCTTGCAAGTCGTCCACCTTTTTCTTACGCCTTCTCTGCACCACGTTTAATTGCTTTCTTCATAATTCCGGAACTCGAAACGTCGGAAGAAACTACAGCTTCCACTATAAACGCTAGATAATTATTTTATCCTAGGCATGTATTGCCTGATTGATACATAGCCTTTTTTTACTTTTGCAAAGTCAAAAAAATTTAAGGGCCCAACAGGCAAGGCCCGACTGGCCAGTCCGCCCCTGTGGATGAGTGATGTTTAGAACTAAACGTCTCTCATCCAGTATTCCCATGAAATACGACATTAATCGTCCCTCTTGAAACAAAAGATTTCGGGGTGACCATGCAACTATATTATATAATGACTGTTTGAAGATTTTAATAAAATAAATGATAAAATATAGAATATACTATTCAAGTATGCCATTAACGTGCGAATTGTGTAATATTTCTCCTACAACAAAGCATTGTGTATGCAGATTGTGCTTACTTTAACGTGACACATAATTTTGAAAATACAAACCCTAATATCACAATAAATATATGCTCAGATTAAGAAAATAGTCGGGAAATTCACCTATACACACGCTACATTAACACTTTCAACAACAAGATTGTTGGAGTATTTGGTCACGTGGATAATTTGAACTTCGCCCGTCCTGGGGGCAGTTTTAAAAACATGTGTCAACAGTCCGGTTCTTAGGTATCGGTCAGCGACCTTCATCATTAGCAAAAGGACCCCTAAATATACCGCCATTTTGAAAACGATTTTGGGTACACTTTAGTTCATATTAACTCAAAGGTAATAGGAGCACGCAGTCCAGTCACATATATAGGTCAGTGGGGAGCGGTTGATTCGGTTCTTATTAACGTAGAAGGTTGTTGCAAGTCTTGTAAAGTTAAATTCGAGTGGTAAATCAGATATATTTAAAAAAACTACGTTGATTTACGACATTTGCTGGATATTTCATATTTGTTGCCGTTATATATTCGCCAGAAATGAAGCCGAAGGCGACGAACGAGCATAAACAGAAACACACTACCGGTATCAATAGAACTACTGCGGTACATGTGTTGATTGTTGAAATTTATTTGCCGTCCAGTATAGCGCATTTATCTTTCTTGTCCACACGTTTGAGATTTGTGCAAATTAATTTAATCCCGATGTTTTTTTACAGATCTTGATAAATTGGCGCAATGCTTACGAACATATACTTTAAGTATTTATATTACCTAGACTGACTGAGACTCTCACTTTGATAACTGACTGCTTGGCCCAGCTGATGTAAGGTGTTTTTGTAATTTGCATGTTACCAATTCGCAACTATTGTAACTAATTATACCAACCAAAAATTGTTATATATAATAGCATTTTGTACTTTAAAGTCGTACTTTCAAATTGACCTATTTTACTATCCAACCACCTTATTAAAACTGCTTATAAAACGAAATTAAGTCTGTTTTGTTTGAAAGAACATTTAAAATGGTAAAGTACAACTCGTTTCCTTGCTTCGTTGTTGAGATTGTTTGAAATGCAATTCTCAAACTCATTAATAATTCATGACGAAAATTCCAAAGAAATCAATATTTAATCAGTATTTGGAAATCGGAGGAAGATTACGGTCAAATTTAGCAAACTTTGAGGTCGATTTTCTCTTAAAATATTGATTCGTTTGAGAAGCTATATCCAACATTCGTCAGTGTTCATCTTCCGACGTCTAAATACAGCCAAGCTGGTTAAAAAATCTCGGCTTCGCCTCGTATTTTCAACCCGCTTGGCTGTATTTAGAAATTGGAGGAAGAACACTGACTCGTGTTGGATATATTACTTCAAATGGCGTACCGCCAAGCTGCTATTTATAGCCGACAAAATGCGGACAAAACAAACCAAAATTGACTTTCCTGAAATGATTGCGAATGAGCCATCTATTGTTCGGACTGCAAGAATTATGGGTAAAAGCGGACAAACTTAAATAGTGACGTCATCACGACGGAGCGCTATTAAACATCTTGGCGCCACACGTGTATAGTGAGTTATGGTAGAAGGTTATATAATGCGTTTGCTGTTACTAAAACAAAAGGAAGCGTGTTAGTGTGTTTTTCCCACAACACTAAACATGTAGACTTCAAGTGATGTTTCGGATGAGTACACGATTTCCGAATCTCAACTGCGCATCAGAATGACGCGTTCCGAGTCGGGATAAAACTCATTTCAGTTCATAACATCTAGCTGAGGTCGCCGTATAATTGAGTTTGGAAAGTTAAATGCAAATGCAAATGAATACTATCAGTCTTTGCCTGATGTTATGAATCGAAATGAGTTTGATCCCGATTCAGAACTGAGATTCGAAAATCGTGTATAACAATGATATATAACCTTCTCCGATAACTCACGTGTACGTCACAACATCTGAAATCACGAGATGCGTCCAAAAATTTCCCATCCAAAATTAAACTTTGGAACTTTTTTGCATTGTTTGGTGCTAATTTAATAATTAATATGCACGAAAGAAAATAGATAAGTGTGAAATAGCATAATTTGAAAGGACGCATTTTGTTACAGTAACAGCTCCTTGGCACGTGTACATGTGGTACATTTGCGATCTTGGTCAATGTAACCATAGAAATACTTGACCTAGAATTCAGAGTTTGGCGAAGGATATTGCAATTCATTTGCGACCTAAGTGTGCTTTGATCATGCGTTTAGCTCCAATTTCACTAGTTTCCCGTTGCAAAAAAATTGAGTTGAAAAATTCAGCGCAATGTGCTAATATCGTACTGGACTCCACATGGTCACCAATCGCCTTTTGCCCTTATAAATGGGCCATTTCGACTTCCTATAGTCATAGTGGACTGGTAAGATATTTGAGCCCGCATTACGGATCTATTATTTCTATGAATGTAACTGACGTTTGGTGGAAGTACATGTAGTACAAACTATTTCGAGGACCTAACATGAAGTACTCACCTTACAATGATGGTTAGCGGTGGTCAAAATGATCGCAGGCTCTGGGGACGAAATTCAGAAAAAAAACATGGCGGCGAAAACGACTGAAGGTCGTGTGCACTGATTGACGAAGAAATACGAGAAAAAATGCCTTTATTCGTTTTGTTTTATACAGTTTAGAAGCAACTTAAGTGCGAAATAATGCGTAAGCGAAGAACTGCTCACCGTTTTGGTGATAAACGCCGCACAGGTGACGTTCTGACAGAAGAGAAGGTCGACTTTTCTGGATTGATGCTGTCAAGTGCTGTACTGGAAGGTCTAAACAGCGCTGGGTTTGAACGACCGTCTCCTATACAGTTGAAGGCTATTCCTCTTGGAAGATGTGGGCTAGGTGAGTACAAATTATTAACTTTTATAGCGGCTGAAGTTAAAACGAAACTTGATAATTTTTAGCCAACAGTCTGAACTCTGAAGACATGTTCGCGTGAAGCGAGTTATCTTATCTCGGGGGGTGGGGGTGGGGGGGGTGGGGGGGGGCAGTTATTTTCCTATTTCCCTAGATATCTCGATGTTAGTTTATTTTCAAATTTACATTGTCACTGCAATGGATCGTTTTCACTCACGTGATCGGTGACCCCATGGGGGTGGTGAAACAATACGAAATATTTGAATAAGAAAGAGCTAATTCCCATACCGTACACAAATATGGCCGCCATTTCATTGTTTTGGTACACCAATATGGCCGCCGTGACGTCAGGTGAAAACGATCTATTGGCCACTATTAATATGCAAAAATAAATAAATAAAAATTATCACCACCAGAGTATAGGGGTCCCTCCAGGCTAAAAATTCTTGTGTGTGGGCTTAACCTCCCCTGCAATTTTGAAAATGAACTTTTTCCTTCTAAGGGGCTGATTACATGAGGTGAGTTGGCCCAGTAAGCTGAGTTGGCCCGCTTTGTATATTTATCATCTCTTGTTTCAAAATTTCGATTACATGGAACCAGGGTGTCTATAAGATATCTTATAGATGCCCTGATGGAACTGAGCTGGCCCACCTTGCCGGGATCCCAGTTGCTGCTTGCCAAGCCAACTTGGTTAACCCTTTCCCTACTGGACCCCTGGAGACAAAATAGTATAATATTTCCTGGTATAAATGAGAGGGATCTATGCATTTCATAGTACAAATCAAAGCATACATGCTCAGTAGAATTAGGAGATATTATACACATGCAAATACACAGGAACAAACAGGATAGCTATTTATTTAGATTCACCATTAAAATCGATCAATTTTTACCTTGTGAACAAGTATAATCACGCTAGAAATTTTGTTTTGTAATAAGCTTTTCAAATTTGCCGCCATGACAATAGCTGTATTTGATTTGTCAAATACAAATACATCAAAAATACATATTAACTTACTTGACAGAATCTTTACGATATACAAAATAAGTCAAAAGAAATGTTTTAGTGTTATCAAAGTTGACTATGATAAAAAAGAAGGCAATATCTTTGCACAATGCAACACCACAGTGATGTCAGTGAGCACACTCATATCTTAGCTCGTTTGCTATCACTGCCGTTGGCTTTTCGAGCCTTTGTGGGTTTCCTGAAAGCTTCTGTTGCCGTTTCTGCGCTGCTTTCAGCTTCGCTTTCACTAACTTCAGCACCATCACTTTCTTGAGAAACATCTATATCAATATCTGAGTCTTTGTCTTCATTTTCTAACCCAGAAGATCCAAACATTTCATCATATTGCTCACGCGAAATTACGTTCGTAGAAGAGTCGGAAATTAGCATGTGTTCCACAACATTTATTAGCATAACAAAGCAGGAAATTTATGCGCAGTAAACACCATTTGATTGGCCAATAACTGGTAATTTATTCTACAACAATATTAGACAAAGCCAGCCTGTGTAGGGGAGGGGTAATAGCTGCAATTTTGCAGGGCGGTACAGGGCGGCATAGGAAAATGTGGGCGTTTTTTCTGCGGGCGGTGCAGGGCGGCGTAGTGTTACCTTTTCCCCATTTGCCGAGTTGGCCCGGCAAAGCGATCTGAAAAACTGTCTGGCTTGTTCCACCGCGCTTTTGTTTACTTTGTTGTATGAATAAATATAGCTGAAATGAACTCAGATAGAGCATCAAAACAATGTTTGTGCGTTTCAAGACAGCATAGACTTAATAAATGAATTAGTCTTTGTGAAGACGCTTTCGCTGAGTTAGCCAAGACAATAACAATCTTTTTATTAATGATAGTTACAAAAAATTGCATCGACATAAATCAGTGTAAAACTAACGTAACTTTGCCCAATTGAAGCCACATTTGCTTGGTAATTGTGAATTTCGGCCTGAAATCATCGACGTTAACTCAAAACTCATCCCGGCTTACCAAGCTAGCCCACCTCATGTAATTGCAATATAAATCTCATCCCAGCTTACCAGGCCAACTCGGTTAACCAGGCCAACTCGCCTCATGTAATTGGCCCCTAAGGAACCAAAATGCACGCCCTGGAAAATCTAGTAAACACAACATGTAAACGTAAAGGCCCGTTTACAAACAACAACAACACTCAGGGTCCGAATTAGCGCTCAAAAACAGCTTCGCAATTTTCTTTTGAAATATTTCTTGTTAAAACACACATTTTACCCCCCCCCCCCCCCTGATAGTACGCATTTTTAAAACGTCACAAAAGCGAATTTGCATGCAATGTTTTTGCATTAGATGAAGAAAGAAAACAAAAGGTCAAAACTGCAGGAAAACTGCACATGTGCGGTAATTTGCATGCGTAAATAACTTTGCGCGTGCGAGTGGCGGGTGCCACGGTGTTTAAACTGATCAACGGACATATGAACGCCTGACCTAATTCTTTTATATTCTCCTCACATCTGTGTTGCTTAATGTCCGTTGTAAGATATTATCTAATCTTTTGCTTTAATGTGTTACTTTTCTTAGTTGTAAAACGTAAAAACTATACTACGCTAGTACGCTGTAAAAACTGTTACGCTTCGCTGAAAGACGTATACATGCATTGATTATATATATGCGAGTGTTTTATTAGAAAATACGCAGTGTCGTATTTTCCATATCCTCACTAGTGAAGAACACGATGACGTCATTAAGAATTTTACCTTTATTGCATTGAATCTATATAATAAAAAGAAAATTACACGCTGGCTTGAAGATATGAATTTTATCTTCTCGTGGTAAAAACGATATTTTACTCATTCGCTACGCTCATTCGTAAAATATTGTTTTCACCACTCGAAGATAAAATTTATATCTTCACACCACCGTGTAATATCCTCTATGTATACCTTACGTTGTTTATGTTGTGAGACCTTATGTTGGCGTTGTGCGACCTTACAGTGCAGATTGCCTTGTGAGACCTTACGTTACATTGTGAGAACTTACGTTACGTTGTGAGACCTTACGTTACATTGTGAGACCTTGCGTTACATTGTGAGACCTTACGTTACGTTGTGAGACATTACGTTACATTGTGAGACCTTACGTTACATTGTGAGACCTTACGTTACATTGTGAGACCTTACGTTACGTTGTGAGACCTTACGTTACATTGTGAGACCTTACGTTACATTGTGAGACCTTACGTTACGTTGTGAGACCTTACGTTACATTGTGAGACCTTACGTTACATTGTGAGAATTTACGTTACATTGTGAGACCTTACGTTACATTGTGAGACCTTACGTTACATTGTGAGAGCTTACGTTACGTTGTGAGACCTTACGTTACGTTGTGAGACCTTACGTTACGTTGTGAGACCTTACGTTACGTTGTGAGACCTTACGTTACGTTGTGAGACCTTACGTTACGTTGTGAGACCTTACGTTACGTTGCGAGACATTGCGTTCCATTGTGAGACCTTATGATACGTTGTGAGACCTTGCTTGATGTTATATGATGATACGAGATGACAGCTGCAAAGTCGAAACGCCAAAACTAAAAAATACTGAGTAAATGAGACATTCTTTGCATGTATCTGGCTAAACGCCGATTTCGCGGAATGTATAAGAATACCAAACAGCGTTCGCTAAAATGAGCTTCGTAATTTTCAGAAAAATTGCTTCGCAGATTTTCGAAATTTTTTAAATCGCTTCGCAATTCGCGATTTGCGAAGCGCTAATTCGGACTCTGACACTCGTTTTGTGGCCTTTTTCCCCACTTTTGCAGGAATTAGCCGCAGTTTCCTCCACTTTTCTCTCTCTTGCACATCCTGGTCACGACGTTAAACTGTATCCGCCTGCTGCCTTGCAGGTATTGCCTGCTTTAGCTAAGGCTAAGGGTCCTCCCCTGACAGAAAAGGTTGATGCAAGGAAGGGCATCCAGATTCAGTCATAAAAACTTTAGCCTAAAAAAAAAGCCCACAGTACCACGTGGGGATCCCCATCTCCCCTCGTTAAAACCCAAGACAGGGAACCCGGGAGAAGCGTAGGTGGGGGTAACCAGGGACGTAGCCAGGGGGGAGCTGTGGGAGCCACGGCTCCGCCCCCCTTTAGATATAAAACAACAGACCTGTAACTACAAAACTGATGCAATATGAGTTATGTCAGGAAATAAACTGTAAACAGTGTATTCAATCTATTGAGTGTATGCATTTTGAGTATCTATGTGACGTTTGCGTGTTTTGAGTATTTTATATGACGTTTTTTAACCTTTAGAGTCTGTAAAATCTTCCTCCAAAAGCCAGGAAATGGCATTTTAGCGACTCAAGATTTCAAAATTTCCCGGGGGAGCATGCCCCCGAACCCCCCTAAAAATGTATTCTGATTTCGGCTCCACCCCTTTCAAAATCCTGGCCACATCCCTTTGGGTAACTCCATGAATGATGGCAAAGGCCCATTTACACCGGTGATTTTTGGTGCGATTTTTCTCATTTTCACGCATGCGATTGAATGGATGTCTCACAAACGTATTGAACCACTTTAGCTTTGTACAAATGTCCAATGCATTCATAAGTCAATCCATTGCATCTCAGTCAGGAGGAGAAAAACCACAGCAAAAATCACTTGTGTAAACAAGCCTTAACAGAGTACATGCATCATTATCATTTATTGGGACACAATGTGCCATTAAAAGTATTCTTAACGGTGTTCAAAATTTTGGTCAGTGGCGTAACTTTGGGCTAGGGTGCCCCTGCCCCAAACTGAAAGGCCGCCGGCCCCGGGGGACCTAGGGCGCGAAGCCCCCAAATTGAATTTTACATGCCCCAGAAGTGCATTTTCGGCGATTCCGCGTTGAATTTTCAAAAAAATGAATCGGTATAACAAGGGAAAATTCATCATTACATATATCAAACGTGTGTTGGATTATAAGAATATTTACCAACCCGTTGATACTGGCAGGTGAAGCCGTCTTATATCAAGCCGTCTGACATCCATTTTCGTACCTTTGCAACGTTCTGTATTTTTTGTGAAACTGTTTGAAACTTCGTACCAATATTTAAATGATGGAAAGCTATATCCAGTTTAACGACGACTGACGATTTCCCAATAAATACGTGAAAATGACGGAATGTCGGAATCCCCATAAAGGACATCCTGGCTCAGGGACCCCCCAGTGAAAGGGGCCCCCCGGCTCTTGCCGGGCAGCGCCTATAGGAGTTACGCCACTGATTTTGGTGAAAAGTGCAGTCAGAGTGTGGGAAATTTAATTTCAAAGACTCAAATTTCAAAAATGTTCCAGCGGACATGCTTTTGGACAGACCCCTTTAGAAATGCTGACCTACAATGAATTTTATCAGTGCCCTCAAGACAATAACAAAACTTTATGCCCATGCTACACTCCATGACGGTCTCTACTACATCTACACATGACGGTCTCTACTACATAAAACATGTCTTAAAATAGCCAGGGAAGATAATCGCAGCCCCAACAAGTTTTTCCTGCGCGGTTACAATTTTCAGAGTTTTCAGAGTTTGAAAGCCCTGCGGTGGTATTGCATGTTGTTAATAGATAATGTTGTTATTGGTTCTACATGTATGGGAGTATAAGGATGGGACTTGTCTTCACAATGATTACTAGGGAGGTTAAGCCCGACTTCCGATGCGAATACCAATACCGATATTCTACACTTCCGCTTCCGATTCGTTGTCATATTCGAAATCCGATAGATAAGCTTGCGAATTCGAATGCGAATACTGAAACTGTGAAACGTGGCGGGTAATAGAAACCTCGAAGACGTCTTACTTCTGCTAGCATGTGATGATGACATTGTAGACGAGGAAGAGCTTCTTCTCGCCCTAGAGCTAAGAAAATTAGAGCGACCAGATCCCATATTCGGTCTGCATCATCCCGTCAAACTGACTTCCGAAATTCGGTCTACTTCGGAAGTGTTGACTACCGAAATCTCATACGCCGTCGTTAAATGATCTACTGCGCGTGAGCAGAACCGTATTCTGTAGTGGTACTCACATCGGAAGTCGAACTTAAAGTGCCCCTGACCTCTACAGTTTTTATTGTCTTATTTGAAAGAACTTTTAAAATGATAAAGTAACTTCTTTGGAAGATTTTCGCTTTTTTTTTTTTTTTTTTTGACATGCAAATGTCCGGAATTTACGTCCGCACATGCATATAATGACTTATCGAAGAAGTTTGTGTTTCTCTTTCATTCTCCAACGAAATCCTTTAAAATCGAGAAGTTTCGTGTTGTGGGAGAAACACGCACACATGTTATTCATAATTTAGTGTTTTTATTTGATGAACGCAAAGATATATAACATTCTCTGATAAGTCATTATGCATGTGTGACGTAAATTCCGGACATTTGCATATCAAACAAAATGAAATATCTCAAAAACAAAGCGAAAATGCGAAAATCTTCCAAAGGAGTTACTTTATCATTTTAAACGTTCTCCCAAATAAGACAATAAAAACTGTCGAGGTCTGGGGCACTTTAAAGGGGATTGGCAACAAAAATTAAGTTTGTCTAATTTGAAAGAACTCATAAAATTGTAATAGAAGATCCTTTACAACTTTTTCGTATCATTCTTCGTTTTCAAGATATTTCAATTTGTTTAATATGTAAATGAGATGGTCTCTGACGTCAGGAGTGGGGTAAAATATTTTCATACAGAGCAAAATCACTTGCATATCTAACATGAAATGTTCAGCGTCGCAAGGAGTTTTTATGTGCACAGTTTCAAATGATTTCGCTGAACAAACTTAGAGATATAACTGGTTTTGCTACATGTGAAAATATTTCACCCCACACCTGACGTCAGAGACCATCTCATTTACATATTAAACAAATTGAAATATCTTGAAAACGAAGAGAGATACGAAAAAGTTGTAAAGGATCTTCTATTACAATTTTATGAGTTCTTTCAAATTAGACACACTTAATTTTTTTATGACGAGAACACTAGATAGGAGTGTCGAAAGGTTTGGTCGTGAACAATAACTTTTTAAATTGCATTCAAAAAAATTTTAACCCAGCGTAGTGATACATGTACACTGATAATGCCGATTAATTGACTTTTTTCTCCATTCATTTAATTTTCTCCTGTTACCTTATCTTCATTTAACCAGATCTGATTGCCCAAGCTAAATCTGGAACAGGGAAAACATGTGTTTTCAGTGTTATTGCCCTTGAGAATATAAACCTGGCTGTAACATCAATACAGGTTGGTACAACATTGTAAATGACAATTACAGTATGTGATCTTATGTGACCAAACCTGCTCATAAACTATAATAGTTTTAGTATAATACGCATTTAAAAAAATATGACCACTTGCTAATGACAGGTTTATGAAAGACAGACATTACGCTACGTTATAAGACGTTAAACTACGTTGAATGACGTTACACTAAGTCATATAAGACATTACGCTACGTTATAAGACGGTAAACTACGTTAAAAGACGTTACACTAAGTAATAAGGCATTACGCTACGTTATAAGACGCTACACTACGTTGAAGGACGTTACACTAAGTAATAAGACATTACGCTACGTTATAAGACGTTAAACTACGTTGAATGACGTTACACTAAGTCATATAAGACATTACGCTACGTTATAAGACGGTAAACTACGTTAAAAGACGTTACACTAAGTAATAAGACATTACGCTACGTTATAAGACGCTACACTACGTTGAAGGACGTTACACTAAGTCATAAGACATTACGCTACGTTATAAGACGTTAAACTACGTTGAAGGATGCTACACTAAGTCATAAGACATTACGCCACCTTATAAGACGTTAAACTACGTTGAAGGACGTTACACTAAGTGATAAGACATTACGCTACGTTATAAGACGCTACACTACGTTGAAGGACGTTACACTAAGTCATAAGACATTACCCTACGTTATAAGACGCTACACTACGTTGAAGGATGTTACACTAAGTAATAAGACATTACGCTACGTTATAAGACGTTAAACTACGTTGAATGACGTTACACTAAGTCATATAAGACATTACGCTACGTTATAAGACGGTAAACTACGTTAAAAGACGTTACACTAAGTAATAAGACATTACGCTACGTTATAAGACGCTACACTACGTTGAAGGACGTTACACTAAGTCATAAGACATTACGCTACGTTATAAGACGTTAAACTACGTTGAAGGATGCTACACTAAGTCATAAGACATTACGCCACCTTATAAGACGTTAAACTACGTTGAAGGACGTTACACTAAGTGATAAGACATTACGCTACGTTATAAGACGCTACACTACGTTGAAGGATGTTACACTAAGTCATAGGACATTACACTACGTTATAAGACGTTACACTAAGTAATAAGACATTACGCTACGTTATAAGACGTTACACTACATTGAAGGACGTTACACTAAGTCATAAGACATTACGCTACGTTATAAGACGTTACGCTACGTTATAAGACGTTTCACTAAGTAATAAGACATTACGCTACGTTATAAGATGTTACACTACATTGAAGGACGTTACACTAAGTCATAGGACATTACGCTACGTTATAAGACGTTAAACTACGTTGAAGGATGCTACACTAAGTCATAAGACATTACGCCACCTTATAAGACGTTAAACTACGTTGAAGGACGTTACACTAAGTGATAAGACATTACGCTACGTTATAAGACGCTACACTACGTTGAAGGACGTTACACTAAGTCATAAGACATTACCCTACGTTATAAGACGCTACACTACGTTGAAGGATGTTACACTAAGTCATAGGACATTACCCTACGTTATAAGACGCTACACTACGTTGAAGGACGTTACACTAAGTCATAGGACATTACGGTACGTTACAAGACGCTACACTACGTTGAAGGACGTTACACTAAGTCATAGGACATTACGGTACGTTATAAGACGCTACACTACGTTGAAGGATGTTACACTAAGTCATATAAGACATTACGCTATGTTATAAGACGCTACACTACGTTGAAGGACGTTACACTAAGTCATAAGACATTACGCTACGTTATAAGACGCTACACTACGTTGAAGGATGTTACACTAAGTCATAAGACATTACGCTACGTTATAAGACGCTACACTACGTTGAAGGATGTTACACTAAGTCATAAGACATTACGCTACGTTATAAGACGCTACACTACGTTGAAGGATGTTACACTAAGTCATAAGACATTACGCTACGTTATAAGACGCTACACTACGTTGAAGGATGTTACATTAAGTCATAAGACATTACGCTGCGTTATAAGACGCTACACTACGTTGAAGGACGTTACACTAAGTGATAAGACATTACCCTACGTTATAAGACGCTACACTACGTTGAAGGATGTTACACTAAGTGATAAGACATTACCCTACGTTATAAGACGCTACACTACGTTGAAGGATGTTACACTAAGTCATAGGACATTACGCTACGTTATAAGACGCTACACTACGTTGAAGGATGTTACACTAAGTCATATAAGACATTACGCTACGTTATAAGACGTCACACTACGTTGTAAAATGTTTTGCTATGTTATAAGTTGTTCTGCTACAGTATGTTATAAAACATATACGCTATACGTTAAGTCGCTAGGTTGTAAGACATTCCAGTTTAGAAACGCGGCTTATAGAACGGTGCGGTTTATCTAAAGCTTGAGGAGCGTTTAATCACTATTATTATATAGCATGCTATCGGATATGAGCTTTTGCGTAATCTGATTGGTTCCCTACTACCAGGCTATCAGCTCTTATTATATAGGATGCTATCGGATATGAGCTTTTGCGTAATCTGATTGGTTCCCTACTACTAGGCTATCAGCTCATATCCTACTAGTAGAGGAAAAACAAGATGGCGGCATGTTTTTTTAAACTGCTGAAAAGAGTTGAAATTGACGGATTTTTATACAGATAAACATCAACACCCTCAAACCAATGTATAACAAAACAACATTGTGTAAAAATACATTAACAAATACACAATTTAGCATGTCAAATGGTAAAATTCACCTAAAAATTACGTCTTTTTACTTCAGAAACACGACTAAATTAGCGGGTTGATATTAATTTGTTGCCAAACAAAGAAACTCACGGTTAAAATCAAGCTTACAACACACATTTCGTAGGAGATCACCAGTAAAGAGACTTTTTTATTTAGATAAACATTTGGAGTAGTAAAAAGCAATTTCTTTTTCAAAAACAACCAACTAAGTAATTTAGTTTCACTGCCGAAGGTGTTTCAGTTTCATTTTTGCATCAAATCAAAACCTTTTTCACGACAGCAACGCTAATATAAACAACTGACCCACCTTTTGACTTCATAAAGGTACCTTATGCTTGGCTATATAATAAAACAGTTATACCATTCGCTCTCGTCGTATACGAACTAATAGCCAACTCGGCGAAGCGCCTCGTTGGCTATGAGCTCATATACGACTCGAGCTCATGGTATAACTGTTAAATATCCTGCTAGTAGAGGAAAAACAAGATGGCGGCATGTGTTTTTTTAAACTGCCGAAAAGAGTTGAAATTGACGGATTTTTATACAGAAAAACATCAACACCCTCAAACCAATGTATAAAAAAACAACATTGTGTAAAAATACATTAACAAATACACAATTTAGCATGTTAAATGGTAAAATTCACGTAAAAATTACGTCTTTTTACTTCAAAAACCCGACTAAATTAACGGGTTGATATTAATTTGTTGCCAAACAAAGAAACTCACGGTTAAAATCAAGCTTACAACACACATTTCGTAGGAGATTATCAGTAAAGAGACTTTTTTTTTATTTAGATAAGCATTTGGAGTAGTAAAAAGCATGTTCTTTTTCAAAAACAACCAACTAAGTAATTTAGTTTCACTGCCGAAGGTGTTTCAGTTTCATTTTTGCATGAAATCAAAACCTTTTTCACGACAGCAACGCTAATAGAAACAACTGACCCACCTTTTGACTTCATAATGCTACCTTTTAATCTTTTTTGTTGATCTGCTTAACACATTTTTTGCCTCTCGAGCAACATTACTCATTTATACAATATTTCGAAGCTGTTTACCGAACAGCTCAGCGAGAAACTCTATGTGAATTCATCATTACGCATGGCGGAAGTATTAGTTGCCAATGCCGGAAGTTTGTTGTTTCAAACATTTCGCTGTAATTTTGTCTCTTGTACACTGCTGGGCTATATAATAAAACAGTTACAGCCATTTGCGTTCAAGCGCAAACCGGAAACATTTTCTCGCGTTTTTTTTTACGTTTAGAACCATCCGTTTACCGTTAAAAGCGGGCATGTTTTAACCGCCAAATTAACACAATGCCAGCGCCAAAAGTATCCCTTGTGTGGGCGTAATTGTCATGTTTTGATAACCCTGAAGATACGTTTCAACGTTTCAAGATAGTTGAATGCACGTTCGAATTATGGGTTTGCGTAAAGACTGTGGCTGGAAATGCTAATTTTGAGTTTCTTGGAATTAAAAGTATCTTTGTCACTAGAGAACCGCAGTGAAGTAATTTCTGTCAGATATAGACGTGGAATTTCCCATTTCAAGCAATACATTCGTTATTTGTTATTTTCGATTTCCGAAATCGATGGTTGCTCAATTTGGAGAACTTCTATAAGTTCTAGATCATTTGTCAGTTTATCCCACCCATTCGATACGCCGCTTCAGTATATTCTTCGCAGTACCTTCCATACCTAAGTTCAAGGTATAAATAAGAACACAGAAATGCTAAGGCTTGCCGATAAGCCAGATAATTTTGAATGAATACAGCCAGTATCTCTATCGCTGCCTTCCGGCTTCCGTAAGAATTCTTTTAATTCTTCTCTTGAAATCTTCTTGTAGCCAGGGGTTTCCAGAATAATATAAACGACAAAATTTGTTTAGATTCATTATCAACACAACGTGCAGACGTACATTCGCAAACGTTGAAACGTATTTTCAGGCTTATCAAAACATGACAGTTACGCCCACACAAGGGATACTTTTGGCGCTGGGATTGTGTTAATTTGGCGGTTAAAACATGCCCGCTTTTAACGGTAAACGGCTGGTTCTAAACGTAAAAGAACGCGAGAAAATATATATTATAAGACGCTACACTACGTTGAAGGACGTTACACTAAGTCATAGGACATTACGCTACGTTATAAGACGCTACACTACGTTGAAAGATGTTACACTAAGTCATAAGACATTACGCTACGTACACTAAGTCATAACACATTACCCTACGTTATAAGACGCTACACTACGTTGAAGGATGTTACACTAAGTCATAGGACATTACCCTACGTTATAAGACGCTACACTACGTTGAAGGACGTTACACTAAGTCATAAGACATTACCCTACGTTATAAGACGCTACACTACGTTGAAGGATGTTACACTAAGTCATAAGACATTACCCTACGTCGTAAGACGCTACACTACGTTGAAGGACGTTACACTAAGTCATAAGACATTACCTTACGTTATAAGACGCTACACTACGTTGAAGGACGTTACACTAAGTCATAGGACATTACGCTACGTTATAATACGCTGCGTTATAAGACGCTACACTACGTTGAAGGATGTTACACTAAGTCATAGGACATTATCCTACGTTATAAGACGGTAAACTACGTTAAAAGACGTTACACTAAGTCATAAGACATTACCCTACGTTATAAGACGCTACACTACGTTGAAGGATGTTACACTTAAGAAATGGCTCATGGTTTAGCGTGCTCCATCGAGTTATGGATGCACGCGGGAAATTGGGAGAGCACGAAAAATTCGTAAGAGTTGGTCGAGGCGTAGCCGAGACCAACTCTAGATTTTTGAGTGCTCTCCCAATTTCCCAAGTGCATCCATAACTCGATGGAGCACACTAAACCATGAGCCATTTCTTTTATAACATAGCATTAAATCCTTTCACAAGCCGGCGAATCGTTTTGGTTATTGTGTTTTTCTACTTTTGTAGCCAAGTCTTTTTTGTTCACTAAAATCCAACCAAAAGGACAGTTTAAACTCGGTTACCCAGACCCAGTTTATGTCTTCTGGGTCGTTGTTCTTTATTACTCAATAAAATTAAATGACTCGGTATTTTGATAATATAAAAGGCCGTAAAAAGTCAATTTAAAACTCAGTTTTGTTTTGAAATATTTTCCCGCGCTTTTTGCCCGTGCTCCATCGAGTTATGGAGCACGCACGACAGCCAATCAAAAACGTTGCTATATCAAAGCTATGTTATAATAAGTCATATAAGAGATTACGCTACGTTATAAGACGCTACACTACGTTGAAGGATGTTACACTAAGTCATAGGACATTACGCTACGTTATAAGACGCTACACTACGTTGAAGGATGTTACACTAAGTCATATAAGACATTACGCTACGTTATAAGACGTCACACTACGTTGTAAAATGTTTTGCTACGTTATAAGTTGTTCTGCTACAGTATGTTATAAAACATATACGCTATACGTTAAGTCGCTAGGTTGTAAGACATTCCAGTTTAGAAACGCGGCTTATAGAACGGTGCGGTTTATCTAAAGCTTGAGGAGCGTTTAATCACTATTATTATATAGCATGCTATCGGATATGAGCTTTTGCGTAATCTGATTGGTTCCCTACTACCAGGCTATCAGCTCATATCCTGCTAGTAGAGGAAAAATAAGATGGCGGCATGTTTTTTTTAAACTGCCGAAAAGAGTTGAAATTGACGGATTTTTATACAGAAAAACATCAACACCCTCAAACCAATGTATAACAAAACAACATTGTGTAAAAATACATTAACAAATACACAATTTAGCATGTTAAATGGTAAAATTCACCTAAAAATTACGTCTTTTTACTTCAAAAACCCGACTAAATTAACGGGTTGATATTAATTTGTTGCCAAACAAAGAAACTCACGGTTAAAATCAAGCTTACAACACACATTTCGTAGGAGATTATCAGTAAAGAGACTTTTTTTTATTTAGATAAGCATTTGGAGTAGTAAAAAGCATGTTCTTTTTCAAAAACAACCAACTAAGTAATTTAGTTTCACTGCCGAAGGTGTTTCAGTTTCATTTTTGCCTGAAATCAAAACCTTTTTCACGACAGCAACGCTAATATAAACAACCTACCCACCTTTTGACTTCATAATGCTACCTTTTAATCTTTTTTGTTGATCTGCTTAACACGTTTTTTGCCTCTCGAGCAACATTACTCATTTATACAATATTTCGAAGCTGTTTACCGAACAGCTCAGCGACAAACTCTATGTGAATGCATCATTACGCATGGCGGAAGTATTAGTTGCCTATGCCGGAAGTTTGTTGTTTCAAACATTTCGCTGTAATTTTGTCTCTTGTACAGTGCTTGGCTATATAATAAAACAGTTACAGCCATTTGCGTTCAAGCGGAAACCGCAAACATTTTCTCGCGTTTTTTTACGTTTAGAACCAGCCGTTTACCGTTAAAAGCGGGCATGTTTTAACCGCCAAATTAACACAATGCCAGCGCCAAAAGTATCCGTTATGTGGGCGTAACTGTCATGTTTTGATAACCCTGAAGATACGTTTCAACGTTTCAAGATAGGTGAATGCACGTTCGAATTATGGGTTTGCGTAAAGACTGTGGCTGGAAATGCTAATTTTGAGTTTCGGAGAATTAAAAGTATCTTTGTCACTAGAGAACCGCAGTGAAGTAATTTCTGTCAGATATAGACGTGGAATTTCCCATTTCAAGCAATACATTCGTTATTTGTTATTTTCGATTTCCGAAATCGATGGTTGCTCAATTTGGAGAACTTCTATAAGTTCTAGATCATTTGTCAGTTTATCCCACCCATTCGATACGCCGCTTCAGTATATTCTTCGCAGTACCTTCCATACCTAAGTTCAAGGTATAAATAAGAACACAGAAATGCTAAGGCTTGCCGATAAGCCAGATAATTTTGAATGAATACAGCCAGTATCTCTATCGCTGCCTTCTGGCTTCCGTAAGAATTCTTTTAATTCTTCTCTTGAAATCTTCTTGTAGCCAGGGGTTTCCAGAATAATATAAACGACCAAATTTGTTTAGATTCATTATCAACACAACGTGCAGACGTACATTCGCAAACGTTGAAACGTATCTTCAGGCTTATCAAAACATGACAGTTACGCCCACACAACGGATACTTTTGGCGCTGGCATTGTGTTAATTTGGCGGTTAAAACACGCCCGCTTTTAACGGTAAACGGCTGGTTCTAAACGTAAAAAAACGCGAGAAAATATATATTATAAGACGCTACACTACGTTGAAAGACGTTACACTAAGTCATAGGACATTACGCTACGTTATAAGACGCTACACTACGTTGAAAGATGTTACACTAAGTCATAAGACATTACCCTACGTACACTAAGTCATAAGACATTACCCTACGTTATAAGACGCTACACTACGTTGAAGGACGTTACACTAAGTCATAAGACATTACCCTACGTTGTAAGACGCTACACTACGTTGACGGACGTTACACTAAGTCATAAGACATTACCCTACGTTGAAGGATGTTACACTAAGTCATAAGACATTACCCTACGTTATAAGACGCTACACTACGTTGAAGGACGTTACACTAAGTCATAAGACATTACCCTACGTTATAAGACGCTACACTACGTTGAAGGACGTTACACTAAGTCATAGGACATTACGCTACGTTAAAACGCTGCGTTATAAGACGCTACACTACGTTGAAGGATGTTACACTAAGTCATAGGACATTATCCTACGTTATAAGACGGTAAACTACGTTAAAAGACGTTACACTAAGTCATAAGACATTACCCTACGTTATAAGACGCTACACTACGTTGAAGGATGTTACACTTAAGAAATGGCTCATGGTTTAGCGTGCTCCATCGAGTTTATGGATGCACGCGGGAAATTGGGAGAGCACGAAAAATTCGTAAGAGTTGGTCGAGGCGTAGCCGAGACCAACTCTAGATTTTTGAGTGCTCTCCCAATTTCCCAAGTGCATCCATAACTCGATGGAGCACACTAAACCATGAGCCATTTTCTTTTATAACATAGCATTAAATCCTTTCACAAGCCGGCGAATCGTTTTTGGTTATTGTGTTTTTTCTACTTTTGTAGCCAAGTCTTTTTTGTTCACTAAAATCCAACCAAAAGGACAGTTTAAAACTCGGTTAACCCAGACCCAGTTTATGTCTTCTGGGTCGTTGTTCTTTATTACTCAATAAAATTAAATGACTCGGTATTTTGATAATATAAAAGGCCGTAAAAAGTCAATTTAAAACTCAGTTTTGTTTTGAAATATTTTCCCGCGCTTTTTGCCCGTGCTCCATCGAGTTAATGGAGCACGCACGACAGCCAATCAAAAACGTTGCTATATCAAAGCTATGTTATAATAAGTCATATAAGAGATTACGCTACGTTATAAGACGCTACACTACGTTGAAGGATGTTACACTAAGTCATAGGACATTACGCTACGTTATAAGACGCTACACTACGTTGAAGGATGTTACACTAAGTCATAAGACATTACGCTACGTTATAAGACGTCACACTACGTTGTAAAAATGTTTTTGCTACGTTATAAGTTGTTCTGCTACAGTATGTTATAAAACATATACGCTATACGTTAAGTCGCTAGGTTGTAAGACATTCCAGTTTAGAAACGCGGCTTCTTATAGAACGGTGCGGTTTATCTAAAGCTTGAGGAGCGTTTAATCACTATTATTATATAGCATCGCTTATGAGCTTTTGCGTAATCTGTTGGTTCCCTACTACCAGGCTACAGCTCATATCCTGCTAGTAGAGGAAAAATAAGATGGCGGCATGTATTTTTTTTAAAACTGCCGAAAAGAGTTGAAATTGACGGATTTTTATACAGAAAAACAATCAACACCCTCAAACCAATGTATAACAAAACAACATTGTGTAAAAATACATTAACAAATACACAATTTAGCATGTTAAATGGTAAAATTCACCTAAAAAATTACGTCTTTTTACTTCAAAAACCCGACTAAATTAACGGGTTGATATTAATTTGTTGCCAAACAAAGAAACTCACGTTAAAAAATCAAGCTTACAACACACATTTCGTAGGAGATTATCAGTAAAGAGACTTTTTTTTATTTAGATAAGCATTTGGAGTAGTAAAAAGCATGTTCTTTTTCAAAAACAACCAACTAAGTAATTTAGTTTCACTGCCGAAGGTGTTTCAGTTTCATTTTTGCCTGAAATCAAAACCTTTTTCACGACAGCAACGCTAATATAAACAACCTACCCACCTTTTGACTTCATAATGCTACCTTTTAATCTTTTTTGTTGATCTGCTTAACACGTTTTTTGCCTCTCGAGCAACATTACTCATTTATACAATATTTCGAAGCTGTTTACCGAACAGCTCAGCGACAAACTCTATGTGAATGCATCATTACGCATGGCGGAAGTATTAGTTGCCTATGCCGGAAGTTTGTTGTTTCAAACATTTCGCTGTAATTTTGTCTCTTGTACAGTGCTTGGCTATATAATAAAACAGTTACAGCCATTTGCGTTCAAGCGGAAACCGCAAACATTTTCTCGCGTTTTTTTACGTTTAGAACCAGCCGTTTACCGTTAAAAGCGGGCATGTTTTAACCGCCAAATTAACACAATGCCAGCGCCAAAAGTATCCGTTATGTGGGCGTAACTGTCATGTTTTGATAACCCTGAAGATACGTTTCAACGTTTCAAGATAGGTGAATGCACGTTCGAATTATGGGTTTGCGTAAAGACTGTGGCTGGAAATGCTAATTTTGAGTTTCTTGGAATTAAAAGTATCTTTGTCACTAGAGAACCGCAGTGAAGTAATTTCTGTCAGATATAGACGTGGAATTTCCCATTTCAAGCAATACATTCGTTATTTGTTATTTTCGATTTCCGAAATCGATGGTTGCTCAATTTGGAGAACTTCTATAAGTTCTAGATCATTTGTCAGTTTACCCCACCCATTCGATACGCCGCTTCAGTATATTCTTCGCAGTACCTTCCATACCTAAGTTCAAGGTATAAATAAAAACACAGAAATGCTAAGGCTTGCCGATAAGCCAGATAATTTTGAATGAATACAGCCAGTATCTCTATCGCTGCCTTCCGGCTTCCGTAAGAATTCTTTTAATTCTTCACTTGAAATCTTCTTGTAGCCAGGGGTTTCCAGAATAATATAAACGACCAAATTTGTTTAGATTCATTATCAACACAACGTGCAAACGTACATTAGCAAACGTTGAAACGTATCTTCAGGCTTATCAAAACATGACAGTTACGCCCACACAACGGATACTTTTGGCGCTGGCATTGTGTTAATTTGGCGGTTAAAACATGCCCGCTTTTAACGGTAAACGGCTGGTTCTAAACGTAAAAAAAAACACGAGAAAATGTTTGCGGTTTGCGCTTGAACGCAAATGGCTGTATACCATTCGCTCTCGTTGTATACGAAGTCGGCGAAGCGCCTCGTTGGCTATGAGCTCATATACAACTCGAGCTCATGGTATAACTTATTCCAAATGTTGGCCGCCATCTTTGTTTATTTCGTGCAGGAAGAGGCTGGGTAGGAGATTGGAAAATGTCATCCGTCAAAATCTGCTGTAGAATGTGATTGGCTCTTTTCAATTTTTATTGTTTTTGATTGGTTCATGGCATGGCTTCATAAATTTGCACTGTATTTCCTTAAAACTGTACTGCTCCTTAGCAAATCAAAATTGAGAAATTTTTTCATGTATATAATTTGCTTTGTAATTGCATGGTCACATGCATACATGCACAAAGACAAATTATTATCCGAAATCTTTTTGGAGACTAAAACAAGATTAAATACAAAGGATGGATTCAGCTTTGCAACAATCTTGACAGGGTTGTTCAGACCACAGTCAATAGGAGAGAGACTCTTCTGTTAACATTGTTCATAATCACCCTTTCTTTGGCAGTGTGCCAATCTGCTTGTATGGTTCCGGCGAATATTATGAGCGACAATTTCGTCATTGGTTGTATTTATACTAGAGACATCTAAGATGTCTGTCTTGCTGTTAAGTGCGATTAATATAAATACGGGACGTAGTTATTTCGTGGTTTCAAGCTCACTTTTTGGGCACGTTCGTTTATTTTACTTTCTCAGCCACCATCTTGTTTAGTGACGAGCTTTGATTTAATTACGTGCTTTAATACCGTGATTTTGCAGTTTTTGGCTAAGTCCGTCCTACTTTAGTGCGTCTCGCCTTTATACTAGATGTTTTTAACATCGCAGATGGTCAAGGGATCGTGCGTCGTTTGGACGAACTTAACAGACGACGTCAAATTTTGATTCGTCAGTCTTCAGACGTCTTAAACGTCTTCTAGTACATTCTCGTTCCCAGAGCCCACGTTCCCCACCCGGGAAACGAGAGACTCTGGGATAATCCGTTTCAAATCACAGGATTCTTGTTATTCCGGTTGAGGTACGCATGCGTAAATATCCGAGCGGAATCTGGATAGTATGTTCTCCTTGTTTGACATTTCCCCAAACAAGTCAATGGGGCTTGCTGGCGAAGCTCGAATTACAGCATCTACACACATACGGCGAAGAGATCGATCGCGGCAACGTCTTCACTGGAGTCTTGGCGTCCGACATCTTTGTTATTTTGGTTTAATTAATTCTACTTCCGGTCACTTCAGACCAACTCATGCTCACTATTCAGCCAATAACGTAACGATTTGAAACGGATTATCCCAGAGTCTCTCGTTTCCCGGGTGGGGAACGTGGGCTGTGGGAACGAGATTGTTTCTAGTATAAAAACGGCCATTATTAATAGTAATGAGGGACAACGTCCCTCATGAATACTAGATGAGGGATATTTACATGTAGAACTAAACGTCCCAGTATTGATGAGGGAAATACGACATTAATTGTCCCTCTTGAAAGTTGGATTTTTAGGTGACCATGTAATTTTATACGTATACGTTTTTCGTGATGTGGAACGCGTTGCGTCTTACATGTAACTCTCCTCAGTTCCTGTGATGTTTCTTTCAGGTTCTTGTGCTTGCTCCGACTCGGGAAATAGCCGTACAAATCAAAGACGTGGTTTGTTCTATTGGACGACATATGAATGGACTTCATGCGCACGTGTTTATTGGAGGAATGCCCATGGAAGAAGACAAACGTTGTTTAAGACAATGTCATATTGCAATTGGCACACCTGGTGAGTTGTATAGTCTATTGATTGTGGGCAAGTGGACGAGTGAGTGGGTGAGTGGGTGGGTGGGTGGGTGGACGGACGGACGGACACGGACAGACAGACAGACAGACAGACAGACAGACAGACAGACAGACAGACAGACAGAAACAGACAGACAGACAGACAGACAGACAGACAGACAGACACAGACAGACAGACAGACACAGACAGACAGACAGACAGTCAGGCAGACAGACAGACAGACAGATTGATTGATTGATTCACTTTTATTTAGATACGGTAGTTTCATAAGTTAAAAACTTCTTTACATGAAAGCCGTACATGAAGAATAACTAATTACATAAAAATTTAAAATACAATATGCAGCTATATACAATAATACAATGATAAAATATTTTGACCTTATGAGGTTGAAGCGGAAGCTTTATAGCCCATTGACAACCTATTTTTAAATATTGTTCTAGATTAGACAGACAGACAGACAGACAGACAGACAGACAGACAGACAGACAGACAGACAGACAGACAGACAGACAGACAGACAGACAGACAGACAGACAGACAGACAGACAGACAGACAGACAGACAGACAGACAGACAGACAGACAGACAGACAGACAGACAGACAGACAGACAGACAGACAGACAGACAGACAGACAGACAGACAGACAGACAGACAGATAGATAGATAGATAGATAGATAGATAGATAGATAGATAGATAGATAGATAGATAGATAGATAGATAGATAGATAGATAGATAGATAGATAGATAAATAGATAGATAGATAGATAAAAATTTATTTAAACACGGTGGTTCTATCAGAAATTAAAAATTACAAGTTATAAATTCTTAAGTCTGGTCTACCTAGAAGCCGTGTACAATCATAACTATAACTATATTTACATTTAAAAATATTTTTTTTATATATCTGGATTTAAACAAAAACAAATATTATTTTACTATGATCATAAATTCCGATTTTAAAATATTCAATGTTAGTTTATTTGTCCTTAGCCATGTTTTGATACGCTGTAGATCAATCTCCATCAGTCTCCGAAGGTCAGGTATGCTCAAAGCTGTAAAGGTTAAATTTGTGTCATCTGCATAAAGTCTTTCATTGCCATATTCAATGCAAGAAGATGTGTCATTTATAAAAATAAGGAATAAGAGAGGTCCCAAGATAGATCCTTGAGGAACTCCAGTAGTAATATATTCCTCTTTTGACAATACGCCATTGACACGGCATTGTTGAGACCTGTGAGATAAATAGGAGCGGAACCATTCAAGTGAAAGACCCTCGATCCCTAAATATTTTAAAGGGTATTGGCAATAAAAATTAAGTTTGTCTCATTTGAAAGAACTCGTGAAATGGTATAAGAAGACCTTTTACAATTTTTCCGTATCTGTTTTGGTTTTGGAAATATTTGGACCAAAGACAGCCTGCTGTCCGCCATCTTGGAATTATTTTCGATTGTGACATCATAACCAGGGTAAAGTGAAATTTTTATCTTGCCAACCTTATGACATTATGAGCTAGAAACTCGATTTTGTTGCGCTATTTCCATTTTAAATTGACCCACAACATTTAAAAAGCCTTCCGTGGAAATTTGGTCACCCACGGAGTAGTTTCATCAGGTTTACCCTGGTTGTGACGTCACGAATTTCCTAGTTAATTAGACCCAATATTACAACAAGATGGCGGACAGCACGCTGTCTTTGGTCGAAATATTTCCAAAACCAAAACAGATACGGAAAAATTGTAAAAGGTCTTCTTATACCATTTGACGATTTCTTTCAAATTTCTTTCTTAATTTTTATTGCCAATACCCTTTAATTTAGTTATTAAAAGATCGTGATCAACGGTATCAAATGCTTTCTTAAGATCTAAGAAAATTGTACCATTCAACAACCCTCGATCAATATTAAAGTACCACTGATTGGTAAGATCAAGGAGTGCGGTGACAGTTGAATGAAATTCTCTAAAGCCAGATTGTCTGGGATTGATCATATTATTAGTCAATACTATATATATATATATATATATATATACTATAAGTGGGCTTACCTCAAATGTTGATGGTCGCTACTGTCAGTTTCACGCTGGGCGATCTTCAGGCGGCTGAAAATTTTCGATTCGGCGCTGTCTTAAATAGGTTGAGTTGCTTACGTCATCAATGCTAATGGTGTGTGGGTTGATGGCGCGCTTCTGGGTGTGTGGGTTGGTGGTGCGCTTCTGGGTGTGTGGGTCGATAGTGCGCTACCTACATTCCTACCTTTGTTCTTGCCTACACCTACGTTCTTTATCTTAAACTTGTTTTTGTGCCGACATGTTGAAAGGATTTCTGATTTTTTGTTAAGTAAAGTGGGTTTTTCGGATTTCATAATGCAAAGTTTTTCTTCCAAACATAAATTACATCGGTTAGACCCCCCTGAGTATGCTGCTGACTGTTTTAAAATTGACCAATTAATGTTAAAATTTTGTTTTTTGTTTTTCAAATTCCATATGTGTTTGGAGAGTTCGGTTTCGTTTGAATATTTTTTCTGTTGAAAAGATTTGGTGTGGTTTCTGTATCGCTCCTTAAAACTGTTTGCTGTCATGCCTATGTAATGCTTAGTGTCATTAGTGTTGTTTGTCGAAATAGTTGCTTTATATATGATGTTGTTTGTCAAACATTGCCCACCGAGTGGGCATTGATCTTTATTTCTGCAGTTACAACCACTTGTGCTATTGTTTTTTCCTTCATTTTCCCTAAGGATATGTGTGTTGTGTTTCGTGATTGTGGATTTAATGTTGTTCATGCAGCTATAACTAACTTTTACTGTGTTTCTGTTGAAAATCTTGTGTAGCTTGTTGTGTGGTGGGAAATGTTTGTCAATTAAGTTTAAGAAACATCGTCCTATGTGTGTTCTAACGTTGTTTCTATGTTTCTATGTCGCTTCCTACGTGGTTGGCTTGTTTCCTCATTGGCTTGCGTGTATACTAATTGTTGGTTAAAATTGCTGTGGTGTAATGCGTTTTGGTATGTGGGTGCAGACTCCTGGAATGTTGTGTAGTTTGATGAAAGGAGTGAAATGCGCTTATTTATGGATGTTGGGAGTTGTTTTAAAATACTAGGTGGGTGGTTTGAATGCTTGTTAACATAAAGCGGATCGTCATTGGGCTTCCTATAGGGTTTGTATGTTCCATTTTGTAAGTCAAATGTTGCATCTAGAAAGTTTGTTACATGTATATTTGCTTGGGCTGTGATTTTAAGTCCAAATTCTTCGAAAATTTTATGTAGGTCTTTTCTTGCTTTGTCTGCCAATCTGCTGGTTTTGTTCTTTAAAATAGCTAATCCGTCATCTCTATAAAGGCCAATGTTTTCTTTGCCAAACTTGTTTTTAAGGTTGTTAAGTATGAAAAGGCCGACCAATTCGCATACCTCGGCGCCGTCATAGCTGCCCATTGTTACATCAAATAAGTTTTGGCTGTCCTTTTTAATCCATGTTTTTTCTCGGTTGAAAAGTAGTGATTTTCGTGCGTGTTTAACAATGGAAATGTCTTGCGTGTTTATTTTTGTCAAATTTGCGGCCCATGATAGAGCTCGGTCTAAAAGGTCTTCCGAAATTGATGGGTAAAAGTCGAAAATATCAAATGAAATAAAAGTGTGTTTGTTTTTTTCGCTGATGTTTTCAAACCATTCAATTACTTTTTGTGTATATAGAGCACTCTGGGCCCATGCGCACTTCACGCTATCTGAATGTATTTCACCGATGCTGTCCCACATGCGGTTGTCACCGACGATCGCATGTGTATAAGTAATTGATGAAATTCATTCAGATTGTTCCAAGCTACACTGATGAGCTGTTGTACAGCGAAACACCGTGTCTGTAGATTGAACTATATATATATATATATATATATATTTAAAAACCGCGCAGCAGGGCTATTACTGCAAGGTTTTTAAATGACTTCTAAAAAGAACCACTTCATACGTTCATTGGCGTAGTAATTTTGAAAATTAAGCTTATCTCAGCCGTTAAAAACCAGCGAGAAACTTAGAGCGAGTCTATATAGTCGAGGAGACCAGCGAGAAACTTAGAGCGAGTTTATATAGTCGAGGAGGAGAAGCGAGAAAACGTCGACCACGTAGCACCCCCACTACACAATAGTTTTGACTCCAGATTATAATAGGCTGATACCCATAGAACATTGCTAGGTCAGTCGTACTCACAAATTGTGGGGTCAGTGGCCTGCTACATAGAGGGGGTGGTGGTCCTTACATTGACAAACTTGAAGTGCACATGGAACGAAAATTAAGTTTGTCTTATTTGAAAGAACACTTAAAATGATAGAGTAACATCTTTTGCAGTTTTTCGTTTCCTTGCTTCGTTGTTGAGATATTTCACTTTGTTTGAAATGTAAATTAAACAACTTGACGACGTCACATGTGCATAATGAATTATCAGAGATGGTTATATATCTTTGCTATTATCAAACATAATCACTTGAAAATTCTACATGTTTGGCGTTGTGAGAGAAACACACGCACATACTTCCTTTGAATTAAGTTTGGTTTGATAATAGCAAAGATATATAACCTTCTCTGATAACTCATTATGCACATGTGACGTCAAGTTGTTTAACTTACATTTCAAACAAACTGAAATATCTCAACAGCGAAGCAAGGAAACGAAAAACTGCAAAAGATGTTACTCTATCATTCAAAGTGTTCTTTTCGTTTCATGTGCACTTGTACATGTACACAAGTCTGTCAATGTAAGGACCCCCCCCCCCACCCACCCCACCCTCTATGTAGCAGGACACTGACCCCACAATTTGTGAGGACGACTGACCTAGCAATGTTCTATGGGTATCAGCCTATTATAATCTGGAGTGAAAAATATTGTGTAGTGGGGGTGCTACGTGGTCGACGTTTTCTCGCTTCTCCTCCTCGACTAATATCACATATACAGTATAGATCCGATACGCTTATGATTTTTCTTTGTGTTTTCCTCATGAATTATTAATGAATTTCAGAAATATATATTTATCAAATTCATTCACTCTCCAGGAAAGATGCTCATCAATTTCGAGTCCTAAACATTTAGTAATGCTAACTTTCCTAAGAGAAATACCATCAAGAGATAAATTTGGAGTTAACTCGTTATTGGGAAAATGTAGATAATCGTTGCCTAGAGCCAATGATCATAAATTCCGATTTTAAAAGATTCAATGTTAGTTTATTTGTCCTTAGCCATGTTTTGATACGCTGTAGATCAATCTCCATCAGGCTCCGATGGTCAGGTATGCTCAAAGCTGTAAAGGTTAAATTTGTGTCATCTGCATAAAGTCTTTCATTGCCATATTCAATGCAAGAAGATGTGTCTTTTATAAAAATAAGGAATAGGAGAGGTCCCAAGATAGATCCCTGAGGACCATTGACACAGCATTGGTTTGCCCTCAGGTGAATAGTGCAGGATATCTCGAGCTAGAGGAACCATTCAGATTGCGTGAAAAGCACTATTCACCTGCGACGTATATGCTATATATATATATATATATTCAAACAAACAAAGTGTTGTTCACAAAATGTCGAAAAGTGCTCAATACCGTAAAGATAGAGCGAATATACTAATGGGCGTGAAACTGACAGTAGCGACCATCAACATTTGAGGTAAGCCCACTTATAGTATATATATATATATATATATATACTTAAATTTATAAAATACAATAAAATAAATGTGCTGCATAGGCAACGTTGAATTGGAATAAAAATATCGGAATACTAAAGGTTTTATAAAACGAACTGAACTGTACGACACCAGTCAGAAATTGTTGGGGCCCACAAAGTACAGATCCTCGGGGCCCACAGGGAAATGTCCCGTTGGGCCACGCCGCCGCCCCATTGTGGTGAATTCATCAGTAGTTGATCAGTAATGTTGCTGACAAGGTTTGTCCATGAAGACAGAATAGACGAATTTATTACGGACGTGAAAAAATGCCGTGTTGACATCGGTACCTGGGAAGTTTGACTTGAGGACTAGAGACACTAGCTTGCGTAGCTGGCGGTATTAGGGAGTTCGGGCGCGTGCGGTAGGCGGGCAACGCGAAATACCGCCTGCCGGAAAACCATATGTTTTTAAGTGGTCTCCGTCCGCTGGGATCAGTCGTTAGGTGCATTAGCTGCTTATACTGCGGAATGCGGTTGAGTGTTTAATGACGTCATCACACACAGATAGTTGCAACAGTTGATCGATCATGTTGTCAAGTGAAATTTCGAACGTTGCTATGTGATCATTGAACGTTGTGGCCTTGTTGTCGGAGTTCGACAATGAATAACGTTATCGAAGAGTAGAATATACTGCGGAATGCGGTTGAGTGTTTAATGACGTCATCACACACAGATTAGTTGCAACGGTTGATCGATCATGTTGTCAAGTGAAATTTCGAACGTTGCTATGTGATCATTGAACGTTGTGGCCTTGTTGTCGGAGTTCGACAATGGATAACGTTATCGAAGAGTAGAGTATAAGAGTAGAGTATAACTATTATAATAAAAATCGAGTGACTCCAATATTCATTGCAAATGATGACTTGTTATCGTTGACATTCGAAGGATTTTATGGACTGGTATTGAAAGAAGTTCCTCCGTTTGACGAAGATGTCGTCGGATTCTACCAAATATTTTTCATGTCAGATGTTTTCGTTCCTAAAAGGAATGAAGATGCTTTTCGTTCGTGTTGCAACGGCAGAATCGACAGTCGCGGTTAGTATAAAGACGTACAGAATCTCTTCAACACATTTGAGACTACGGCAGAGGAAATATTCAGGGAACGCGCGATGTCGGTAAATTTGCCAGGGAAGACACCGGGAGCTGGGTTTCTGCATGCCTTCAAGAATTATTTTATTTACTATTAGTGACCTCTAATCCTTCGATAATATTTTGGCGCCACATTTTGTTATTGTCAGTTAACCCTAGCAACATTCGAAATTTCACTTGACAACATGTTCAATCAACCGTTGCAACGATCTGTGTGTCATGACGTCATTAAACACTCAACCGCATTCCGCAGTAAGTGTATAATTACCACCATCCCATATGTAAACAAAATGCCTCTCTAGCAAGTTGTGCAAACATCGTTTGCGGTTTCGTGAGATCGTTTTAAGTTTCCTATCCAGTTCCCCTTCCATTATCTATGGCCTAACGCCCAACTGGGCTGGCTTGCTTGTTTGTTTGTTGTGCTAATTGCGTAATTTATCAGTTAAGTCTCATTGTTTCAAATATGAACTGTACATGGACAAGCAGAACCTGTGAATTGTTAATACGTCGAAAAAAGCTGATAAAAACAAATTTTGTGTACGTGGGGAAAAACAGCCTCTCGGTCTCACAAAGCGAGATCCCGGCTAGGCGGGCTGAGTCGGCTCTCATATAAACACAAGATGAAAATGAACAAGAAATAATAGCATAAGCACGATCTCGGCAAAGCGGGCTAGCCCGGGTACGCACCATTCTTGTCCACGTACCATTTGCGTGCGTTTAATTGTGGCCGTGATTGTGGCGTGTTCTTTTGTTCACCTGAAAGGTGTTTACATGACACCGCGTATCCAAACAAATTCAGTCACAAGATAATATACCGTAAATGCTCGATTTAGCGCCGCGGCGCTTATTAAATTATCCTACTTCTGGTGCGGCGCTTAATCGAGAGCGGCGATTATTAAATATAAGTTGACAAAATGCTCATAACACAACTTTAATTATTCATAGAAAAACCCAATAAATTTAAAAAGAACGTTTTTTCAAGAAAAATCCAGTACTCAATAGCCCAATAAATTCAAAAAAGAACGTCAACGTCTTGGTCATCGCCTTCTTGATCGTCGTCTATCATCGCCTTCTTGATCTGTCAACAAATTCCCTTAAACGTCTAAGAGCACCTAATCCTGATGTGATTTTCTTGCAGATATTTTTAATATTGTTTTTCCAAGATAAATGTATTGTATTAAAGATTCCCTTTAAGGTGTTAACGTATCGGTTTGTGTTTTTTTTTGCTGATTCATCTTTTTCGAATAAGCGCCGCACCGAGGATATGAAGGTGCGGCGCTCAATCGAGAGCGGCGCTTATTAAATTATCCTACTTCTGGATGCGGCGCTTAAACGAGAGCGAGGCTTAATCGAGAGCGGCGCTAAATCGAGCATTTACGGTACTTGAGCCAAAAAAATCACTATCTGTTCAAAACGAAAAAAAAAAAACGCTTCACTTATTATATATTGGCGCCTTGGCGTCCAGCAGAACATGTATCTATGATGATTGAATTATATATGAATTTGAATGAATTTTATTTTATTTGCCACAAATTTTACAGGTTGTTAACAATTATATAACAATTATATAAAACAAAAAATTAGCAGCAAGGGAGCCTAAAAAGAAACCAAAAGGCTTGTATGAATTTAGGCTTAATATATAGTATTAGTAATATATAGTATTACAAGAATGATAGTCGTTTCAATTGTGTATGGACGCGTAAAGTCAACGACGGAGGCAAATGGCCTCAATTAATATATAGCAATTCAATTTTAAAAATTTCAAAGTTATACTCCTTAAGATTTGTTCTCTTCATATCTCCCCGTTGCTTGATTGTACTTAGCATTATACGCGATACTGCCGTACAAACACTTCAAAACAGATTCGGCATTGAATGGTGCTTGGAACGTCTCCCCTTCAAGAGCTATGCTACCAATGGGAAATATGTCTTCAGGAAACAAAATAAAACTACGAGGATTTGCATAGTAAAGGGATTTGTAGACATCGCCGAAGCGTTGATAGCACTGTAGATCCACAGTGACATGATGATAGGATGCACCGCCGTGTAATGGACCAGCAAGAACGTAGTTGCCATAAGATGGATCAAATACTTCAATCTTGTTGGCATAGCCTGACACTACTCTAGCGTCGTATTGCGGCGGCAGAAGTTCCTGGATTTTCTGCTGTAGTATAGAGAGCAGCGGTATTGGGTCAGTCTCGAAGAACATCGCAATATCAAAGTCATCATCATGGAGTATGAATTTTCTATTCCTCCAAGCACCTAGTAATGTTCCATTTTCTATTATCCACGGAATACCAAGCTGCTTCAACACCGTATCACGCAGTAATACTGCTAGTTTTAGCCTTGGTTTGCCATATTTGTCCATGCCTGACAGTGGACTTTTATAGTTGTTCCATTCTTTTTCTGTCGCTGTTGAATCGGTTATATTGTTCATCGTAGCTGTAAGAGCTACCTCTGAACTGCTCTGAACGATATGTTGATGAACACAATTGACGAGCTCCGCACGTCCGTTTAAAAGTTGGATAAACATTTCTTTTGTGAAGCTTCCAGTGCGTTCCTCATTATTATGCAAATCAGTTTTTTTCAAATACACATAAAATCTGCATACTGACTGAGATGCGATTAAAACCTGATTATGGCCATGCTGTGACACGTATTCTCTGTAAGTTTTATCAAATTTTATTGAATAATATATAACTATTTACAACTTTTTGGTTATTACCTAAAGTTTGATGTTCCGAATTATTAAGCAAATTCTTGTTTAGGCCGAAAATGGGTCGTAATCGAGATTTATCGGGTGAAGAGAAGAGCAGAATTGTCATGCAGACGTCTTGCTGATGGCCATACAATCTCTTGCCAAATTAGGCATGAAGAAGGAGAAAATGATGGTGTGGCCTCCATCATCACCTGATTTAAACCCCATAGAGAACTTCTGGAGTGTATTAAAAAGGAAGATTTATGCTGATGGAAGACAATTCACATCCAAAGACCAGCTATGGAATGCTAAACATCATCCGCAAATGATATAGAGTCTGATGACATTCAAAACCTCACCAGTTCCATGGACGATAGACTTATTGAAGTAATTTCACAAAAGGGAGGCTATATCAATAAATAAACCATATAATTTCTTGTTATACATTGACAATTTTGATAATAAAACTCCTGGCCATCAATTGTATTCATTGTCCATTTTTCAAGTTGTTTTTTACGACTTTATTTACAGTTTTCAAGCATTTGCATAATAATGTGGAACATGCCATTTTGTGCATTTCTCAATATTTCATCATAACTTCAAATTTTTTACTGGATTTTAACAACACTCATGCCCTAAATAGGGTAAAGCATAATTATTAAATAGTACCAATACATATTGCAATGAAACAATAACTAATCTTTCAGTTATAAATCCAAAATACTGATTTGCGTAATAATGTGGAACGCACTGTAATTAAATTTTTTTGAGTTTGTTTTGAACGTTGTTGTTCTTGTCACTCGTGCTTTGACCTGTCGAATTAAACTTCTCAAGATACGTTGCCGGCGCGAAAACTATCACACCTTTCTGGGTTATTTTTGCTGGGCTTTTCAAACAAAAGAAGAAATATGTCTTTCGAATATCTTATAACTCCGTACAATTGCTTCTGAAAAACATTTTGATAGGAATGGTGCTGCAATCTTAAATCTTGCATGCATGCATATACATAAACATATTTAGCCAGTAAAATTTAGTCAATGTTAATGTCTCATTAATAAACGAACTTTAGCTCTTTTTATATCCTTTTAAATTTTTAGTGTTTAGACGTAAGTCCACTGACTCGTTAATGTTTGTTTGATCGAGTACATGCAGGAACATGCTGTACTCGAGCAATTTTGAAAAGCTCAAAACAGCGCCTCTAGTCCGTACAATGCAGGGCGCTTATAGTATATAAGCGCCCTGGTACAATGTTTACCTGAGTATTTGATTGATGGTGTATATGAGGAAATTCAAAGAAGAAATGACAACTACCACGGGAGATAGAACTTGTAGTAGGAAACTTAAAGATCTCCTGTTCTTTTGTGATAACAATGTAGGAAAAAGATGGAATATCATCGATATTTTTCCGTAGCCAGTAGACAGGATCACAGACGAATAATCGCTGTTCAGTACATAAGCAAAATGTAAACAGTCACAAGCATCAACAAATACAAAGCAGAAACAAAATAAGAACAACATACGCAGCCCCTCCCCCCAAAGCAAATGACAACACTATTCGCGTACAAGAGGGTGTGCGTTTGGGCCGCCTGTGGTTCGGTCGCGAGAAAAGAGACTAAGCCTGACATCCAAGATGACCGCGTAGGGGCCTAAAACTGACGTCCAAAAATTCGCCATTGCCGCAACAGCAGGGAATTTTGTCTGCGCTGTTAAAAAATATCGCGGGCTCATCGTGTTTTGTATCGTCTGTGGCGAAATTTTGAAAATGTGGAGAAGGTATGACGACCAAGATGTCTTCAAGATTTACTAACAATCTGTCGGTCAACCAGACTTTTAAACTATGTTGTCCAATTAGTGGAGACACTGACGTTCGTCTGATGGGTGAAAGAAGACATTTAGCCAGGAAGGTGTATAAATATCGAAGATGAAGTGATGGTACGAAGAAGCCGCATTGGAGTCAAAAATTGATAGCGAATGTTCGATCGACTATAACTCAAAATCTGCCTTCTTCCCTAAAATTTAAATGCTGGTTTCATTTTATTCCATTACTGCTTTTGATATCTGAGAGGTATTTCGTAATGAGAAAATTGGGGAAAGTGGGTAAATTATGTATTTATTCCTTTCATCCGACGACTTGTTTACTAGTTAGTGCTGTCTTTAAAACGTACTCAGATTCTGTCTTATGTCGAGCAAGACCTCTTATTTGCCGCAACGTTGTGCTAAATTTATGTATAATTCCCTTCGTACATAGAAATATATAATCAGATTTTTTGTCTCACTCAGATCTTACAGTAAAGTTTGACATGCCTACGCTACTAATTTCATTGCGGCGACGACATGCAAATATTGTCAATTTCTGCAAAATCTGCCCTATAGCCTCAAAATATTTTTACCGATTGTCAGTCTTTAGTTGATTTTCTTCAATTTTAACGACACTTTTTTGTTCTAAAAATTGTGGAAATGGGGCTTTGAGCTCAATTAAACTGCGTGCATTTGAAGCCGCGGCATGTTGACCACAACGTACTCAAGTCGTTGTCACCCAATTTAATATCGTACGATTCACTAAAATATCTTTCTATTTCTTCACGTTGTGGGAGGCTGCTTCTGACTGTTTCCAGTGTCCTTTCACAAGCCGTTTTACAAACTATACACCTTTTTCTGGGGGAAATAAGGCCATAAGGGTTGTGGGGGGGGGGGGGGGGGGGGGGGGGGATTTACCGCCATCTTTGTTTATGTTTTTGAAGTCCCCAGACTCCCCACGACAACTCGCGCGACGCATGCGCAGACAAAATTCCCTGCTGTTCATTGCCGCCATGTTTTGCCTCACTTTTTTATTGGCAGTCAGCCTACCAGGTATATATAGAGTTCACTGGGCCAACCTCATACTCAGGGTCTTCACTCGGCGCACGCCGGAGAAAAGACCCTGGTAACGGCTGGTCACGTGTCTCCCAGAATTTGGGGTATAGAAATTGTCACAAGCGAGGTGTTATATTTCATTTGGTCACGCGACACTGATAAATGCGCGAAAACGCCAAAGAGATTTTGGAGAAAGTTTTCACTGAGGTCTCGCAATGTATGAATCGTTATACTTAAAATATCTGTGCTCTTGAAATGTTTACATTTCGCTTTTGTACTGAACAGCGATTATTCGTCTGTGATCCTGAAACCAAAGCAAGTGACGTGTTGTGTCTAGAGGCAGTATAATGTTCGTTGTAAGACACCTGGCGGTCCTGGCTACGGAAAAATATCGATGATATTCCATCTTTTTCCTGCATTGTTATCACAAAAGAACAGGAGATCTTTAAGTTTCTTACCACAAGTTCTATCTCCCGTGGTAGTTGTCATTTCTTCTTTGAATTTCCTCATATACACCGTCGATCAAATACTCAGCAGGGCTCAAAATAACGTTTCATGTTACGCCGGTCATGGTGACTGGTCAGTTCCAATTGTGACCGGTCAAAGGCGATTTTTGACCGGTCAAATTCCACGAAACCCCCCCCCCCCAAAAAAAACCCACCCCAACCCAACCCAACAAACAACAACAACAACAACAACAACAACAACAAAAACAACCCAACAACAACAACAACAACAACAACAAAAACAACCCAAAAACAACAACAACAACAAAAACAACCCAAAAACAACAACAACAACAACAAAAACAACCCAAAAACAACAACAACAACAACAACAACAACAACAACAACAACAACAACAACAAAAACAACCCAAAAACAACAACAACAACAACAACAACAACAACAACAACAACAACAACAAAAACAACCCAAAAACAACAACAACAACAACAACAACAACAACAACAACAACCCAAAAACAACAACAACAACAACAAAAACAACCCAAAAACAACAACAACAACAACAACAACAACAACAACAACAAAAACAACCCAAAAACAACAACAACAACAAAAACAACCCAAAAACAACAACAACAACAACAACAACAACAACAACAACAACAACAACAACAACAACAAAAACAACCCAAAAACAACAACAACAACAATAACAACAAAAACAACCCAAAAACAACAACAACAACAACAACAACAACAACAACAACAACAACAACAACAACAACAAAAAACCCCAATAAAACAACAACAAAAAACCCAAAACAAGGCACAATCGACGAATTTAATTCGGACGAATTTAATTCTTTCAATTTTATTCGACAAAACTATGGCGTATAACTCGATTATTAAAATTCGTGGTCTGAGTCAGACGCGGATAACTTAACGGTTATGCGTGTTTGAGTTAAACGACGAATTTAATACCGTCGCATCGAATATAATGCTTGCTGCTCGTGTGAAAACCCCACGAAATACGTTTGTATACAGTGTGATGGTCTGGTGGATGAAACTGTCCAGATGTGGTAAATTAAATTCGACTGAAATTCTACGTTTAACTCGACGTCGCATTTACGCCGCATTAGTATTACAGGCGAATTTAATTCCAATGAAAATTCCTCCGTATTAAATTCGTCTATTGTGCGTCGTTAGCGCAGGCCTAAGTTTTAAATAAAAATTGTGTCATATCTTAATTTGGTCTATTATGAGTTATTTAACCAGCAGCTGGCATAAGAATTCAACAAACTTAAATTCGAATAAAAAGTTCAATAACCAAGAAAATTCTCACAAATTAACATAATATAATAATATAATAATAATAACTGTACGACACCAGTCAAATTGTTGGGGCCCACAAAGTACAGATCCTCGGGGCCCACCGGGAAATGTCTCGTTGCCCCTGTGGTGAATTCATCAGTAGTTGATCAGTAATGTTGCTGACAAGGTTTGTCCATGAAGACAGAATAGACGAATTTATTGCAGACGTGAAAAAATGCCGTGTTGACATCGGTACCTAGGAAGTTTGTCTTGAGGACTAGAGACACTAGCCTGCGTAGCTGGCGGCATTAGGGAGTTCGGGCGCGTGCGGTAGGCGGGCAACGCGAAATACCGCCTGCCAGAAAACCATATGTTTTTAAGTGGTCTCCGTCCGCTGGGATCATTCGTTAGGTGCACATTAGCTGCTTATAAGAGTATAATTACCACCGTCCCATATGTAAACAAAATGCCTATCTAGCAAGTTGTGCAAACATCGTTTCCGGTTTCGTAAGATCGTTTTAAGTTTCCCTATCCGGTTCCCCTTCCATTATCTATGGCCTAACGCCCAACCGGGCTGGCTTGTATGCTTGTTTGTTGTGCTAATTGCGTAATTTATCAGTTAAGTCTCATTGTTTTAAATATGAACTGTACATGGACAAGCAGAACCTGTGAATTGTTAATACGTCGAAAAAAGCTGATAAAAACAAATTTTGTGTACGTCGGGGGAAAAACAGCCTCTCGGTCTCACAAAGCGAGATCCAGGCTAGGCGGGCTGGCTCGGCTCTCATATAAACACAAGATGAAAATGAACAAGAAATAATAGCATAAGCACGATCTCGGCAAAGCGGGCTAGCCCACTATTCTTGTCCACGTACCATTTGCGTGCGTTTAATTGTGGTCGTGATTGTGGCGTGTTCTTTTGTTCACCTGAAAGTACATGTAGTGACTGGCGTGTTCTTTTGTTCACCTGAAAGTACTTTTACTGGCTGGCGTGTTCTTTTGTTCACCTGAAAGGTGTTTACATGACACCGCGTATCCAAACAAATTCAGTCACAACATAATATACTTGAGCCATAAAAATCACTATCTGTTCAAAACGGGGAAAAAAACGCTTCACTTATTATATATTGGCGTCTTGGCGTCCAGCAGAACATATATCTATGATGATTTAATTATATAGGAATTTGAATGAATTTTATTTTATTTGTCACTAATTTTACAGGTTGTTAACAATTATATAACAATTATATAACACAAAAAATTAGCAGTAAGGGAGCCTAAAAAGAAACCAAAAGGCTTGTATGAATTTAGGCTTAATATATAGTATTAATAAAAATAGTATTAGTAATATATATAGTATTAGTAATATATAGTATTACAAGAATGATAGTCGTTTCAATTGTGTATGGACGCTTAAAGTCCGACGGAGGCAAATGGCCTCAATTAATATATAGCAATTCAATCTTCTTGTCAAGCTAACTTTATAATTAAGTTATACTCCTTAAGATTTGGTCTCTTCATATCTCCCCGTTGCTTGATTGTACTTAGCATTGTACGCGATACTGCCGTACAAACACTTCAAAACAGATTTGGCATTGAATGGTGCTTGGAACGTCTCCCCTTCAAGAGATATGCTACCAATGGGAAATATGTCGTCAGGAAACAAAATAAAACTACGAGGATTTGCATAGTAAAGGGATTTGTAGACATCGCCGAAGCGTTGATAGCACTGTAGATCCACAGTGACATGATGATAGGATGCACCGCGGTGTAATGGACCAGCAAGAACGTAGTTGCCATAAGATGGATCAAATACTTCAATCTTGTTGGCATAGCCTGACACTACTCTAGCGTCGTATTGCGGCGGCAGAAGTTGCTTGATTTTCTGCTGTAGTATAGAGAGCAGCGGTATTGGGTCAGTCTCGAAGAACATCGCAATATCAAAAGTCATCATCATGGAGTATGAATTTTCTATTCCTCCAAGCACCCAGTAATGTTCCATTTTCTATTATCCACGGAATACCAAGCAGCTTCAACACAGTATCACGCAGTAATACTGCTAGTTTTAGCCTTGGTTTGCCATATTTGTCCATGCCTGACAGTGGACTTTTATAGTTGTTCCATTCTTTTTCTGTCGTTGTTGAATCGGTTATTTTGTTCATCGTAGCTGTAAGAGCTACCTCTGAACTGCTCTGAACGATATGTTGATGAACACGATTGACGAGCTCCGCACGTCCTTTTAAAAGTTAGATAAACATTTCTTTTGTGAAGCTTTTATTTAATTAAAATTTTATGAGTTTGTTTTGAACGTTGTTGTTCTTGTCACTCGTGCTTTGACCTGTCCAATAATTAAGCTTCTCAAGATACGTTGCCCCCGCGAAAACTATCACACCTTTCTGGGTTATTTTTGCCGGGCTTTTCAAACAAAAGAAGAAATATGTCTTTTGAATATCTTATAACTCCGTACATAGTCAATCGAGATATGGTCGAGATATGGTCGTCTATCTTTTTGTTCGCCTTCATGCATGGTGATATGTTTTTGTGCACGGTGCACGGTCACTGAACACATTGTTTTTTAATATAATGAACGAATTGTCCAATATCAACGTTTCAGTTCAATCACTCAACCGTGCTATTTAAATATTAATAAAGCTAAAACAAAGGATGTGCACGGTGTAAGGTACGGTTCAATCACAGCTCATTATAGGCGCTTTGAAGTTTGCCGAGTTTCCAGACCATATCTCGATTGACTATGCTCCGTACAATTGCTTGTGTAAAACATTTTGATAGGAATGGTGCTGCAATCTTAAATCTTGCATGCATGTACATAAACATATTTAGCCAGTAAAATTTAGTCAATGTTAATGTCTCATTAATAAACGAACGTTAGCACTTTTTATATCCTTTTAAATTTCGTTCATGATAACCCCCATTCTTTAGAGTTTAGACGTAAGTCCACTGACTCGTTAATGTTTGTTTGATCGAGTACATGCAGGAACATGCTGTACCCGAGCAATTTTGAAAAGCTCAAAACAGCGCCTCTAGTCCGTACAATGTTTACCGGAGTATTTGATCGACGGTGTATATGAAGAAATTCAAAGAAGAAATGACAACTACCACGGGAGATAGAACTTGTAGTGCGAAACTTAAAGATCTCCTGTTCTTTTGTGATAACAATGCAGGAAAAAGATGGAATATCATCGATATTTTTTCGTATAGCCAGTGGACATGCAGGACCGTCCGAAGGTGTCTTACAGCATTATGCTGCCTCTAAACACAACACGTCACTTGCTTTGGTTTCAGGATCACAGACAAATTATCGCTGTTCAGTACAAAAGCAAAATGTAAACAGTCACAAGCATCAACAAATACAAAGCAGGGACAAAATAAGAACAACATACGCAGCCCCTCCCACCAAAGCAAATGTCAACACTATTCACCTACAAGAGGGTGTACGTTTGGACCGCCTGTGGTTCGGTCGCGAGAAAAGAGACCAAGACTGACATCCAAGATGACCGCGTAGGAGCCTAAAACTGACGTCCAAAAATTCGCCATTGCCGCCATGTTTTGCCTCACTTTTTTTATTGCCAGTCAGCCTACCACAGACTCGTCCCCAGTCGTTATATCGTACGCTGCTAGGCTAAACTCGCAAGGGGATCTGGGAAGGGGAGAGAAAAAATAACGACTGGCAGATTACACATTCAAAATGGCAATGCAAAAATTCTAGATGCTGAAGAAAGACCATTTCATCGAACTTTATTGTGCATTTTTTGGCTAACAAACTCTCTTGTCTTTTCACTTGACTCTGAAGATGACCGCCGCTGAGGCCGGCGAAACATCACTCACTATTAAAATATCAACAACAGTCTTTCCCAAGACTACACTAACCTAGACGAACAATTTTCACAAATAACGTGTACTAATCCTTGGTTTAAACCATTTATCCTGCCTATTATTCAAACTACCATCTAAGCTCATGTTGCAGTGAGCATTCAAATCTTCATCGTACTCTGCCATATATTGATTTCAGCTGGCAAATAAGATCTAGAGATGGTCGAAATATGACCAAGGAAAACGTAATTTGAAAGGCCTACATTATATAAATATCGATTTGTCTCTAATAAAGGGAGAAAATCCGGTTACGAAGCAAACAATGCCAGGTTGCAAGATATGCATATAATTTGCAAGAAATATCTAGTAATCTGCCAGTCGCTTCCCATTTTTTTCTCCCGCGTCGAGAACACCCCCTTACCGTGAAACCCCTCGCGCCCACGCTTTTATCCTAGCTTAAAACATAATTGTATCCTAAAGAAGCGACGGGACGAGTCTGAGCCTACCAGGTATATATAGAGTTCACTGGGCCAACCTCGTACCCAGGGTCTTCACTCGGCGCACGCCGGAGAAAAGACCCTGGTAACGGCTGGTCACGTGTCTCCCAGAATTTGGGAGATAGAAATTGTCACAAGGGAGGGGATGTTATATTTCAATTGGTCACGTGACACTGATAAATGCGCGAAAAGGCCACATAACCCCCGTCAGTCGTATTAATGACGCCGCTCAGCAATTTGTTCAAAGCTTGCCTGCGTCCATGGGTCTGTGCCACTCTGGGGACTTATACTAGATTAAAGAGTATGAAATTCTGTACAACATATGTAAATTTTAAAAAATCGTATAGAATAACGCCTGAGAAAAGTGTGTTTTTATCAGATGTAATATGAAATATGCAACATAACCCCAGTCAGTCGTATTAATGACGCCGCGCCGCAATTTGTTTAAAGCTTGCCTGCGTCGTTCATGGTTCTATACCACTCTGGGGACTTATACTAGATTAAAAAAGAGATTTTGGAGAACGTTTTCACTGAGGTCTCACAATGTATGAATCGTTGTACTTAAAATATCTGTCCTCTTGAAATGTTTACATTTTGCTTTTGTACTGAACAGCGATTATTCGTCTGTGATCCTGAAACCAAAGCAAGTGACGTGTTGTGTTTAGAGGCAGTATAATGCTGTAAGACACCTTCTGGCCGTCCTGTCCACTGACTACGGAAAAATATCGATGATATTCCATCTTTTTCGCCTGCATTGTTATCACAAAAGAACAGGAGATCTTTAAGTTTCCTACTACAAGTTCTATCTCCCGTGGTAGTTGTCATTTCTTCTTTGAATTTCCTCGTATACACTGTAGATCAAGTACCTGCATGTACTCGATCAAACGAACATTAACGAGTCAGTGGACTTACGTCTAAACTCTAAAGAATGGGGGCTATCATGAACGAAATTTTAAAGGATATAAAAAGAGCTGACGTTCGTTTATTAATGAGACGTTGAGGCCCCAGTTACACGATACCGGATTACTCTCGTGCCGGATTCCTTTTCATACCAGTTAGGCGTTCTAGTTACACGAGAACGTGGCAATCCAGTGCGTGCCATCGTGGGAAAATCACTCCGCTTTGGAGGTGATATGAAAAGTAATCCGGCACGTTCCGGTCGCCGTATAACAAATCCGGCACCAGAGTAATCCGGTATCGTGTAACTGGGGCCTGGCTAAATATGTTTATGTACATGCATGCAAGATTTAAGATTGCAGCACCATTCATATCAAAATGTTTTTCACAAGCAATTGTACGGAGTTATAAGATATTCAAAAGACATAATTCTTCTTTTGTTTGAAAAGCCCAGCAAAAATAACCGAGTGGTCCGCCACGGCCATCAAAAGCGTACGAGATTTCGAAGTCACGTGATTTCTGAACTGATTTCCGCTGATTTCATTTCTGATTTCAAGTTGATTTCAGATTTCGATATGGATTTCGTGATTTCTATGGTGATTTCGTGATTTCTTTGGCGATTTCCAGATTTCCATGGTGATTTCCAGATTTCTACACGGATTTGATGATCGATTTGCTTTGATTCGCTATTTATATCAACAAATTACAAGCCTCAAACCGCATTTTCCCTGTTTCTGACTTGTTAATGGCGATGGTATACTAAAACGGTCATAATCCAAGGAAAACCTACAACTCGGCTTTAAAATTATTCGTTCTACAGAATTTTTTTTAAATCGGCCTATTGATTACTCGTACTTCAGAAAAAGTTTTAATGAAAAATTAGTTTGAAGGATAATTGGCAGCTATTTTGAGACGTCATTGTCGCCATAGCAACAACTGTTGCTATTTATTTGGTAACAGTTTTTGATTGTCAGAACGTTTAACTATGCATAATATTTAGTTTTATTCTTTTTCCAAATTGTTTATGCACGTGTTTTGGACTCTCAAACTTGTATTTTCCATTTTTCAAGAATCTGTATGGAGCCACCTTAATACAATAACAAAATCAGCTTCCACAAGCACGAAACTCTTGAATTTTGTCATTTTCCCCTTTTTATTTTGTACTTTAAAATAGACAGATAAACTCCGCGTCGGTGGGTTGAAGTGACCTCAGAAATCGCAAGAAATCAAGTCAGAAATCAGGAAATCAACATCAGAAATCAGGAAATCACTAGAAATCACACGCAACTTTGAAATCAGAAATCAACTTAAATCTCTGAGAGACCGGAAACGAGTTTGCGATAATCTTCGTTCTTAATTCCAGTTCATACGTTTTGTCTGCGTGTTCCCTTGCGCTGCTTTTTATTAGCGTCAAAAGATACAATTAATGTTATTTCATCGTAATTCTGCTAGAAAATGTAAGCTCAGCAAGCACATAATATAACGAGAGTGCTAGAGATAATGTGATGTATACACTGACAAGTGCAGGTATTGAATATCTGGACCAAGTTCAGGAATTTCCTTATTAACATTCTTAACACATTCTTTCATGGCTTAACACTGCAATTAACACTAATGAACATCCTTTCATTCGCCCTCGCAAATTTTGTGATTTCGCATATATTTTTAATTTTTTCCTATGAATTTCCTGATAAATGGGAAAACGATTCACTAGCTAATCGAATGATGAAAGTAAATATCAATAGAAACTTGGTTGTGGCTGGTCACGTGCCCCCTAAAAATTGGGGGGTTTTTAATTAACGATTTCAGAAATACTCGGGGAGGAGTGACAGGCACAATTACAAGTTTTCACCTTTGTTTATACAAATAATATATTACGTCTGGCGTCGTCAGACTGGCGTCTGATCGGGCTGTCTGATCGCAAAATATCTGTTGAAATGAAACCAACAAAAAACAAACGTACTCAGTGTTTATAACAAAACATAGCTCGTGCTTTCTTCTGTGGTGTACGTTGTCAAAGATCATATCGAATCCAAACGTTAAAGAATCCCCGACGGCCCGAAGAAGATATAGCATCGTCTATTAAATGCACCACCATCGAGGCATCGAATACTCGTGTCGACTAGACTTTGAAATCGTCGCAGTGTTGGTGATGTGAAGTACCTTAAAAATTTGTACAGCAAGGCAAATTTTGAACTGCGTTATTCGGCCGAAATGTTTTACCGCCAAAGACTTCCTCGCGACGATGCTCTTCCTCATTTAATCCTCGTTTAATCTGCAGGCCATGTGAAAGAGCCAAACCGCTTTCTCTCGCACTAAAATGTATTGACATTTCAACCTCTGCTCCGATAACCCCAGCGAAAAGTACTAAAAGAAGTGATTCGGCAAAGATTGCAACTATACTGTCTATACAACATCAAGCCGATTGCCGTCCTTTCACTCGCATTTGTCATCAACAGAAACTCGGGTAAATACAGTTCTTGAATCGCGCTTTTCATTCTTTTTATTAAACTTTATAGTTCGCCTAAATGGCTAAATCAAATATCAGATTTTAGAATACGAGTATTAAAACTGGTCTTGTGTTGTAGCATTGATTGTGCAGCTTACTAAAGCTTACCACCCCTCCCCTGATATAAAATTCGTTTAGGCGGTACGTGACCAGCCGCAACCAGGGTCTTTTCGCAGCGCGGGGCGGGGGCGGGAGAGCGGAGATAAGACCCTGGGTACGAGGTTGGGCGGACCCCTCGGGAAATTCAAATAAAAAAATTAAAAATATATGCGAAATCACAAAATTTGCGAGGGCGAATGAAAAGATGTTCATTAGTGTTAATTGCAGTGTTAAGCCATGAAAGAATGTGTTAAGAATGTTAATAAGGAAATTCCTGAACTTGGTCCAGATATTCAATACCTGCACTTGTCAGTATATACATCACATTATCTCTAGCACTCTCGTTATATTATGTGATTGCTGAGCTTACATTTTCTAGCAGAATTACGATGAAATAACATTAATTGTATCTTTTGACGCTAATAAAAAGCAGCGCAAGGGAACACGCAGACAAAACGTATGAACTGGAATTAAGAACGAAGATTATTGCAAACTCGTTTCCGGTTTCTCAGAGATTTAAGTTGATTTCTGATTTCAAAGTGCGTGTGATTTCTAGTGATTTCCTGATTTCTGATGTTGATTTCCTGATTTCTGACTTGATTTCTTGCGATTTCTGAGGTGAGCGTACGAGATTTCTGCCGTGGCGACCAGGGTGCATTCCATGTAGGTCACGCCGAAGATCTTCGGCGTGAGTTTCAAAAGTGCTCGGCGTGCTGGTGCACATATACAGCCATACAACTATACAAGTCAGTGGGTGGCGCCGGCGTCGTTCGTCTTGACCTCCCTTGGCGCAGCACCTGAACACCCGTGGATTATCTTCGGCGTGGGGTTTTTAACTTTTAAAAGGACGTGCGGAGCTCGTCAATCGTGTTCATCAACATATCGTTCAGAGCAGTTCAGAGGTAGCTCTTAGAGCTACGATGAACAATATAACCGATTCAACAACGACAGAAAAAGAATGGAACAACTATAAAAGTCCACTGTCAGGCATGGACAAATATGGCAAACCAAGGCTAAAACTAGCAGTATTACTGCGCGATACGGTGTTGAAGCAGCTTGGTATTCCGTGGATAATAGAAAATGGAACATTACTAGGTGCTTGGAGGAATAGAAAATTCATACTCCATGATGATGACTTTGATATTGCGATGTTCTCCGAGACTGACCCAATACCGCTGCTCTCTATACTACAGCAGAAAATCAAGCAACTTCTGCCGCCGCAATACGACGCTAGAGTAGTGTCAGGCTATGCCAACAAGATTGAAGTATTAATTTATCCATCTTATGGCAACTACGTTCTTGCTGGTCCATTACACCGCGGTGCATGCTATCAACACTTCGGCGATGTCTACAAATCCCTTTACTATGCAAATCCTCGTAGTTTTATTTTGTTTCCTGAAGACATATTTCCCATTGGTAGCATAGCTCTTGAGGGGGAGACGTTCCAAGCACCATTCAATGCCAAATCTGTTTTGAAGTGTTTGTACGGCAGTATCGCGTACAATGCTAAGTACAATCAAGCAACGGGGAGATATGAAGAGACCAAATCTTAAGGAGTATAACTTAATTATAAAGTTAGCTTGATATGAAGATTGAATTATACACAATTGAAACGACTTTCATTCTTGTAATACTATATATTAATAATACTATATATCACTAATACTATTTTTATTAATACTATATATTAAGCCTAAATTCATACAAGCCTTTTGGTTTCTTTTTAGGCTCCCTTGCTGCTAATTTTTTGTTTTCTATAATTGTTATATAATTGTTAACAACCTGTTGGCAAATCAAATAAAATTCATTCAAATTCATATATAATTCAATCATCATAGATACATGTTCTGCTGGACGCCAAGGCGCCAATATATAATAAGTGAAGTGGGTTTTTTTTCGTTTTGAACAGATAGTGATTTTTATGGCTCAAGTATATTATCTTGTGACTGAATTTGTTTGGATATACGCGGTGTCATGTAAACACCTTTCAGCTGAACAAAAGAAAACACCAGCCAGTAAAAGTACTTTCAGGTGAACAAAAGAACACGCCAGCCAGTAAAAGTACTTTCAGGTGAACAAAAGAACACACCAGCCAGTACATGTACTTTCAGGTAAACAAAAGAACACGCCAGTCAGTACATGTACTTTCAGGTGAACAAAAGAACACGCCAGCCAGTAAAAGTACTTTCAGGTAAACAAAAGAACACACCAGCCAGTACATGTACTTTCAGGTAAACAAAAGAACACGCCAGTCAGTACATGTACTTTCAGGTGAACAAAAGAACACACCAGCCAGTACATGTACTTTCAGGTAAACAAAAGAACACGCCACAATCACGGCCACAATTAAACGCACGCAAATGGTACGTGGACAAGAATGGTGCGTACCCGGGCTAGCCCGCTTTGCCGAGATCGTGCTTATGCTATTATTTCTTGTTCATTTTCATCTTGTGTTTATATGAGAGCCGACTCAGCCCGCCTAGCCGGGATCTCGCTTTGTGAGACCGAGATGTCGGTTACCCAGGCTGTTTTTTCCCCCACGTACACAAAATTTGTTTTATCAGCTTTTTTCGACGTATTAACAATTCACAAGTTCTGCTTGTCCATGTACAGTTCGTATTTCAAACAATGAGACTATGTACTAACAGTGTACTATGCGCTTATTCAACCACATTTTGATTATTGTCCAATCTCGTTCCCAGAGCCCACGTTCCCCACCCGGGAACGAGAGACTCTGGGATAATCCGTTTCACATCGATATTTCATTGGCTGATGAACACAGTGAACTCTATATAACTCTTCTTCCGGATAACAAGAATCCTGTGATGGCGTGAACGGATTATCCCAGAGTCTCTCGTTTCCCGCCCGCTGGGTAAGGGGAACGTGGGCTCTGGGAACGAGATTGATTATTGTCGTGAAGCTTGGGATGTATTCGGTTTGAGCCAATCAAAACGATTGCAGAAACTTCATAACAGACGTGCTAGAATCATAATGAATATGAGTAATGATGTAGAACACCCAGTAGCCTTGAGTTCCTTAGGATGGGAAACTCTTGCGGTTCAAAGAAAAAAAGCCAAAGCTAAAATGATGTTCAAAGTAATAGAGAAATTGGGAACAAAATCACTTACAGATCTTTTCACTAATAAACGTGAAATTACTAATTATGAGCTCCGAGATAGCACAAATATGATGAAAAAAAGCTTCATGTATGATGGGGTAATTGAATGGAACTCCTTACCAAGTGAATTGAGGGAATGTAAATCGCTATCTTCATTCAAAAGGAAAATCGCTGCTCATAACATTTCTGATTAAATAATTTTCTTGGTATATAGTAGCTCAGTATATAATGTAAAATTGTAAATAACTTGTGGACTTTATTCTCTGTGGACTTCATTGACATTTATTTATTTTATTTATTGTAAATATGTGGAACTAATGTATGTGGACTTTATTGACATCTATTTTTATTAATGCCTTATATTTAACTTGATTGATTTTACTTGTAATATATTAACTACACCCCCGTGTGGAAACCAACTTATGTTGATAAGGTATAGCGTGTTTAAATAAAGTTCTTATATCTATCTGTACGGGCAATCGTAAAGCGCGCGGAGAACGTCGGGAAGGTGGAAAAAGAGGCGAGAAGCCTCTACCAGATAATGTGCGGTTCTCTTGCACGATTTGCGGTTCTCTGGTAAATGGCATAAAAAAACGACGATTTGGGAGAAATTCGGCACTCCCTTCAAGATCTAAGTATCAAAGGTTAGCATGACGATTTTCGTGAAGAAATAGTACGATTACATGAATTTATTTGATTCTTGCTGTTATTTACGTGTCTGCCATTTTTAAATCAATTTAGATGTGAACTATATTTCAATTAATTTAGACTTGTTTATTCTCTTTACGATAACCATAATGCAGAAGAAGATATAGAATGCTTTGCAATAAGTGCAAGTACGCCGGAGAAGGATTTTTTAACACCGAATTCGAAGTCGGCAAACGAACCGAATACGAAGAGATTTCAGTCAAGTATACAAATCTGCGGTTCTCTGGTCATGGGAGATAGCGACGCTAGTTTGCACGAAGTACAATGTTTTCTTCAAGATCTAAGTCTAGAATGTTGTTCTGGACGTTATTAGTTCTGAATTCTTCTATGGAAATCACCTGCGGAACGAATCAAAAAATTCGAAACACTGCCAGACTGACAAAATTGAATCGTTGATAAACAAAGCCGACAAACTGCATGCGCTGGAATATTCTCAGCGCTAACTTTCTACATTACACCAAGCTCGCAAACGTACCACAATGCACTACGTGTATACGTGAAACTTATCATAGGTAAGATCTATGTTTACAACAGTTCAGTGTCTTTTGATTTAAACTTCTCGGGTAGCGTTTGTTTACACTGCATAATTCAAAACTGGAAAATCCTGTCCTTGTGTAACAATATTAGCATTCTCGAGTTGAGAATTGTCTGCCAGCAATTTAAATGTGTCTTTTGTTCACAATTTATGGATTTCCAACTTTTCCGCAAGTTAAAGTTGATTATATATTGAAATTCCGAGTCTGGTGCCTAGTCCATCACAGAATTTGGGCGCCATATTGACAACATTATCTGGCAGAGGCTACTTTTCTTTCCCTCTTCCCATCATTCCTGGCGCGTCTCCTCCGCCTCCGACCGAGCCTCTGCGGAGGAGAGAGGTGTTAGGCCATTAGATAATGGAAGGGGAACTGGTTAGGAAACTTAAAACGATCTTACGAAACCGGAAACGATGTTTGCACAACTTGCTAGATAGGCATTTTGTTTACATATGGGACGGTGGTAATTATACTCTTATAAGCAGCTAATGCACCTAACGACTGACCCCAGCGGACGGAGACCACTTAAAAACATGGTTTTCCGGCCGGCGGGATTTCGCGTTGCCCGCCTATACCGCCCGCGCCCGAACTCCCTAATGCCGCCAGCTATACGCAGGCTAGTGTCTCTAGTCCTCAAGTCAAACTTCCTAGGTACCGATGTCAACACGGCATTTTTTCACGTCTGTAATAAATTCGTCTATTCTGTCTTCATGGACAAACCTTGTCAGCAACTTTACTGATCAACTACTGATGAATTCACCACAGGGGCGGCGAATTCACCACGGGACATTTCCCGGTGGGTCCCGAGGATCAGTACTTTGTGGGCCCCAACAATTTCTGACTGGTGTCGTACAGTTCAATTCGTTTTATAAAACCTTTAGCTTTTCTAAACCCGGTCAGCTTTTCTCAACACAAATTATCATATTGCCCACACTTTACACGAGCCCGGGTCAAGTCAACCCGTGGTTACATGAAGGAATTGACCAAAGTTCCGCACCGTCGCACCCACTGACCTATATATATATAACTGGACTGCGGGTGCTGGCCAAAAATGTGTCCCCATTTTCACTTTCAAAATGGCGGCATTTATGGGTCCTGCTAATGGTAGCGACCACTGACATTACTTATCGCAGGAAAAAATATTATTTATGTAAATACAAAGCGATTTTCTTACTTTATTAATAACTCGTTCCTGTCCGAGGACTTCCCCAAGAGGTGAATAAAATCGTTTGGCGTTATCCAGAATAAAATACTAAAGACCAATTCGGACAGGAATTGATTGATAATAATAATATTCCTAGACAATTATTACTGTTGTAGCTTTCTAGCAGTCTGAATTAAAGACGTGCTGGCCGGCGTACGGCACGAATGACTTGGCAATAAAATAAACAAGACTGTCAATACACATATATGGTCATGGAAATCTACAAACATTTCGTTTTATGAAGTCGCCAGCTCTATAAAGAAACGCTGAAGATCGCGAGAAAATCGTAAAGAAGCGAGGCGTACCGAGTTCTTCTCAGAGTGTCTTTATCAACCTTTTCCAAGTGTTAATAGCAGACGAGAAACTCATCAGTTGTCATGCAGGTATTTTAAAATCCGGTAAACGGCACGTTCGTCCGTCCATTTTACCGTCGTTAAAACAAGAAACCGGACGACAAACTATATCAGACTGGGACAGTGGAAGACCGTCAAAACCCGTCAGTCAGAAACCTTTCATCTTCTATAAATATGAAGACTTTATCGAGTTATAAATAACATAATTCGACTGAATGCCGAGCAAAATACAGGCAGTTTTAAAAACATGTGTCATCAGTCTGGTCCTTAAGCATCGGTCAGCGACCTGCACCGTTAGCAAAAGGACCCATAAATGCCGCCATTTTGAAAACGATTTTGGGGATACTTTTCCTAACTCAAAGGTAATAGGAGCACGCAGTCCAGTTATATATATAGGTCAGTGGTCGCACGTCTCCAACCCGGGGCGACCCGGGTCTTGAAAAGGGTCACCCGGCAAGACGGGTTGACCCGGCTATCGTGTAAACGCTAACAGGGGTTTATTCGTAGATGGGTTGACCCGGGTTGGCGAGCTAACCCGGGTTGGCTCTCAACCCGGGCTCGTGTAAAGGCCCCCTAAGTGTACATGATGAATACTTTGTTGATGTAAACATTTCATGAACACAGATATTTTAAGTACAACGATTCATACATTGTGAGACCTCAGTGAAAACTTTCTCCAAAATCTCTTTGGCGTTTTCGCGCATTTATCAGTGTCGCGTGACCAATTGAATGATAACATCCCCTCCCTTGTGACAATTTCTATCTCCCAAATTCTGGGAGACACGTGGCCAGCCGATACCAGAGTGTGTAAGTGGGTGAGTGTGTAGGTGGGTGCAGACTAGTTCCTAGTCCTCTTTTCTCTCAAACGTATTTTGGTGACCTCACAGAATAGGGATCGAGCGAGAGGACTAGCGGAAAATGTTCATCTTTATCTATCATGAATCCTGCTGGAGCTTGGATTCTTTAATCTTTATGAACGAGGGCACTTAAACAAACTTCTTCTTGAGAGCAGACAGCAAACGAGTAGGTTTATTTGTTTTACATTACGTTAAAAGGTTGTTACATACGAGGCTTTATAAAGTAGTGTTCGGCGTAGGAAGTGATTGGTTGAAACACATTTATACAAATCGAAATATGCTATTTTAACGTTTCGGCAGTAGACCAACCTTGCTATATCATGTTATAAAGAATTGTTTGGTTTTCCGCCAAACGGCCGTTTGGTGCCTGTATAATTTGGGGCCAGATTTGGGGCCAAGCAAAACATTTTATTCCAGGCCTCTCACAATTTCGGTCTGCCGCTCGACGTTAAAAAGAGAAGAGAAGCCTGGGAACCAGAGAAGCCTGGGAACCAGGCTGAGGTGGGTGGGTCTTTCCTCCGGCGTGCGCCGAGTGAAGACCCTGGGTACGAGGTTGTCGCGATCGTAGCGATCGTTGCGTCAGTAATTTCCATATGATCGCTGCGATCGCCAAGTTCATATTTGAGCGATCGTGGCGATCGTAGCGATTATATGGAAACCAGGCTTTAGACCATAGATTGTATTTGTCAAAATCTATGTAATTATGCATACCCTGCGAGCAGCGGCTTCTTTTCCTTATTTCTTCGCTGAGAGAGAGGAAGAAAAGTAGGCTCTGCTGTATTCGTGTTTGGCTTCGTCCAAGATTTAGGACGAAGTAACCCGTTTTATGACCCGTTTAACCAGTTCTCGTTTTGTTTTCTGCTGTGATTGGGACTGGGTTCGAGATTGTAACCAAGCAACTGACATGCTTGCGCAATGGAAACCAGTCACGAATACAGCAGAGCCTACTTTTCTTCCTTTCTCTCAGCGAAGAAATAAGGAAAAGAAGGCTCTCCTCACAGGGTAACAAACACCACCACCATTCCTATTACGGTCGTTACGTTCAATAACATAACCCGAAAGTTTAACTTCATTATCCTGAATAGTATGATCTAATCTCGTTTCATTTATTGCGAGAATATCTAAGTAGTATCTCTCTTCATCATTAGTACTCTCACTTCATCAATATGTTTAATAAGACTACCAATATTTATAAAGGCCATTTTGAACCCTCGAGTCGATTTAAGCATATTATAAAAAGACAATGAGTTATCACTAGCAGAAGACATTTGATCTTCTTTTTCAGACCCCGTTTACACTAGAGCAAAAGTTTTCGGATTCGTGACGAATCCGGAACGTTTTAGTACCGGATTTGTTTTGCCATTTACCCACAAGAGAATGAATCCGGAATAAAAGCTTTCCGGTTTGATCATGTATCCGGAGATTTCGAATCCGGAAAAAAATGTAGAAACTTCGCATCCGAATACTTTTGAATCCGAGACAATACGTAGTGTGAACGGTTATTCCGATGAATTCGGATGCTCTTCCGCTCGTAGTCATGTGAGGTTGCGGTGGAACCAACATCATGGTCAACATATTAAATGAATTAAAGGAATTCCGAGTTTAGTGTAAAGGGCCGAATCTGCGAATACTGTTGTAGTGTAAACGCCTAACGAATCCGAATACTCGGTACGAAGTGAATCTCTTATAGTGTAAACGTAGTCTCAGTCAGTCTCTACTCAACATTGATATATCATAATTATATGCTTTAGTGCTGATCTAAAATTACAGCTTAACTGATAAACACCTTCTCGATTTAGGTGTAAATCATCACGAGAAAGACATTGTTCAGTAATGTTTTCATGCGATACAAACGACCACTTATTTCTAACGCATAATTCCTTAAGCTTAGTGTTCAAATCTTGAATTTTTGAGTTCAGTTTCTTGTTCTTTCTGCGAGTAACTCCTAATATATGTATTTTTGTTGCTGGTATTTCTTGTTTAATTTTCTGACCAAGGTCAACAATTTTCTCAGCAATTTCGTGTGGATTTTGACTTGAAATGTCATTGGTTCCGACATATAAAATAAGCTCATCAGGTTTGCGTTTAATTTAAGGTATGGATTAATAAAATCCCTCATGTCATCCCGACTTTACAGCCTCCAAATGATTGTGAAATAACATGAGCATCTTGAGTAACTTTACGACCAACTACAAATCTAGTTATTGAATCACCTAAGATTATAACTGACCTTCTATTTGTTTGATCAAACTTATCTGAAGTAGACTGTCCATCTTGGACTTTCGTCTGCGTTGTACTTTCACCATTCTGCTGTTGCTTCTGTTTGGTCGACTGTTTTGTAGATGGTTGTTTGGTCGACTGTTTTGTAGATGTTGTTTGGTAGACGAGGGCTTCGTCTTCTAGTAGTAGTAGTAGTTGTAGTAGCAGCAGCAGAAGCAGTAGTAGTGGTAGCGGTAGTGGTAGTGGTAGTGATAGTGATAGTGATAGTGGTAGTGGTAGTGGTAGTGGTAGCGGTAGCGGTACTGGTAGTGGTAGTGGTAGTGGTAGCGGTAGTGGTAGTGGTAGTGGTAGTGGCAGTAGTAGTGGTAGTGGTAGTGGTAGTGGTAGTGGTAGTGGCAGTGGTAGTGGCAGTGGTAGCGGTAGTGGTAGTGGTAGTGGTAGTGGTAGTGATAGTGGTAGTGGTAGTGGTAGTGGTAGTGGCAGTAGTAGTGGTAGTGGTAGTGGTAGTGGTAGCGGTAGCGGTACTGGTAGTGGTAGTGGTAGCGGTAGCGGTAGTGGTAGTGGTAGTGGCAGTAGTAGTGGTAGTGGTAGTGGTAGTGGTAGTGGTAGTGGTAGTGGCAGTGGTAGTGGTAGTGGTAGTGGTAGTGGTAGTGGCAGTAGTAGTGGTAGTGGTAGTGGCAGTAGTAGTGGTAGTGGTAGTGGTAGTGGCAGTGGTAGTGGTAGTGGCAGTGGTAGTGGTAGTGGCAGTGGTAGTGGTAGTGGTAGTGGTAGTGGTAGTGGTAGTAGTAGTAGTGGTGGAGATTTATTAACACATCCCAAAAGGGCTTTTCAGTGATAATTTACAAGTGTTAGTCATAATAAAAAGGGCCTGTACAAGTCCTAGTACAGAAAATTACAATGTTATATAACTCTAATCTAAATACAGATTATAATAAAATAATGTGCTTAAGTTAAAATAAATCTGTTAACTAGCATATTCTTAAGTTTGTTTTTAAAAATTGAAACATTTGGACATTGTCTGAGTGGTTCCTCCATAGAGTTCCATATCTTACATGCACGATATAAGATAGATGTGCGTTGTCCAGTAGTCGTCCTGAACTTAGGAGGGCGTAAATAACCCTCATTGCGTAATTTATAATGACGCTTTTTCAGTTGACAAGACATTTCTTTTGAACAGAGGTGCGCTGCGTAATTTTGTACACGTTAAAGTCTTGCTATGTTCTTATTAGATGTGTTTGACCACACCGTGGAACAATAAAAAAGTTTGCTATAAAAACTAGTGATTGAATTATAAAAACTAAAGTTCTTTTGTCTTCTTCTGGATGGATGGATGGATGGATGGATGGATGGATGGATGGATGGATGGATGGATGGATGGATGGATGGATGGATGGATGGATGGATGGATGGATGGATGGATGGATGGATGGAAGGAAGGAAGGAAGGATGGATGGAAGGGTGCGTGGATGGATGGAAGGGTCTGTGGATGGATGGATGGATGGATGGATTGAAGGGAGGCTGCATCAATGGTTGGATAACTTGGATACAAATGAAAATTTAATTACTTCTTCCCATAAGGTGCTTTTCAAGAGCAATTTACATACTAAATGTCAAGTACAGTAATAGAGTCGAAGGCACCTTTATGAAGTCAAAAGGTGGGTCAGTTGTTTATATTAGCGTTGCTGTCGTGAAAAAGGTTTTGATTTCATGCAAAAATGCAACTGAAACACCTTCGGCAGTGAAACTAAATTACTTATTACTTGTTTTTGAAAAAGAGCATGCTTTTTACTACTCCAAATGCTAATTATCTAAATCAAAAAAGTCTCTATACTGGTGATCTCCTATGAAATGTGTGTTGTAAGCTTGATTTTAACCGTGCGTTTCTTTGTTTGGCAACAAATTAATATCAACCCGTAAAAAGACGTAATTTTTAGGTGAATTTTACCATTTAACATGTTAAATTGTGTATTTGTTAATGTATTTTTACACAATGTTTTTTTATACATTGGTTTGAGGGTGTTGATGTTGTTCTGTATAAAAATCCGTCAATTTCAACTCTTTTCGGCAGTTTAAAAAAACATGCCGCCATCTTGTTTTTCCTCTACTAGCAGGATATGAGCTGATAGCCTGGTAGTAGGGAACCAATCAGATTACGCAAAAGCTCATATCCGATAGCGTGCTATATAATAAGCTCTAATAGCTTGATGAGGGGTTTATCTTTTTGGCTTTGAAATAGCAGTTTTAATACATATATGCAATTTCTCCTGTGCTTCCCGATAGCAACTGATAGCATATCTGTCTCTTCTCTTAACAACATACATTACGACACTAACATTTATCATAGTACTTGCACATACATGTACTTTCAAATCTTCTGAGTCCCAGTACTTCAATGGTTAGAGCGTCTCACCTGCGATTAGAATGTTGTGGGTTTGAGTTCCGCTTGGGAACTCAGAATGTTTTCTGAGTATAAAAACGACTGGAAAAACATTTAAACTGAGTACTATGATTTCTCCTATTTTGATGCAGGTCGGATCAAACATCTTATTGAAAACAAGCTTTTAAAACCAGATTCCATTCGACTGTTTATTCTTGACGAAGCAGACAAGTTGCTAGATGAGAGTTTTCAAAGTCAAACCAAGTAAGCATGTCTTTTTTAATGGTTGATACCTTTTTGCTTCTACAGATTGCGTTTACGCAAGCATGTCGCGCTATGTCAGGAACAAGGATGTTTCTGTTATGTACCTGCATGACTATGTTTCGCCAAGCCACAAGTCGCACATACATATTGCAGTTTCGCAGCCGTTTTGAGCTCGCGTTCCTATCCTGACATACTCCTGATCAATACAAATGTAGCCTGCAAGATTTCGCAGGTAACGCGGTGATTGGTTAAGGCGGTCATGTTCAATGTTGGACAAAATAGCGAATGTTCGTACTGACGAGGGACTTTATTCAAAAGCAAAAGGTAGAATTAAATCGATATTCAACTGAATTTCAAGAAGAATGATATAAAGAGCCTTTTTTTTTAAGAGGCTCTTTATATCATTCTTCGAACTGGATCGGGAAAGAGGCTCTTTATATCATTTATATCTATTTATATCAATTTTTTAAGAGGCTCTTTATATCATTCTTCGAACTGGATCGGGAAAGTCGTTAATTCTCCAGAGCTTCCCAATCGTCTTCGACATCATTCATTCAAAACATACGGTTACCTAAATAGAAAAGCCTAAAAGTAATAACTTCTTATTATAAGTTACTTCCATTGAAATCGTGTGTTCTCATTGGCCGAGACGTGTCACGTGCCGGTCGATTATTTGTCAGCCATGTTGTTTGCAACTAAACAACGAAAGAAAACCGCAAGAATTTTGTGAATTCAACAACCTGACGACTAAATTATGTATGATTAGGACGATGAGCAATCTGGAAGCGAGTTTAGGAGTCCGAAAACGATGACAACAAGAGCAACAACATTGACAACGGTGAGTTTATGTCACACGCTCGAGGTCACACTAAACTGACTAAAGTACGTATCATGACAAGTAAATGTAAGTGTAAATGTAAGGTTTGTTGTTTCAAAATGCCATATAATCAACTTCTTATTAACCTCGTCCGCTTGGTCATTACGGAAAAATATCAGACCGAGGTCTTTATGTTCTGTCAAAACCTCGGTCTGATATTTTTCCGTAATGGCCGCGCTCTCGGTTAATAAGAAGTTATTATTAACCGAGAGCGTGATCATTACGGAGAAATATCAGACCGAGTACGGGCTTGGTCTGTACATAAAGACCGAGGTCTGATATTTTCCCGTGATGACCAAGCGGACGAGGTTAATAAGAAGTTTATTATATGGCATTTTGAAACAACATACCTTACATTTATACTTTGTCATGATACGTGCTTTAGTCAGTTTAGTGTGACCTAAACACATTGTTTTCAATGTTGTTGCTCTTGTTGTCATCGCTTTCGGAATCCTAAAACTCGCTTCCACATTGTTCATCGTCCCACTCATACATAATTTAGTCCTCAGGTTGTTTAGTTGCAAACAACATGGCTGGCAAAATCCATAATGACCGCGGTCGTTACGGAAATTAATCGACCGACACGTGACGCGTCTCGGCCAATGAGAACACACTATTTCAACGGAAGTAACTTGTGCCATATAATAAACCCACTTAATGCAAGTAATTACCTTGTACGCGCTGATTATTTTCGTTAGGTTGAACGACTTGAGCCATATAAATACTTTCGAGAATCGGGACATGCCGATGTTTACGGAAAGGCGCTTAAAATTTCACGAAAATAGAAAATACGGATGTGACGTGACGGACAAATCGTGTCGACCATTGATCTAGCCTGGTACCCTGGCCCAATTTCAAAAGAAATATGGGCCAGGTAACCACTAATCTCATTCTCACTTATGACGATTGCAATTTCACTCATAACCAATAAAAACTCGCGAAATTTCAACTAATAGGAAAGCAGAAGTCTTTAGTGGTTACCTGGCCCATATTCTTTGATTGGGCCAGGGTACCAGGCTACCATTGATCCAGCCGGTGTGTTGGGCCGCAGGAACGCGGGCTCACAACGGCTGCATGGGATCGAGCCTATTTAAGCCTGGTTTCCATATAATCGCTACGATCACTCAAAAATGAATTCGGCGATCGCAGTGATTGTAGCGATCATATGGAAACCACTGACGCAACGATCGCTGCGATCGCCACGATCGCCACGATCGCCGAGATAGAAAATGTTCTATCTCAGCGATCGTTGCGTTTTATATGGAAACGGTGATTTAGCGATCTTGGCGATCGGTATGCATCCCAGCGGACCATTAAAACAATGGCCGCGGTCAACCATGGCCGCCTTAGCGATCATATGGAAACAGCGACATGACTGTTGATCGTTGCGATCGCCGAGCTAATTTTTGAGCGATCGTGGCGATTATATGGAAACCAGACTTTAAAGCCCTAATCAAACGAGAACGCAAGTCATCGCAAGTTGGCAGTCGCGAATTTCTGTGGCGGTCGTTCAAACACCCAAATTAACAAAATAAAGGTTTCATGTTTTAAACAAGTTTTAACTTTATCACAGTACATGATATTTTCGGGAAATTATTCAGAGCGGCTGGCTGAGATAGCGTGACTGCCAACTTGGGATGACTTGCGTTCTCGTTTGATTAGGGCTTAACACGCTGTAGACATATGCTCAGTGCGTAGCTTTGTTTAAATGGTTGACGCCATAGAGCTAAGCGTCCCTCATCCAGTATTATTAGGGATCTTACGAAGTGCGACGGCAACTTCAACGACGACGCCCTACAAATAAAAGGCTTTATAAAACGCACTTCGAGCATTTTCACGTCTTCAGGATGACGTCAACTCACCAAAAGATGAGAACTATTGCTTAAGATTGACTTTAATATAGACACCACAATCATTTTAGCAGTACTGGGGCGTTTTGAAAGTTATTAAACTCGTTTTCAAATATAAAGTATAGTAGTCAGTTAGCCGTGATTTATTTTAACTATAGAATTTATTTCCTTTTTAACCGTCGTCGTCGTCCTAGTATCGTAAGGTCCCTAATTCACGAGGGAAATGCGACATTAATCGTCGTCATGAAACAAAGGATTTCGAGGTGACCAACCTCGGAAATTAGTGATTAAGACCCCGTTTACGCGATGCCGGTGCAATTTGAAAACGGAACAAAATCATGCCGGTGTGTAAATACAGGCCAAAAAGTATTGCGTTTACACGGTGCCGGTATAATATAATGACGGATTAACATGTGACTATTCTCTTCCAATGAGAATTGAGAAGACTTTTGTGAATACTGCTGACCCGAATACTGTGGTCGTATATATCGTGATTACCGCCGTCAAACTGTTACGGCACGGGCGTTTACACGATACCGGTTAGTGTTCCGTTTTCATTTCATGCCGTCAAGGAACCCGTCTTCATTTTGTGCCGTTTTCATGTCATTTTTGTGCCGGTATCGTGTAAACGCAAGGCCTAAACGGCATGATTTTGTTCCGTTTTCAAATTGTACCGGCATCGTGTAAACGGGGTCTAAATGTCTCCGAAAGCCGAGGGAGGATTTGTGGTAGGCCGGAAGGACTTCCACAAATCCTCCCGAGGCTTGAGAGAACATTTAATCACTAATTTCCCGACATGTCATGGTATTAGTTTGTAACACCATGATTATCTTATAATAATCATTTCTTTGTTGTGTAAAAGAGTACTGTTTGGATGTTTGCTCATGCATGCTAATGAGGGGAAAATTAGAAATTTCCCCTGTTTGTGGGAAATTAGAGATTAAATTATGATATTACGGTAATTAATAAACAAATAACTTCTGTATATACTTCTCGATCTTTTTATGTTTTAGTTGGATATACTCCACTCTTCCTGCCAGTAAACAGATGCTAGCTTTATCTGCTACGTACACGGACAATCTTGCTCAGCATTTGAAAAACTACATGAAGGATCCAACTTTTGTTCGTTTGAATGCTTCAGAGCCAGCTCTCGAAGGTATGTACATATTATAGTTTAATGCACTTTTTTTTACGACACTAACGATCCATGACAGCGTTATCACCCTAATTAACAGTGTGGAAAAGGCAACCTCGTTTCCAGGACCCTTTTGAAATTGGGAGGGCGGGAAAAAGCCCTGGCATCGGCTGGTCACAGCACCCAAAAATACTGGGTGTAATAAATTAGCAATTTAATTTAGTATGCAAAATCATTTGGAATAATGGAGGTCTCGTGGGAGAGGTTCATTGTAATGGGCGGTCTCATTGGTCCCGTTGGCGGTTCCAATTTTGAAGCTTTTTTATTATAACTGGCACCATAGTCAATCGAGATATGGTCTGGAAACTCGGCAAACTTCAAAGCGCCTATAATGAGCTGTGATTTTATGTTGAACCGTACCTTACACCGTGCACATCCTTTGTTTTAGGTTTATTATTATTTAAATGGCACGGTTGAGTGATTGAACTGAAACGTTGCTATTGGACAATTCGTTCATTATACTAAAATACAATGTGTTCAGTGACCGTGCACCGTGCACAAAAATGCATAAAGGCGAACAAAAAGATAGACGAAAGACTTTAGCCGAGTTTCCAGACCATATCTCGATTGACTATGCTGGTACAAAACTATCCATAATTACGTTTCCTGAAGAATGTTTATAAGAAAAGCAATCAAGAGAGTCCAAGTATTTTTACGTCTTCAGGAGGACGTCAAATTCGCCACAAGATGAGAAGGTCCTGGGAACGAGGTTGAGGAAAAGGTACACACACAAGTGGTTATCTCTGTAATCCGGACATTTCAATAAGCACAAAGGGGATGGAAAAACAGGTTAACTCACTCTAGTTTTGACCAAAGCTCTCCCACCCATCATATACACAACATATTTAAGATCCACTAGTACCTATTTAATACCGTCTCTTGTAAATATACATATACTGTAGATATATAGAAAATTGTCTAATTTGTAAACAAAAAGCCTTCTGTAATTGTTGAATCTATATTAAAAGTTAAATGGGGCAGATCGTGGTGTTTCTTAGGCTACACTTTGCCCACAGTGAAGCACACAGCGGCAACGGAGAACAAGGTCCATAACGGCGAAGGTCATTATTATTATTTATTTAAGGAGGATACGTTTTTCAGCAGAGCTGGTGGGGTCCTCCATTTACAGCTAAGACCCATAGGTGTTGATTTTACAGAGGGAGGAAAACCGGAGAACCCGGCGAAAAACCATCGAAGCACAGGAGATCAACTACAACTCTACTCACATGAGTCCCCACCCCGAGAACGGGGCTATTCCCAGACGGTCACCCATCCAAGTACTAACCCCGTCTAACCGGGCTTAACTATTGGTGAGAGGCAGTGCCCTAATAGCACACGCCACCCGTGCTCCCCCTCCATTACACTACCTTCACACTGATCTTCGCTTCTCTCGGTCACTTCGCCACGTGCGCGGGGAACCTTGGCTAGGACATGAGGGCAAGGTCTATATGTAATATATCAACAACGAGTTTGAGTGTTTCATCAGGGGATGCAAACACGAGAAAACATGATGAAAGCATCATGTTTTCTTTTCGAGTGTTTGGGTTCCCCTGATGAAACACGATAAACGAGTTGTTGATATGGCATCTCAATGGAGCGATTTCAATTGAAAAATTCAATTAAAATAAACCCTCATGAGATTTTATTCATGAGTGTGTGTAACATTTATTCATGCAGCAACTTGTTTATTTTGCATAAATAATTAAGATCTTAAAGGGTATTGGCAATAAAAATTAAGTTTGTCTCGTTTGAAAGAACTCGTCAAATGGTATGAGAAGACCTTTTACAATTTTTCCGTATCTGTTTTGGTTTTGGAAATATTTGGACCAAAGACAGTGTGCTGTCCGCCATCTTGGAATATTTTCGATATGCATGTGACATCATAAGCAGGGTAAGGTGAAATTTTTATCTTGCCAACTTTATGACATTATGAGCTAGAAACTCGATTTTGTTGCGCTATTTCCATTTTAAATTGACCCACAACATTTAAAAAGCCTTACGTGGAAATTTGGTCACCCACGGAGTAGTTTCGTCAGGTTTACCCTGCTTATGACGTCACCAATTTCCTAGTTAATTAGACCCAATATTACAACAAGATGGCGGACAGCACGCTGTCTTTGGTCGAAATATTTCAAAACACAAGAAAGATACAGAAAAATTACAAAAGGTCTTATACCATTTGACGAGTTCTTTCAAATGGGACAAATTTAATTTTTATTGCCAATACCCTTTAAGAATTAGATGAACACCGGTTTTCATCTAATATCTTGGGTTTTACTGGAGTAACCAACTTCAATCAGGTGATTGAATTGAATGAACTATTGTAATTGGTGCTTATCTCATGAATTATTAATGAGTTTGAGATATAACATTCTCAAACTCATTAATTCATGAGCTAATTAGCCAATCATAGAAAAATATTTTGTCATGTGTATGAGTTTTGAAACCCAGTAAAAGCAAACTGATTTTATAATTAAGAAATTCGATAATAAACGACACAAACAAAGAACCGTTTATTACCATATTTCTTATTTATAAATTCAACGTGAAAGTGAACCATTGTCTAATCTAATTCTAATATGCACCAATATCACCAAGTCCCTCTACTACAAACACGAGAGGTCGTTAACCGAGTCATTTTCATTATTCACGTGTGTTTGTAAAACATAAGTGAATATTGAAAACAAACACGAGAGAACATTGAAAATTACGAGGTAATAGGCCGAGTGATTTTTGTTGTTCTCGAGTGTTTGCAACCCCTGGTAAAATACGAGTTTATGAAATAGCTTCTCAATCGTCAATTATAACCCCTGGTAAAACACTCCCACTCGTTTATGAAATATTACGTATAAGGGCCTTTACTCTCTCTGATCTTCGCTTCTCCAGCTTTTCTGAGGTATTTTACCTCTTTGGAAAACCTAACTTTTTGTCACCCAAAAATTTACTATCCACTATGCAAAGATTATTAATAATATATTTTGTTTTGTTTTGCTTTTTATTTTACTGCGAACTTTTAGGAATCCGTCATTATCGCTCAGTCGTCCCTTTCCATTCTCTTCCTCATAAAGTATTTGAGGAGAAGGTTTGTGCTTCTTAATATTGTTTTATTAAATATTAAATACAGAAAACACTCTCTGATTGGCTAATGTTACATCACTGTTATGGTGACGTATCAAATTGTTTCGTAAAGCCTGGTTTCCATATAGTAATAGACCTTATTAAAAAATGGCCGCCGAATTAGAATTCTTTTATGTGCATATAAATTATCCCTTAAAAGTAAAAATTATTTTGAATTTCACACATGAAAACCAGTTCATAAGGGCTAATTTATATAATAATTATAATAATAATAATGGTTTATTACACATTCTGGCACACGTATGCGAAATACAATGTGTTTACAAGATGATATAAAATAACTAATCATATTACACTATAAAATTACGTTAGAATGTACGATATTTACATATTTAAAATCACTAATTAAAAATTATCGTTCATATGCTATAAAAATTACATAAGATATGCCATTGCCGGAAAGAAACTGTTTTTGTATCTTTCAGTTCGACATTTAGGCAAAGAAAGATTAGTATTGTTTCGCAGGTTAACAGAAACGCATTCTTCACGAGTAGGAGGCAATACATGATGCATGCAGACGTGAGTCCAGCTCTCTAATGTTTGTTAAGACTTTCAGGCAGATTTCGGAACGTCTTTCTTCAAGTCGACTGCACTTAGCAGCAGTCAATGCCTCACTATAATGAAGACCAGGAAATAAGATACGCATCACTCGCTTTTGTACCATCTCTATCTTATTACGAAGATATTCTGGATACTATTCGACCATACAACACAACAATACTCCAGTACCGCCCTCACCAGAGCGAAATAAATATGAATCAGGTCATTGGTTGATACACCAGCTCGTTTGAGCACTCTGATGATATGTAACCGTTTCGATGCTTTGCCAATGATTTCATTAATATTGTTATTCCATTTTAAATTATCCATTATAGTGAGACCTAATACTTTGTGTGATGATACTTTCTCAAGGGGGACACTGTTTATGGTCAGAGGCGCAACGTCTGGTATATGTTTTAATGGGCAGATAAGCATCTCCTTGCTTTTCTTAGGATTAAGATTCATGTTATTCTCATCGGACCACGTCGAAATTATGTTCAGATCGGACTGCAAGTTCGACGTTGTCTCGGTTTTAACAACCTCTGACAATGTGACGTCGTCGACATACTTCCAATGGTCAGGTTTAAGAGGGGACTTCACAGCAAGATCGTTAATCATAATTGCAAAAAGAATCGGGCCGAGTTTGGTTCCTTGAGGAACACCAGCATGAGTTACTTCCCAATCCAATACAAATGAATTAAATTTAACTTTTTGACGTCGACAGCTGAGAAAGCTACAAAGCCAAAGAATAAGTGACCGCCTGACACCAAGATTAACCAATTTCTTAACCAAAATACTGTGGTCGATATGGTCAAATGCTTTGCTGAAATCCAAATAGCAGACTCTAAGATAGCGTCCTGGTTGGTCTAAGGAGGAAAGCCAGTTCTCGAACACATCTAAAAGACAGTATATATGTATATATATACATCTAAAAGATGTATATATAACACATCTATATTAATGTATATATAACACATCTAAAAGACAGTATATATGTATATAAAATAATTTTAATTCGGCGGCCATTTTTGAATAAGGTCTATGACTAGCAGATAGTATAAATACAAATTTAACAAAGGGACTTTTCAAGAGCAATTTACATACTAAATTTCAAGTGCCAGAATTGAAGGCGTATTAAAGGCAGCCATACGACACATTTATGACACATATGTCAGACCACGAATCACAGCTAAGACCTAGATGTTGATTTCACGGAGGGAGGAAATCCGGCGAAAAACCCTCGAAGCACAGGAGAGACCAACTAAACTCTACTCACATGAGTTCCAAGCTCGAGAACGGGGTTATTCCCAGACGGTCACCCATCCAAGTACTAACCCCGTCTAACCAGGCTTAACTTTTGGTGAAAGGCAGCGTGCTAACAGCACACGCCATGATAATCTCTAATAGCTTGATGAGGGGTTTCTCTTTTTGGCTTTGAAACAGTAGTTTTAATACCTGTGCAATTTCTTTTCTCCAGGTACAAACTCTACTCCAGTTGTTATCCAAACTAGCATTCCATCAGTGTTTAATCTTTTCAAATTACCAAATACGGTAAGGGTTGTACAAGCCGTAAACTTAACTTTTTTTTATCGTATTCAAATAAACTCAATAAATTTAGGAAATATATTTACCCAGCTTTGTTGTATTGTTGACAAAAAAGTGTTTATTTATTTATTTATGTTTGTATTTATGTGTTTATTTATTTATATTTTTATTTATATATTTATTTATTTAATTATTTATTTATTTATTTATTTATTTTTATTTTTATTTGATGGATTGATCGATGGATTGATTGATTGTTTGGTTGATTGATTGATTGATTGATTGATTGATTGATTGATTGATTGGATTAATTGACGGATTGATGGATGCATTGTTTGATTGATTGATTGATTGATTGATTGACAGATTGATTGATTGATTGATTGATTGATTGATTGATTGATTGATTGATTGATTGATTGGATTAATTGACGGATTGATGGATGCATTGTTTGATTGATTGATTGATTGATTGATTGATTGATTGATTGATTGATTGATTGATTGACAGATTGATTGATTGATTGATTGATTGATTGATTGACAGATGGATTGATTGATTATCTCAGACAGTTTTTAGTTTTTATAGAAACAACCTCACGCTATCTTCAATCAGTATTTGACTGTACACAAACCTTTATAATATTTTCAATCTGTCGGGTCATCACCTACCTATACTAAGAAGGCTTCTGATTGGTTTAGATAACCTAACCCCACACCTTCCCCTAACCCTAATCAGTAAAATGAGCATGGAAACGAATTGATAATCGACAATGTGATTGGTTATATAGCCAATCAGAAAACTTGTTCATATTAGGTAGGTCTTTACTGAATCTGTCAGATGAAGTTGTTCGCCTCAGATGAAGTTGTTCGCCTCAGATGAAGTTGTTCGCCTCTGTCTTTCGCCAGTTACTCCACTGGTGTTCTGTAACCGTTTGTGTAGCTCATTCTCAAACCTGGTTCTTTGTTCTTAAAACAGGGCGTGTAATTTAAGTGAAAGATTGGCTAAGAACGGTTGGCCGTCGACATACATTTCAGGTAAGTTCCAGTGTAAGGCCTGGTTTATGCGCCTAGGTAATTTGGGTGAAGGGAAATTTCGAGTGTAGAATATATACATTATAAGACCAAACCGAGCCCAGTTGCGAAAAATGCAACATCAAGGCCTTCCAGCTAGGAATTGAACCCGCGGCTCTGCGATGCTAGTACAGTGCTGACCACTGAGCTACGGAAGCCAAGAGCTTGACCACGAGTTCTGTATACATGATGTGGTAATGTCGAGAGTAGAATTGGGTATATTACATAATTGGTTCGGTAGCACGCTGTATAAATCAGTTTGGTTCGGTCTTTGGATTAGGTCCGCCCTTAACCCTGCTCTCGTCCAAGGCGTGCGGAACGCCCTTAGCACCGATGGTGAAACGCGCTGGCGATTTATACGATCGAGCCAACACCGTACCTAAATATTAAGCGACGATTGAATATAATTTTTTATAATCCATAATCCAAATTTGGTTTATTATAATCCATAATTATTCGGGCTATCTGTTTATAATCCATATATTATAATAATTATAATAATCCATTTATTATATTCATTAATGATCTTCCACTTTTTCAAAATAATACAACACCGTTTATTTTCGCTGACGACACATCATTACTAGCTTCCAGTCTAAATATAGCAGATCTAAACCTGAAATCAACAAATGACCTCAATCAAGTATCGAACTGGGTAAATGCAAATCTCATGTCCTTAAATTGCAAAAAAAGCAAAAGCATGAAAATTCTTTCTAAACGTAAATCCGACACTTGTGAAAACATTTTTGTTAAAATAAACAACGAAGTAATTGACGAAGTAAAAACATTTAAACTGCTTGGAGTACACTTTGATAGTGTACTTCAATGGGACGAACAGATAGCAAGTATATCTCAAATTATAAGTAAACGACTTTTTCTGCTCAAACGGATACGAAAAAATTTACCTCATCACTCTCGTATATTGTTTTATGAGTCGTTAATCTTCCCACACCTACTTTATTGCTGTACGGTTTGGGGGTGTGCTTCAAATGAAAGGCTGCACGATCTTTTAAAATTACAGAAAAGGTCGGCACGCATTATACTGGAAGCAACAACTGATGATTCGTCTGTCGAACTTTTTAAAATACTGAATTGGATTCCGATACACAGTCTCATTAAATTAAGAAAACTAATTCTGCTGTTCAGTGTACTAAAGAACAAAGCTCCATCGAACTTGTACGACCTATTCCAACTCGTTAAAGAAACACATAGCGTAAACACAAGATCATCATTAACAGATCTGAAAATTCCTAAAGTCTCAACCGAGTTTGGAAAAACAAAAATTTCGTACAGTGGAGCTATGTTGTTCAACTCTCTACCAGACTACTTAAAAGACACTGAGAGAACCACCATATCTACATTTAAAAAAGAATTAAAAAACTATTTTTTAAAACAAAACAATAATGTGCTTCACCTAGAAGAATTTGCATGCGTATCTTGTAAATATAAACTAACCTGTAATTGTATAACACACTAATTAATTGATACTAACTTTACACCCAACTGAAGGCCATCTGGCGGAATACATTTCATGTAAAAGATGTTTATACCTTCACTAAGTAAACACTATTATTATTATTATTATTATTATATATAATTACTTGGGCTATCTGTGGTAGGCCGAGTCTAGGTTTCGGCTCGGTTTGTTTCCCCCCTTTTTTTTGGGTGTCACGATTTTGCATTTTTGCACAATTTACTTCCGTTATATTTATGCTTCTAGTGAGTTGTTAGCTGTGTGATGGAGTGAGGCCGTGAGGCATGTTGTAAGTTCTTTGCTCCTTTCGCTTTTGGAGTTGGACAAAAAGTTGAACAGCTTTGCCTTTTGATCAAGGTGTTCTTGCACGTTGTTGGTAGATTTTGGAAGTGCCTGGCTGACTTTGTATATAGTTAAACAGTGATCAGATGTGGCTGACAACTGTCTTTGATCGTAAATATGTTCACCAGTGTGAAGTATGTTCCACATTAATCAGCCTTCGATTCAGGCGTCGCGTACTTGCCAGTATAGCCCGATTGAACGCCTGACCCAATCGTTTTGTTCAATAATAAATTTGGTTCGTTCAAAATTTTTCATGTATAAATCGGACAGCGTTTAAGCTCGGTACCCTCGTAGCACGCTGTTTAAATCAAGCCGAAGAATCCCAAACTCAAAACGCTATTAGTAACGCTATCTTCCTCCGATTTCTAAATACAGCCAAGCGGGTTGAAAATACGAGGCGAAGCCGAGATTTTTTAACCAGCTTGGCTGTATTTAGACATCGGAGGATGAACACTGACGAGTGTTGGATATAGCTTCTCAAACGAATGAATATTTTAAGGGAAAATCAAACTCAAACTGTGCTAAATTTGACTGTAATCTTCCTCCGATTTCTAAATACTGATTAAATATTGGAAAAAAATTTTCTTCATGAATTTATTAATGAGTTTCAGAATGTGCCGTCTACTTCACTGATATACAATCAGGAGGAAAAAGAGTTGAGAATATACAACTTGCCGCCACGACGCCGCTAATTTGATACGATTTGCTGCGAATAGTCTTTATGACTTTAACAACTTCCCTCTTCCACCCCCCCCCCGAATCTTTGTTAGCCATGCAAATGTCTGCGGTGAATATGCAGGTTTATTATATGGCACAAGTTACTTCCGTTGAAATCGTGTGCTCTCATTGGATGAGACCCGTCGCGTGCCGGTCGATTATTTTCCGTACGCCGGTCGATTTCCGGATTACGCGTTTTGCGAGACGTTTTGTTTAGACAAGAACAACGAAATATAACCGCAAACATTTTGTGAATTCAAAAATCTAAGGACTAAATCATGAAGGAGTCGGACGATGAGCAATCTGGAAGTGAGTTTTAGGATTCCGAAAGCGATAACAACAAGAGCAACAACATTGAAAACGACGAGTCTATGTCACGCTCGAGCTCTCATAAGTACGTATCATATAAGGTAATGTAAGGTATGTTGTTATATAGCTGGGTTTTTGCTAGTTGTAACTCAGACTGCTATTGGTTCATTTATGATCACGTGGGATTAGACAAATCAAATGTTTCCCGCTCACTGAAAGTCAAGCAAAAATCCAACGAACAGTTTAGTTTTGTTTTCTCTCGTGACGAGACATTAAGTGTATATTGTTTCAAAAAGCCATATAATAAACTTCTTATTATGATAATTTTATCGCGCATTGTGGTGTATTTTGCGGGCTAAAATGGAGAATTCAGCGGTCTAAAATATATTTTAGCTTAACAGATCTAAATACTATTGGTTTATTGTTTATGGAGTTATATACTTTTCTTGTCAATACTTTGATTGTTTTGCTGACAAATGTTGCGAAGAATTATAACAACTGTCGAAACAGCATCGGAGAAGTCGACGAGCAAACAACACATTTCAACCGAAATGGCAAAGCTCTTGAATTATGAATATCGTTTCCTTCCTTCCTTCCGTCCGTTCGTCCGTCCTTCCTTCCTTCCTTCCTTCCTTCCTTCCTTCCTTCCTTCCTTCCTTCCTTCCTTCCTTCCTTCCTCCTTCCTTCCTTCCTTCCTTCCTTCCTTCCTTCCTTCCTTCCTTCCTTCCTTCCTTCCTTCCTTCCTTCCTTCCTTCCTTCCTTCCTTCCTGCCTGCCTGCCTGCCTTCCTTCCTTCCTTCCTTCCTTCCTTCCTTCCTTCCTTCCTTCCTTCCTTCCTTCCTTCCTTCCTTCCTTCCTTCCTTCCTTCCTTCCCTCCCTTCCTTCCTTCCTTCCCGGCTTCCTTCCTCCCTTCCTTCCTTCTTTCCTTCCTTCCTTCCTTCCTTCCTTCCTTCCTTCCTTCCTTCCTTCCTTCCTTCCTTCCTTCCTTCCTTCCTTCCTTCCTTCCTTCCTTCCTTCCTTCCTTCCCTCCTTCCTTCCTTCCTTCCTTCCTTCCTTCCTTCCTTCCTTCCTTCCTTCCTTCCTTCCTTCCTTCCTTCCTTCCTTCCTCCCTCCCTCTCTTCCTCCCTCCCTCCCTCCCTCCCTCTCTTCCTCCCTCCCTCCCTCCCTCTCTTCCTTCTATTCCTTCTCCTCTTTCTCTTCCTTCTTTCCATTCTCTTCCTTTCCTTCTTTTTCTTCCTTCCTTCCTCGTTTGCCTGCCTGCTTACATACATACTTATATTGTAGAATTGTATTAGTTCCATTAAAAAATTCCCCAAATGCGATGCAATTTGAGCTACAGCCTCCAACATGGGCCTTTTGTTCCAAGAATCAGAGTTTGAGATAGACAAATTAGTTTTCCATGGAAACATAATTTTCCCGAAACCTAAGGTTATCAAGAAGTAAACAACAAGCACAGTGAAAGAACTCGAAATTGATTTAATAAATGTCAGTATACTATCATATTTGTAATTAATAACAGAGATTTTAAGAACATTCTTTTTAAGATTTCCAATACAACAATAACTATGCTATTCATAATGGTTCATCTTATAGTTTAAAAACATTTAAAAAAAGCTAAACAGCTGGCTTTACTACCGCTGTTGCAAAAGCTCTAGCTTCAATCAGAGGAGCGAGTTCTTCCCAGGAATATGTATCAAAACTGAACCATTCGACAGAACTAAGATATCCCTGTTCTTTAAGATATTCTGTTTTTTGGACCATTTTGGATTTTAATTCACAAGAGTAGGAAGGAACAAGAAGTAATTGATAAATACTATCCAAAATGTTTTTCCCCTCATCTCCTCCCAAAATGAAAAGACGATCTTTGTAAACCACAGTTTGATGTGCATTGCATGCATTAGTTAGAACTGCTGGAAAATCACGCCATTGCGCCGTTTGCTGCTCAACGTTCAATGTTTCGATGTTATTCAGGCGAACATTTCCATTGTGCCCTCCAACGACAATCATCTGATTTTCATAAAAGACTGAAGATGTTGAAGAACGAATTTCTTTCGTTGGTTGTAAGCGTTCCCACGTTCGCGTTGACCATCTGAACCTCTCTACCGAGTTCATTAGTAAATAATTGCTTGTAGTCCTCCACCAGCAATGAAGATGTCTTCTTTTACGTTGCAAGCATCTGCTGCAAGTTGATCTCGAGTGGAACTTCTTGGATGTTTCATCTCAGACGCCATACGGCGCACTTGATCGTTTAGTTCATCTAAACGTGTCTTCATCTCGTCTCTCTCTTTCCTCACGTCGTCATAATCGATCCAATTCACCTTTCTATAAGAACAATCTTCATTCTCGTGATGAATTCTTTCATGTTTATTCATCAAAAGGCCACATCCATCGTTCGAGCACACAACTGGTGCAAAACCACAGCTGTCGATGTGAGTTTGAAGATGTTCTAGTTGAACAACCTCTGCACATCCTCGATCAACATATTCACAGTGAATCAACAATTTCGACAAATGTTTGGTCAAGTATCTTGCTGGCTTTCTCACTGTCTCCAACGTCAATTCTTCCATACAAGAAGGACATGTCTGAAAGTTGTTTAAGTGTCTCTCAATACATGGGCGGCAGAAATGATGTTCGTTGTTTTGACATTGAACTGGCTTCTTCAGCACGTTCAGACAGATTGCACAATGGAGATCTTCATCGACAACGTCCACGAAGCGAATTTCGTCAAATCCTTGCTCAAGATTCTCCATTCTTCATCTTCTTCGATACTAACATTCTGATGGATTGTAATTTTGTTCTGCCAAGACGTACTCAACTAAGTTTAAGAAACAGAAGCTCGTTTAGAGAGGAAACAGATCAAGTGAAATGTTTTGTTCGCAATTCACACCCACATCACTTTCATTTTCGATCTTGTGTTTCAAGTTTCAAAGGTCATGACCCGACTTCTTTTAATACAGCTGACACGCTTGAAAAGTCTTGGCGTCCTTGCATGTATATTTCAGCTCAAACGAGTCAATCTACTGCATTAATAAAGCAAGAAACCATGAATGTAGTCTCTGAAATGGTTAGGCTTTAGTTCTCTACCTCTGTTCCATTGGTTCGCTTTTCTAAAGTGTACATAGTGACGATTATACAAATATATAAATTGCGATATGATAAAGAAATTTACTATGGAAGGATGTATATATAGTATTCAGTAAAGTGCATGCCTGTTTGATTGCCTTTTTTATTGCTTACTCGCTTGCTTTTATATTGCACACGTGCTTACTAGGCATGCTTAATTTTTGCTTCCTTCCTTCCTTTTGCTTGGTTGCTTCCTCGCTCGCTAGCTTACATGCATGCTTTCCTTCTTGCTATAGCTCGCTTGCTTTCTCGCTCGCGCTTGCTTTCTCGCTCACTCGCTCGCTTGCTTCCTCGCTAGCTTGTTTCATCGTCTCGCTTGCTTGCTTGTTGTTCGCTACTTATTTGCTTGATTGTATCCTTCGCTTTCTCGCTCGCTTTCTTCTTCGCTTTCTCGCTCGCTTGCTCGCTCGCTCACTGGCTCACTTCCTCCGCTCGCTCGCTCGCTCGCTTGTTTCATCAGCTTGCTTGCATGCTTGCTTTCTTTCTTTCTTTCTCGCTAACTCGCTTGCTTGATTGCATCCTTCGCTTTCTTCCTCCCCCCACTTGCTCGCTTTCTTCTTCGCTTTCTTGCTCGCTTGTTTCTTCGGCTCGCTCGCTTGTTTCTTCGGCTCGCTCGCTGGCTTGCTTGCCTACTGAAAGCCAATTGGAAATTGTTTTAATAAACGTCAGTTCTATACCATATTTGTAATTGTTAACAGAAATTTAAGAGCATTTTTTTTAAGATTTCCGATACAACAATAACTAAACTATTCATATTCGTTCAACTTATAGTTTAAAAACATTTTAACAAAATTAAACAATTGACCTTTAAACAAAGACCTGCCACAATTGTAGCAAAAAGAATAATTTTGCCAGAGTGGTGTAGAAAGAAAAAACAGCTGTCGAAAGAGTCTGAATATTCAGTCGAAGACGAAGAATTATATATCGGAACTGTCCAAACAGCGTCGGAGAAGCTGTCGACGAACAAACAACACATTTCAACCGAAATGACAAAGCACGCGTCGCATCAAAAACGTCGCTTACTATTACAGGCCTTAGACATTAAATAATTAAAGTTAATTGTGTAGATAGAAGAAACAGCAGTCGAAGAGTCGGAATATTCAATCAAAGAGGTAAAAAACACATTTCAACCGAAATGGCAAAGCTCATGAATATCGATAAATTTCTTCCTTCCTCGCTCGTTCGCTCGCTTGCTTGTTTGCCTGCTTGCTTGCTCGCTTGCATACATATATTGTAGAATTGTATGAGTTCCAATAAATAAATTTCCAAAATACGGCGCAGTTTGACTTATAGCCCCCAACAGGGGCCATTTGTTCCTGGCATTTTGTTTTTTGGTCGCCATCTTGGCACAAATGGTGCTGACTATGAGGTTATTTCTGAGAATCAGAGCTTGTGATATACAAATTAGTTTTTGGTAGAAACATAATTTTCCAGAAACCTATAAGGCTATCAAGAAATAAACAACAAGCACAGTGGAACAACTAGAAATTGATTTAATAAATGTCAGTATACTATCATTTTTGTAATTAATAACAGAAAGTTTAAGAACATTCTTTTAAGATTTCCAATACAACAATAACTAAGCTATTCATAATGATTCATTTTTTGTTTAAAAACATTTAAAAAAAGTCAAACAGCAGGCTTTGCTATACTGCTGTTGCAAAAGCTCTAGCTTCAATCAGGGGAGGAAGTTCTTCCCACGAATATGTATCAAAACTGAAGCATTCGACGGAACTAAGATATTCTTGTTCATCATTTAAACCTCCCATCACTGCTATACTATTTCCAGTAATGATGGCAGAGCATCCCACCCTCTTGTGTTTCATAGATGGCAACATTGTAATCTCTCCATGTACATTGTACATAAGAACAGTATTGATGACTTTACCAGTTTGTAATTGCCCGCCGATCAAAACAACACTATCATCCCAACTTACTGTTGCCATTCCACCCAAAGCAAAAGGCAATGAAGGTATTTGTTTGGACTCTTTTCCACATATATCATACATCTCAACACTAGCAATACAACCTTTGGCCCAGCCAGTTGTTGAACCCCCGAGAATTACAATCTTATCATCAACAAGTGCTGCTCCATGATGACTTCTCCGTTGGACCATTTGGGATTTTAATTCACAAGAGTAAGGAGGAACAAGAAGTAATTGATAAATACTATCCAAAATGTTTTTCCCGTCAACTCCTCCCAAAATGAAAAGACGATCTTTGTAAACTACACTCTGATGTGCATTGCATGCCTTAGTTAGAACTGCTGGAAAATCACGCCATTGCGCCGTTTGCTGCTCAACGTTCAGTGTTTCGATGTTATTCAGAACCACCTTTCCATTGTGCCCTCCAACGACGATCATCTGATTTTCATAAAAGACTGAAGATGTTGAAGTACGGATTTCTTTCATTGGTTGTAAGCGTTCCCACGTTCGCGTTGACCATCTGAACCTCTCTACCGAGTTCATTAGTAAATAATTGCTTGTTCTTCCACCAACAATGAAGATGTCTTCTTTTAGGCCTACGTTGCAAGCATCTGCTGCAAGTTGATCTCGAGTAGAACTCAAAGGATGTTTCATCTCAGACGTCATACGGCGCATTTGATCGTTTAGTTCATCTAAACGTGTCTTTATCTCGTCTCTCTCTTTCCTCACGTCCCAATAATCAGCCCAATTCACTCTTCGATAAGAACAATCTTCAGCTTCGTGATGACGTCTTTCATGTTTATTCATCAGAAAGCCACATCCATCGTTCGAGCACACAACTGGTGCATAACCACAGCTGTCGATGTGAGTTTGAAGATGTTCTAGTTGAACAAACTCTGCACATCCTCGATCAACATATTCACAGTGAATCGACAATTTCGACAAATGTTTGGTCAACTATCTTGATGGCTTTTTCACTGTCTCCAACGCCAATTCTTCCATACAAGAAGGACATGTCTGAAAGTTGTTTAAGTGTCTCTCAATACATGCTCGGCAGAAGTGATGTTCGTTGTTTTGACATTGAACTGGCTCCTTCAGCACGTTCAGACAGATTGCACAATGGAGATCTTCGTCGACAACGTCCACGAAGCGAATGTCGTCAAATCCTTGATCAAGATCCTCCATTCTTCATCTTCTTCGATACTAACATTCTGATGGATTGTAATTTTGTACTGCCAAGATGTACTCAACTATTAAGAAACAGAAGCTTGTTTAAAGAGGAGCCGATCAAGTGAAATGTTTTGTTCGCAAATCACACCCACATCACTTTCGTTTTCGGCTTTTGTTTCAAGTTTCAAAGGTTGTTATGACTCAACTTCCTTTTACGGCTGACACGCTTGAAAAGACTTGGCTTCCTTGTATTATTACTTCAGCTCAAACGCGTCAATGCACAAGAAACCTACGAATATATAGTCTCTGAAATGGTTAGGCTTTGATTCTCGCCCTCTGTTCCATTGGTTAGCTTTTCAAAAGTGTACATATTGTGGCGATTATTTAACAAATAAAAGATCACATAACCATCACCGCTTTCCCAGATTCACGTCAAAGATTAAAGTCACAGAGTTATAAATTACAACCTCAAAAGAAGACAATTATAAAGGTGCGAGACAAAAGAAATGTTGCAAGTCTCGGCCGTTTCTTGCTGAACGTGCCATGGGACGCTTTGTTATTATCTGTCCAGTCTACTGATGAGAAATTATCAATGATTACCGATACAATAAAGTATGGGCTAAATACAATTATGCCAGAACAGACTCTTAAAGTACACGTGACTGATCGCCCATTGATGACAAGCCAATTAAAAAGTCTTATCAAACAAAGGCAAAAGGCCTTTGTATCGGGCAACAAGTCTCTCTTGCACTCTTACGAAACAAAGTTAATCGTGAAAGAAAGCGTTGCCGCAAGATTTATTACAACAATAAAGTGAGGGATCTTCAAGATACTACGCCACGTGACTGGTGGCATGCGGTGAAGCAGATTTGTGACTCCTCAAAAAGATATAAACCAGATATTCGGTCCACTGTGAACACGAATCTAGATTATTCTGACCATGAACTAGGAAATAAGATAAATGAGGCCTTTATCAGTGCTAAGAAGGATTACTCACCACTATCAGAGGATGTATGTGTCTGCAAGGATGACGATGAGCCCATCCATGTCACGGTGACATCAGTTGCGAAAGAGCTACGAAAAATCAGCAGTTCGAGAGCCAGTGGACCTGATAATCTTCCAAACTGGGTGCTAAAGGTATATGCTGATATACTTGCACCTGCCGTTACTGACGTCCTTAATTCCTCATTTAGTGACTGTAGAGTCCCCCAGGCATGGAAGATGACAAATGTACCTCCTATTCCAAAGTCATCAAGGATTATGGATTTCGACAAAGACTTGAGACCTATCTCATTGACATCCACTCTATCAAAAATTGCTGAAGGTTTTATCATCGAACATGAACTGAAGCCTAAGTTATTAAGATCAATGGACCCTCTTCAATTTGGTTTCATTCCGGCATCGTGTACCACTTTAGCCCTTATTTCAATGTTGCACAACTGGTTAGCTGAAACTGATGGGACAGGCTCCACTGTGAGAGTTGTACTACTCAACTACAGAAAAGCTTTCGATCTAGTGGATCACAACCTCCTGATTGCAAAACTACTTAGCTATGAAATTAAGCCAACAGTTGTCAATTGGATAGTTGATTTTCTACGTAATCGATTCCAGAGAGTTAAAATAAACTCCACTTGTTATTCTGACTTCTTACAAGTTCCTGCAGGCATTCCACAGGGTACCAGAATCGGTCCTTGCATGGCTGTTTCTTACCATGATTAATGACTTGAGCATCACAGGACAACCATCCAATAAAATGCGGAAATTCGCAGACGATACAACAATTTCAGAGATCATTCCTAAGACTAGCATAAGCGCCTTACAAGAAACAGCGGAACAAGTTGCCGATTGGTAGAATGACAATAAATTTCAATTAAATCCGACTAAATGTAAGGAACTCAGCATAAACTTCTCAAAGCAACCTTGCACTAAAGTACCAGTAGTAGAGGTAAATGATCAATGTTTTGAAGTTGTAAAATTAGCGAAAATTCTGGGTGTGATGTACGAAACATTGTACTGAAAGCTTCTAAGCGAATTTATCTTCTGAAGCAGTTAATGCGTTTCAAGTTTCAGGTTTCTTTATTACCTCCGCCAGGAGGTTATGTTTTTTCCCCGTTCTGTCTGTTTGTTTGTTCGTATCCGAGTAAGTACAATCCATATCTAATACCATCTTTAAACGAATTTATTCATCTCAAAAAATCGTGACACTCACTGACAAGTACCGAAGCCGAAGACCCCAAGCAACGAAATAAGTCACTTTTTGTATTCCGGTTCATTGTAACGAGCGGTGATTAATGACGTAAAGCCAAGTCTAAAGACACGCCTCCGACCCAAAAACAGGTCGGTAAATTTTGGCGCGCTGCATGCAAGTGAGCCAACTGTGTCTCTCTCTCCCTCTCCCCATTCTCCTCGCGCTCGACGTCCCCTCGAGAGACAGACTTGATCCAAGTCTAGCCGGCATGTTGTAAAGAAGTGTTCCTGTCCGGTTTCCCGCACGTGTGGTGTATTAAGTTATTTGATTTTACCTTGCCAAGACACACTGACGTAGAGCTGAGTCTGATTGGTTTACGTCCAAGGTTATAAGAGGATTAAAATGTGGGCGGGGGAAACGACAGGAAAAGGCAAAACTCCGCCAAATCTTTTATCGTCTTTTACAGAGAAAGAAAATTTCTCCAATTCCATCTACAAAAATAGATATCGACGGCTCGCGTTTTATCCAATGCTTTCCAACTTGGCCACAATGTTGAACAATAGTAAAAGAGTAAAACCGTGTTCGCAATATTTTTTAAGTAAAATGCATCTCTTCTATCGTTTTCACCAAATCAAGATGAGTCGACTTGCCTGCTTTATATCAAAGCAAATACAATACCTGTCAAAAAATGGGAACACGGTAAGAGTTTTGTTCTTTGATCATTTGAGATGAGAAATATGATGTTTTGGAAGCTTCTGAGTGAATCCAGAACCGCCATTATCTCATGGCGCAAAGGGCGCTATTATTTAAAAAGCACCTCGTAGCAACTGCAGTTTTTAAAGGTGTAGAATTTTTGTTAAATTCTTAGCTTCTGCAGTTATTTATCATTGTACATGCCAAATTTGAGAGACAAAACACCAAACAATTGAGCGCGCGGCGAGTATTTTGGTGAAATAAGATTCTATCATGTGATGTAACCTTAATTTGTTGATCCCAATTCAAATACTCATCTAAATAAACTCCTAAATAGTTAACATAGCTTTTTTGTTCTATATTATTTATATGAATTTTTGCAATTTTCCGTTTTGAAGATGTTATTAATAGAAAATTTGTTTTTTTTTAATTTACTGATAACTTATTAACTGCACAGTGTTGAAGTAAAGCTTGAAATTCTTCATTCATTACGGTTTCAAGCTCATTAACATCATTATATACACGAATAAAATACATTTGTATCATCGGCAAAAATACGAAAAGAAAATTTTTTTAAACAGTTTGGCATATAATTTATGTAAAGCAGAAATAGTAATGGTCCAAGATTGATCCTTGTGGTACACCACAAAGCATATCTAATTTATAAGATTCAGTATCTCCCACTTTAACATATTGTTTAATAATCAGTAAACCATAAAAGAGGGATTCCACGGAAACCATTTGAGTACAGATATAAATGCAATTTCGTTAACCAATTTTGATTGCGCCTGTATTAGATCTGTTCTCGAATACGCGTGCCAGGTTTTCCACTGTCTTCCTAACTATTTGGCAGAAGACATTGAGCGCATCCAAAAGCGAGCTTTAAGAGTTATTTTTCCAGATTTCAACTACAGAGAAGCAATGAAGAAGGCGGGCTTAGAAACTCTAAATGACAGAAGAGAGAAATTATGTGCGATGCTGTTTAATTCAATTGAAAGTAATAAAGACCATAAGCTTATTAATGAACTTTTACCTGACGTAAATATGGTTACTAAAAACTTAAGAATAATTAGAAAATATAAGCTTCCAATGGTAAAGACAAACAGGTTTAAAAATTATTTTATTCTTAGCCAGGCAGCACATGATCCTTCCTTCCTTCCTTCCTCCTTCCTTCCTTCCTTCCTTCCTTCCTTCCTTCCTTCTTTCCTTCCTTCTTTCCCACCTCCCCTTGCCTTCCCTTCTTTCCCTTCTTTCTCTTTTTTCCCCTCCTTTCCCTCCTTTCCCTCCTTTCCCTCCTTTCCTTCCTTTCCTTCCTTTCCCTCCTTTCCCTCCTATCCCTCATTTCCCTCCTATCCCTTCTTTCTCTTCCTTCCCTCCTTTCCCTCCTTTCCCTTCTTTCACTCCTTTCACTCCTTTCCCTTCTTTCTCTTCTTTCCCTCCTTTCCCTTCTTTCTCTTCTTTCCCTCCTTTCCCTTCTTTCCCTCCTTTCCCTCCTTTCCCTCCTATCCCTTCTTTCCCTTCTTTCTCTTCTTTCCCTCCTTTCCCTTCTTTCCCTCCTTTCCCTCCTATCCCTTCTTTCCCTCCTATCCCTTCTTTCTCTTCTTTCTCTTTCCCTTTCCCTTCTTTCCCTCCTTTCCCTCATCCCTTCTTTCTCTTCTTTTCCTCCTTTCCCTCCTTTCCTTCCTATCCCTTCTTTCTCTTCTTTTCCCTTCTTTCTCTTCTTTCCCTTTCCCTTCTTTCCCTCCTTTCCCTCTTTTCCCTCCTATCCTTCTTTCTCTTCTTTCCCTTCTTTCCCTTCTTTCTCTTCTTTCCCTCCTTTCCTTTCTTTCTCTTCTTTCCCTTCTTTCTCTTCTTTCCCTCCTTTCCTTTCTTTCTCTTCTTTCCCTTCTTTCTCTTCTTTCTCTTCCTTCTTTCTCTTCTCTTCCTTCTTTCTCTTCCTTCTTTCCTTCCTTCCTTCCTTCCTTCCTTCCTTCCTTCCTTCCTTCCTTCCTTCCTTCCCTCCTTCCTTCCTTCCTTCCTTCCTTCCTACCTTCCTTTCCTTCCTTCCTTCCTTCCTTCCTTCCTTCCTTCCTTCCTTCCTTCCTTCCTTCCTTCCTTCCCTCCTTCTTTCCTTCCTTCCTTCCTTCCTTCCTTCCTTCCTTCCTTCCTTCCTTCCTTCCTTCCTTCCTTCCTTCCTTCCTTCCTTCCTTCCTTCCTTCCTTCCTTCCTTCCTTCCTTCCTTCCTCCCTACCTTGCCTCCCTTCCATTCCTTCCTTCCTCGTTCGTTCGCTTGCATACATATATTGTAGAATTCTATAAGTGCCATTAATACATTCCCAAAATGCTGCGCAATTTGCCCTACAGCCTCCTACAGGGGCCATTTGTTCCTGGCATTTTGTTTTTTGGTCGCCATCTTGGCCCAACCTCCAAGAAATGGTGCTGAGTGTGAGGTTATTTCTAAGAATGAGAGCTTGTGATACACAAATTAGTTTTTGGTAGAAACATAATTTTCCCGAAACCTAAGGCTATCAAGAAATAAACAACAAGCACAGTGGAAGAACTAGAAATTGATTTAATAAATGTCAGTATACTATCATATTCATAATTAATAACAGAAATTTTAAGAACATTCTTTTTAAGATTTCCAATACAACAATAACTAAACTACTGTATTCATATTCGTTCATCTTATACTTTAAAAACATTTTAAAAAACCTAAACAGCTGGCTTTACTACCGCTGTTGCAAAAGCTCTAGCTTCAGTCAGGGGAGGAAGTTCTTCCCACGAATATGTATCAAAACTGAAGCATTCGACGGAATTAAGACATCCTTGTTCATCACTATAACCTCCCATCACTATATTATTTAATTGGTGCGGTTCTAGCACGGTGATAGAACGCTGTCTGATTTATATACGTGAACAATTATGAACGAACCAATTTTATTATCGCGTTAAAAAGGTACTAGCCTGCATGCAGACGCCTGATTTTCAGGTACGTTAAGAATATTCAATCACGATCGGAAATCGCATAGAAAATCGGCCACTTTCATGGGGCTGTTCGCAGTCCACGTGCGTGCTGGCTCAAGTGAGTTCTGAGGACATTTGAAACTGATGAATTTGAAAAGGGTAATGGCTTCCTACATCGCGAAAATTCCACGAGTTTTCAACAAACCGTATTCTATGGCAAGCCCAAAGTTCGTGCTATGCGCTCGTGGAAGAATTATGGTCGAGCGACGATTTTGAGCGGAGATGTTTGACTTTCAGCTCGGGGTGTCCTCGCTGAAGTATGCAGCCTGTCGGCCGTATATTGATGACGTTTACACGCAAGATATTCGTTCTACGCATGCGTAGCTAATACGGGTCAGCCCGTATTTCGCGAGCCTCGACAGCCGCCATTTCCGATCGTGATGCCAATATGGCGTCTCATACAAGAACCAGAACATTTTTAATCTCTAAAACCGTAAGGGCAAGTTGGAAAAGGAGGCAGCAAATGCAAACCTAATTTGGCAATGTTTCTAATGCGGCAAGAAAGGTTATTTATGGTTTTGGGATTGATGTCCCTTGTTTTGCATTCAGCAGCTACAGCTGCTACAAAAATCCCTAGAATCCGAAGTTGCAGACCAGTTCGTCCGATTCAGTTCGGGAAACATACTGCATGTGAAAGACGGAACAATCGGAAACAATCTTTTACAGCATCCATATATTAAATAAGCTCGATCGAATTCAAGCAATCAAGCAAAATGGCGACGAAGCTGTTTACTGTTGCATCTCGGGATTGAATTAAGCATTATAATAAATTATACTCAATTATATCTTATTTAATTAGCTCGATTGTATAAATCACCAGCATGCTTCACCGTGCTAAGTGCGTTCCGCACGCCCTTCTACGAGTGAGCCGCACGGTTAAGAGTGAACCTAATTCAAAGAGCGAAGTAAATTTATTTATACAGCGTGCTATATGACCGAACCATGCAATTAGACAAATAATTAGTTCGGTCCGCTCTTACTACGCTGTATAAATCAGGCCTAAAAACATTTTAACAAAATTAAACAATTGACCTTTAAACAAAGACTTACCACAATTGCAGCAAGAAGAATCATTTTGCCAGAGTGTGTAGAAAGAAAAAACAGCAGTCGAAAGAGTCGGAATATTCAGTCGAAGACGAAGAATTATATATCGGAACTGTCGAGACAGCGTCGGAGAAATCGACGCGCAAACAACACAACTCAACCGAAATGACAAAGCTCATGCATGAATGTCGGTAAATTTCTTCCTTCCTCGCTCGTTCGCTCGCTTGCTTGCCTGCCTGCCTGCATGCTCGCTTGCATACATATATCTATATTGTAGAATTGTACGAGTTCCATTAAAAAATTTACAAAATACGGCGCAATTTGACCTACAGCCTCCAACAGGGGCCATTTGTTCCTAGCATTTTGTTTTTTGGTCGCCATCTTGGCCCAACCACCAACAAATGATACTGAGTATGAGGTAATTGAGGTTATTTCTAAGAATCAGAACTTGGGATATACAAATTAGTTTTTGGTGGAAACATAATTTTCCAGAAATCTAAGCAACATGCGAGCACAGTGGAAGAGCTAGAAATTGATTTAATAAATGTCAGTATACTATCATTTTTGTAATTAATAACATAAATTTTAAGAACATTCTTTTAAGATTTCCAATACAACAATAACTAAACTATTCATATTGGTTCATCTTATAGTTTAAAAACATTTAAAAAAAGCTAAACAGCTGGCTTTACTACTGCTGTTGCAAAAGCTCTAACTTCAATCAGGGGAGGAAGTTCTTCCCACGAATATGTATCAAAACTGAAGCATTCGACGGAACTAAGATATTCTTGTCCATCATTTAAACCTCCCATCACTACTATTCTATTTCCAGTAATGATGGCAGAGCATCCCACTCTCTTGTGTTTCATGGATGGCAACATTGTAATCTCTCCATGTACATTGTACATAAGAACAGTATTTATGACTTCACCAGTTTGTAACACCCCACCGATCAAAACAACACTATCACACCAACTTACTGTTGCCATTTGACCCAAAGCAAAAGGCAATGGTGGCATTTGTTTGGACTCATTTCTACATATATCATACATTTCAACATCAGCAATATGATCTTTGTCCTTGCCAGTTGTTGAACCCCCGAGAATTACAATCTTATCATCAATAAGTGCTGCTCCATGCAAACTTCTCCGTTGGACCATTTGTGATTTTAATTCGCAAGAGTAAGAAGGAATAAGAAGTAATTGATAAATACTATCCCACACGTTTTCCCAGCCACCTCCTCCTAAAATGAAAAGACGATCTTTGTAAACCACACTCTGATGTGCACCGCATGCCTTAGTTAGAACTGCTGGAAAATCGCGCCATTGCGCCGTTTGCTGCTCAACGTTCAGTGTTTCGATGTTATTCAGGATCACCTTTCCATTGTGCCCTCCAACGACAATCATCTGATTTTCATAAAAGACTGAAGATGCTGCTGAACGAATTTCCTTCATTGGTTGTAAGCGTTCCCACGTTCGCGTTGACCATCTGAACCTCTCTGTCGAGTTCAGTCTTAAAGAATCGCCTGTTCTTCCACCAGCAATGAAGATGTCTTCTTTTACGTTGTAAGCATCTGCTGCAAGTTGATCTCGAGTAGAACTTCTTGGATGTTTCATCTCAGACATCATACGGCGCATTTGATCGTTTAGTTCATCTAAACGTGTCTTCATCTCGTCTCTCTCTTTCCTCACGTCGTCATAATCAACCCAATTCACTCTTCTATAAGAACAATCTTCAGCTTCGTGATGACTTCTTTCATGTTTATTCATCAGAAAGCCACATGCATCGTTCGAGCACACAACTGGTGCAAAGCCACAGCTGTCGATATGAATTTGAAGATGTTCTAGTTGAACAACCTCTCCACATCCTCGATCAACATATTCACAGTGAATCAACAATTTCAACAATTGTTTGGTCAAGTATCTTGCTGGCTTTCTCACTGTTTCCAACGTCAATCCTTCCATACAAGAAGGACATGTCTGAAAGTTGTTCAAGTGTCTCTCAATACATGGTCGGCAGAAATGATGTTCGTTATTTTGACATTGAACTGGCTCCTTCAGCACGTTCAGACAGATTGCACAATGAAGATCTTCATCGACAACGTCCACGAAGCGAATGTCGTCAAATCCTTGATCAAGATTCTCCATTCTTCATCTGCTTCGATACTAACATTCTGGTGGATTGTAATTTTGTACTGCCAAGATGTACTCAACTATTAAGAAACAGAAGCTTGTTTAAGATCTTAAGAAACAGAAGCTTGTTTAAGATTTTAAACTTGCTTGATCAAGTGAAATGTTTTGTTCGCAAATCACACCCACATCACTTTCGTTTTCGGCTTTTGTCTCAAGTTTCAAAGTTTGTTATGACTCAACTTCCTTTTACGGCTGACACGCTTGAAAAGACTTGGCTTCCTTGTATTACTTCAGCTCAAACGCGTCAATGCACAAGAAACCTACGAATATATAGTCTCTGAAATGGTTAGGCTTTGATTCTCGCCCTCTGTTCCAGTGGTTAGCTTTTCAAAAGTGTACATATTGTGGCGATTATTTAACAAATAAAAGATCACATAACCATCACATTTCCCAGATTCACGTCAAAGATGAAAGTCACAGAGTTATAAATTACATCCTCAAAAGAAGACAATTATAAAGGTAAAGTACAATTTTGTACTGCCAAGACGTACTCAACTAAGTTTAAGAAACAGAAGCTCGTTTAAAGAGGAACAGATCAAGTGAAATGTTTTGTTCGCAATTCACACCCACATCACTTTCGTTTTCGATCTGGTGTTTCAAGTTTCAAAGGTCATGACCCGACTTCCTTTAACTGCGAGGTTTTGACCAAAATTACCCCCCTAGGGCTTAAAATGATCCTGAATGATCCCTTTTTAAAATAAGACCTTTATAACGATATGCCATGAAGTATTACCCGAGTTCTGACCTGACTTCCCTTCTGTTGAAATCCCGCGAGGATCATGGAGTATGGATAAGAGCAAAATGGCTTTTATTTGTCAATATATAAGCGAAACCAACGAAAATTTAGGCTCTAACAACTCCGAAAGTAAGTATAAACATTTGTTTGTTGTAATTATTTCGTAGATTAGCAATAATTTGGTAAAATTTGACGAAAACCATCTCGGCCGAGTCAGGCAAATTTGAACAAAATTCGCCGAGAGTTGTCGGCGAGTTGTCGGCGTTGTAATGGCAAACAGAAGTAAATATCACTCAAAAATAACTTAAAATCTGAATAGCTGACTTAAAAACGATCTTACTGATGTATTTTGGTCGTATGTTCTTGTATAATTCTGTTTAAATTTGTAAATTTCAAAATAAGTTATATGATCGCTCGCGGCCGCACCATGGGGGGTCACAATGGGGGTTCTCAATGGAAAATCATAAAAAGTCAATATAATATTTGCTTTTTATTGTATTGCTTCAATTTTTTCAATTTGAATTTGTGAAATGCTGCTTTTCATTTTACATGATCCAAAATTTGGTGTAAAGTCATTTCTCGTTAAATATTTAACATTTTTTGGATTATAATAATATTATTAATAGTAGTAATTAGCATAATTTGCAAAATGGGTTGTCTGACAAGATCCGAAAACCCAAAATTTGAATAGTAGAGGTAAAAACGATTCAAATGATATATTGTGGTATTATTTTTGTGTTATTATGCCATGTTAATTCACAAATTGCCAAGACCACCTGCTGTGACTGGTTTTCGGACTGGACGAGAAAGAGTTTACAGCTGACACGCTTGAAACGTCTTGGCATCCTTGCATGTATATTTCAGCTCAAACGAGTCAATCTACTGCATTAATAAAGCAAGAAACCTATAAATGTATAGTCTCTGAAATGGTTAGGCTTTAGTTCTCTACCTCTGTTCCATTGGTTCGCTTTTCGAAAGTGTATATAGTGGCGATTATACAAGTATATACATTGCGATATGATAAAGAAATTTACTATAAAAGCATGTAGTATTCAGTAAAGTGTGTCTGTTTGATTGCTTATTTTTCTTGCTTATACTCGCTTGCTTTTATATTGCACACCTGCTTACCTGCTTACCTGCTTACTAGGCATGTTTAATTTTTGCTTCCTTTCTTCCTTCCTTTTTGCTTGTTTGCTTCCTCACTCGCTAGCTTGCTTGCCAGCTTGCTTGCTTGCTTGCCAGCTTGCTTGCTTGCTTGCCAGCTCGCTTGCTTTCTCGCTAACGAGCTTGCTTGCTTGATTGCTTCCTTCTTTGCTTTCTCGCTCACTTGCTTGCTCACTCGCTCGCTCGCTTGTTTCTTCGGCTCGCTTGCTTTTATACTGAAAGCCAATTAGAAATTGTTTCAATAAACGTCAGTTCTACCATATTTGTAATTGATAACAGAAATTTAAGAGCATTTTTTTAAAGATTTTTGATACAACAATAACTAAACTATTCATATTCGTTCAACTTATAGTTTAAGACCTTTATTGCGCACCAAACTAATGATTTAATTGGTGCGGTTCTAGCACGGTGATAGAACGCTATCTGTCTGATTTATATACATGCATGCACAATTATGAACGAACCAATTTTATTATCGCGTTAAAAAGGTACTAGCCTGCATGCAGACGCCTGATTTTCAGGTAAGAATATTCAATCACGATCGGAAATCGCATAGAAAATCGGCCACTTTCATGGGGCTGTTCGCAGTCCACGTGCGTGCTGGCTCAAGTGAGTTCTGAGGACATTTGAAACTGATGAATTTGAGAAGGGTAATGGCTTCGTACATCGCGAAAATTCCACGAGTTGTCAACAAACCGTATTCTATGGCAAGCCCAACAATTCGTGCTATGCGCTCGTGGAAGAATTATGGTCGAGCGACGATTTTGAGCGGAGATGTTTGACTTTCAGCTCGGGGTGTCCTCGCTGAAGTATGCAGCCTGTCGGCCGTGTATTGATGACGTTTACACGCAAGATATTCGTTCTACGCATGCGTAGCTAATACGGGTCAGCCCGTATTTCGCGAGCCTCGACAGCCGCCATTTCCGATCGTGATGCCAATATGGCGTCTCATACAAGAACAGAACATTTTTAATCTCTAAAACCGTAAGGGCAAGTTGGAAAAGGAGGCAGCAAATGCAAACCTAATCTGGCAATGTTTCTAATGCGGCAAGAAAGGTTATTGATGGTTTTGGGATTGATGTCCCTTGTTTTGTATTCAGCAGCTACAGCTGCTACAAAAATCCCTAGAATCCGAAGTTGCAGACTAGTTGGTTCGATTCAGTTCGGGAAACATACTGCATGTGAAAGACGGAACAATCGGAAACAATCCTTTACAGCATCCGTATATTAAATAAGCTCGATCGAATTCAAGCAATCAAGCAAAATGGCTACGAAGCTGTTTACTGTTGCATCTCGGGATTGAATTAAGCATTATAATAAATTATACTCAATTATATCTTATTTAAGTAGGTCGATCGTATAAATGACCAGCGTGCTTAATTCACCGTGCTAAGAGCGTTCCGCACGCCTTCGACGAGCGAGCCGCACGGTTAAGAGCGGACCTAATTCAAAGAGCGAGCCAAATTGATTTATACAGCGTGCTATGACCGAACCAATTAGGCAAATAATTAGTTTAGCCCGCTCTAAGCACGCTGTAACCAGGCCTAAAAACATTTTAACAAAATTAAACAATTGACCTTTAAACAAAGACTTGCCACAATTGCAGCAAGAAGAATAATTTAGCTAGAGTGTGTAGAAGGAAAAAACAGCAGTCGAAAGAGTCGGAATATTCAGTCGAAGACGAAGAATTATATATCGGAACTGTCGAGACAGCGTCGGAGAAATCGACGAGCAAACAACACATTTCAACCGAAATGACAAAGCTCATGCATGAATGTCAGTAAATTTCTTCCTTCCTCGCTCGTTCGCTCGCTCGCTTGCTTGCCTGCCTGCATGCTCGCTTGCATACATATATCTATATTGTAGAATTGTACGAGTTCCATTAAAAAATTTTCAAAATACGGCGCTATTTGACCTACAGCCTCCAACAGGGGCCATTTGTTCCTGGCATTTTGTTTTTTGGTCGCCATCTTGGCCCAACCACCAACAAATGATACTGAGTATGAGGTAATTGAGGTTATTTCTAAGAATCAGAACTTGGGATATACAAATTAGTTTTTGGTGGAAACATAATTTTCCAGAAATCTAAGCAACATGCAAGCACAGTGGAAGAGCTAGAAATTGATTTAATAAATGTCAGTATACTATCATTTTTAGTGCAAAGTTTTCTTCGAAAACTTTGCAGTATTGTGATGAGTGGCGAAAATTCACACGATACAGTCAGTCAGGGGGGTGTAGAGACGTAATTATTTTGTAGTCTTTCGGTACTTCGAAGACTAATATTAGTGTAAAATGTTAATGTAAACCTCCTAAACAACGATGGGAGATAGCTTAGTGATTTTTCGACGTATATTTTTACGTACCAAATCTTTGACCATTTTGATCTTTATGATCTTATATTCTCGAATAAAAGGAATTTCTCTCCCGGATTTTAATGTTATCATTCTACTGCGCACGCGCGATCTTGAATTATATTCCAAACAACAAACATGGCGGAACGTGAAGTGGTCAATAAATTCCTTCTCGAAACAGGGACTTTGTGGACTTATTAAACATGGTCGAGGCGAAAGGATTTATTATCGTTTATGGGGCGACGAAGATGTAAAATAAAGGTCTGACATTCACCAGGATTAACCTAAGGTTACGCTTGTTAATCAGCCTTGAGCATTGACAAATTGCCCAAAATTCGTCTAATAGAATTGATTCGTTCTTTAAAGTCACTCGTCCAACCGGATAATAGGGGTTTACCTGTGACTTTAGTGAGGCCATTTAAAAAAATATCCCAGTTTATCATCAGCACCCGCATCAAATTTTTGTGCCACACTGTTTCATGTCAACCTCTCGCTTTAGTCCGAACCGAACATCAGATACACAAACATGCGGTAAGAACATTCTTCGCACGCTGGGCAAAGCGGCAAAGTCAAACGTTGAAAATAAATATTTCGACCAGGATTAACCAAAGGTTACGATTAACCAGGTAAGCGTACATGCCTATAAACGCTGTTTGAACAGGCGTACATTGCGTATTTAAAAAATTATGTTAGATTGCAGAATACCCATCCAATTTCACGACTTGCGCTTGTTATTAATCAACCTTGAGCATTGACAAATATTTGCGCAAAATTCGTCTAATAGAATTGCTTCGTTCTTTAGAGTCACTCGTCTAACTGGATAATAGGGGTTTACCAGTGACTTTAGTGAGGCCATTTAAAAAAATACCCCGGTTTATCATCAGCGCCCGCATCAAATTTTCGTGCCACACTGTTTCATGTCAATCTCTCGCGTATTATAGTCCGAACCGAAAATCAGATACACAAACATGCGGTAAGAACATTCTTCGCACGCTGAGCAAAGCGGTAAAGTCAAACATTGAAAATAAATATTTCGACCAGGATTAACTTAAAGGTTACGATTAAACAGCGTACATGCCTATAAACGCTGTTTAAACAGGCGTACACTGCGTATTAGATATGTTGAGGGTGACTAAAATTTAGTTGAAACCTGAGATTAGCAGTAAAATGTTATTCATATCAGGAGTCGCATTACGTTGTTTTGCAAAACGTAATTAAAAAGAATAAATTAATTATTTGAAATATGAAAAGTTCAAGCGTTGCTTTTCTAACTACACTAAACGTTTATTTATTAAACATCAATTGTTGATTACTGCATCCGGCTAAAATCTGGCCATGGCATTGCCATTTACCTTGTGCAGTCAATAAAATTGCATTAAACTAACACATTTTCACTACATGTATAAAACTTTGCACTATCCTTGGGATCTAGTTGTAATTAATAACAGAAATTTTAAGAACATTCTTTTAAGGTGGCTCCATACAGTTTCTTCGAAAATGGAAAATACAAGTTTGAGAGTCCAAAACACATGCATAAACAATTCGGAAAAACAATAAAACTAAATGTTATGCATAGTTAAACATTCTGACAATCAAAATCTGTTACCAAATAAATAGCAACAGTTGTTGCTATGGCAACAATGACGTTTCAAAATGGCTGCCAATTACCATTCAAACTAATTTAATTCGAAAAAAACTTTGGTGACCCCCAATTTTTTTTTCATTAAAACTTTTCTTGAAGTATGAGTAATCAATAGGCCGATTTAAAAAAAATTCTGTAGAAGAAAAACTTTTAAAAATTAACAAACATGATTTTTTCGGAAAAAAAATTATTCCTTCTACAGAATTTTTTTTAAATCGGCCTATTGATTACTCATACTTCAAGAAAAGTTTTAATGAAAGAAAAATTGGGGGTCACCAAAGTTTTTTTCGAATTAAATTAGTTTGAATGGTAATTGGCAGCCATTTTGAAACGTCATTGTTGCCATAGCAACAACTGTTGCTATTTATTTGGTAACAGATTTTGATTGTCAGAATGTTTAACTATGCATAACATTTAGTTTTATTGTTTTTCCGAATTGTTTATGCATGTGTTTTGGACTCTCAAACTTGTATTTTCCATTTTTATAGAAACTGTATGGAACCACCTTAAGATTTCCAATACAACAATAACTAAGCTATTCATAATGGTTCATCTTATAGTTTAAAAAACATTTAAAAAAAGTCAAACAGGCTTTACTACCGCTGTTGCAAAACTTCTAGCTTCAATCAGGGGAGGAAGTTCTTCCCACGAATATGTATCAAAACTGAAGCATTCGACGGAACTAAGATATCCCTGTTCTTTATTTAAACCTCCCATCACTACTATTTTATTTCCAGTAATGATGGCAGAGCATCCCGCCCTCTTGTGTTTCATGGATGGCAACATTGTAATCTCTCCATGTACATTGTACATAAGAACAGTATTTATGACTTCACCAGTTTGTAATTGCCCGCCAATCAAAACAACATTATCATCCCAACTTACTGTTGCCATTCCACACAAAGCAAAAGGCAATGGGGGCATTTGTTTGGACTCTTTTCTACATATATCATACATTTCAACATCAGCAATACAATCTTTGGCCCAGCCAGTTGTTGAACCCCCGAGAATTACAATCTTATCATCAACAAGTGCTGCTCCATGATAACTTCTCCGTTGGACCATTTTGGATTTTAATTCACAAGAGTAGGAAGGAACAAGAAGTAATTGATAAATACTATCCAAAATGTTTATCCCGTCACCTCCTCCCAAAATGAAAAGACGATCTTTGTAAACCACAGTTTGATGTGCATTGCATGCATTAGTTAGAACTGCTGGAAAATCACGCCATTGCGCCGTTTGCTGCTCAACGTTCAGTGTTTCGATGTTATTCAGAACCACCTTTCCATTGTGCCCTCCAACGACAATCATCTGATTTTCATAAAAGACTGAAGATGTTGAAGAACGGATTTCTTCCGTTGGTTGTAAGCGTTCCCACGTTCGCGTTGACCATCTGAACCTCTCTACCGAGTTCATTAGTAAATAATTGCTTGTTCCTCCACCAGCAATGAAGATGTCTTCTTTTACGTTGCAAGCATCTGCTGCAAGTTGATCTCGAGTGGAACTTCTTGGATGTTTCATCTCAGACGTCATACGGCGCACTTGATCGTTTAGTTCATCTAAACGTGTCTTCATCTCGTCTCTCTCTTTCCTCACGTCGTCATAATCGATCCAATTCACCTTTCTATAAGAACAATCTTCAGTCTCGTGATGAATTCTTTCATGTTTATTCATCAAAAGGCCACATCCATCGTTCGAGCACACAACTGGTGCAAAACCACAGCTGCCGATGTGAGTTTGAAGATGTTCTAGTTGAACAACCTCTGCACATCCTCGATCAACATATTCACAGTGAATCAACAATTTCGACAAATGTTTGGTCAAGTATCTTGCTGGCTTTCTCACTGTCTCCAACGTCAATTCTTCAATACAAGAAGGACATGTCTGAAAGTTGTTTAAGTGTCTCTCAATACATGGCCGGCAGAAATGATGTTCGTTGTTTTGACATTGAACTGGCTTCTTCAGCACGTTCAGACAGATTGCACAATGGAGATCTTCATCGACAACGTCCACGAAGCGAATTTCGTCAAATCCTTGATCAAGATTCTCCATTCTTCATCTTCTTCGATACTAACATTCTGATGGATTGTAATTTTGTACTGCTAAGACGTACTCAACTAAGTTTAAGAAACAGAAGCTCGTTTAAAGAGGAACAGATCAAGTGAAATGTTTTGTTCACAATTCACACCCACATCACTTTCATTTTCGATCTTGTGTTTCAAGTTTCAAAGGTCATGACCCGACTTCCTTTAATACAGCTGACACGCTTGAAAAGTCTTGGCGTCCTTGCATGTATATTTCAGCTCAAACAAGTCGATCTACTGCATTAATAAAGCAAGAAACCATGAATGTAGTCTCTGAAATGGTTAGGCTTTAGTTCTCTACCTCTGTTCCATTGGTTCGCTTTTCAAAAGTGTACATAGTGGCGATTATACAAATATATAAATTGCTATATGATAAAGAAATTTACTATGGAAGGATGTATATATAGTATTCAGTAAAGTGCATGCCTGTTTGATTGCCTTTTTTATTGCTTACTCGCTTGCTTTTATATTTCACACCTGCTTACGTGCTTACTATATATAGGCATGGTTAATTTTTGCTTCCTTCCTTCCTTTTGCTTGGTTGCTTCCTCGCTCGCTAGCTTACATGCATGCTTTCCTTCTTGCTATAGCTCGCTTGCTTTCTCGCTCGCGCTTGCTTTCTCGCTCACTCGCTCGCTTGCTTCTCGCTCGCTAGCTTGTTTCATCGGCTCGCTTGCTTCTCGCTCGCTAGCTTGTTTCATCGGCTCGCTTGCTTGCTTGCTGTTCGCTACTTATTTGCTTGATTGTATCCTTCGCTTTCTCGCTCGCTTTCTTCTTCGCTTTCTCGCTCGCTTGCTCGCTCGCTCACTGGCTCACTTCCTCCGCTCGCTCGCTCGCTTGTTTCATCAGCTTGCTTGTTTGCTTTCTTTCTTTCTCGCTAACTCGCTTGCTTGATTGCATCCTTCGCTTTCTTCCTCCCCCCACTTGCTCGCTTTCTTCTTCGCTTTCTTGCTCGCTTGTTTCTTCGGCTCGCTCGCTTGCTTGCATGCTTGCCTACTGAAAGCCATGCATGATTGGAAATTGTTTTAATAAACGTCAGTTCTATACCATATTTGTAATTGTTAACAGAAATTTAAGAGCATTTTTTTTAAGATTTTCGATACAACAGTAACTAAACTATTCATATTCGTTCAACTTATAGTTTAAAAACATTTTAACAAAATTAAACAATTGACCTTTAAACAAAGACCTGCCACAATTGTAGCAAAAAGAATCATTTTGCCAGAGTGGTGTAGAAAGAAAAAACAGCTGTCGAAAGAGTCGGAATATTCAGTCGAAGACGAAGAATTATATATGGGAACTGTCGAAACAGCGTTGGACAAGCTGTCGACGAGCAAACAACACATTTCAACCGAAATGACAAAGCACACGTCGCATCAAAAACGTCGCTTACTATTACAGGCCTTAGACATTAAATAATTAAATAGAGAATAATACATGGATGTGCGGAAATATGAAATTTATTTCGAGTGTTGACCAGGATATCTCACGAGTGAGCGAAGCGAACGAGTGACATATCCTGGTCAACACGAGAAATAAATTTCATATTTCCAAGCATCCATGTATTGTTCTGTTTATTATATAAAAAAATTGTCCTATTGCCTTGCAAAAATTGCATTAAACTATAATGCTGATTCAGTGATAATCGTCACATCTGCGATTATCATAAATAATCGCACATGTGAGATTATCACTTTTATTAGTGGCGGAAAAATCAATAAAACACTCTATTTTATATAATAAAGTAGGTTACAATATACATGTTGGCAGCTGTTAGATAATGGCTGAAGGGTTTGCAAGACCAACTCGACTTTCATTTTACCAGAGTGTGTAGACAGAAGAAACCGCAGTCGAAAGAGTCGGAATATTCAATCAAAGAGGTAGAAAACAACTGAAATGGCAAAGCTCATGAATATCGATAAATTTCTTCCTTCCCCGCTCGTTCGCTCGCTTGCTTGTTTGCCTGCTTGCTTGCTCGCTCGCATACATATATTATAGAATTGTATGAGTTCTAATAAAAAAATTTCCAAAATACTGCGCAGTTTGACTTACAGCCTCCAACAGGGGCCATTTGTTCCTGGCATTTTGTTTTTTGGTCGCCATCTTGGCACAAATGGTGCTGAGTATGAGGTTATTTCTGAGAATCAGAGCTTGTGATATACAAATTAGTTTTTGGTAGAAACATAATTTTCCAGAAACCTATAAGGCTATCAAGAAATAAACAATAAGCACAGTGGAAGAACTAGAAATTGATTTAATAAATGTCAGTATACTATCATTTTTGTAATTAATAACAGAAAGTTTAAGAACATTCTTTTAAGATTTCCAATACAACAATAACTAAACTATTCATAATGGGTCATCTTATAGTTTAAAAACATTTAAAAAAAGTCAAACAGCTGGCTTTACTATACTGCTGTTGCAAAAGCTCTAGCTTCAATCAAGGGAGGAAGTTCTTCCCACGAATATGTATCAAAACTGAAGCATTCGACGGAACTAAGATATCCCTGTTCTTTATTTAAACCTCCCATCACTACTATTCTATTTCCAGTAATGATGGCAGAGCATCCCACCCTCTTGTATTTCATGGATGGCAACATTGTAATCTCTCCATGTACATTGTACATAAGAACAGTATTTATGACTTCACCAGTTTGTAATTGCCCGCCGATCAAAACAACATTATCATCCCAACTTACTGTTGCCATTCCACACAAAGCAAAAGGCAACGGTGGCATTAGTTTGGACTCGTTTCTACATATATCATACATTTCAACATCAGCAATAGAATCTTTGACCTTGCCAGTTGTTGAACCCCCGAAAATTACAATCTTATCATCAACAAGTGCTGTTCCATGATAACTTCTCCGTTGGACCATTTGGGACTTTAATTCACAAGAGCAGGAAGGAACAAAAAGTAGTTGATAAATGCTATCCTCAATGTTTATAAAGTCAAGACCCCCTAAAATAAAAAGACGTTCTTTGTAAACCACACTCTGATGTGCACTACATGCATTAGTTAGAACTGCTGGAAAATCACGCCATTGCGCCGTTTGCTGCTCAACGTTCAGTGTTTCGATGTTATTCAGAACCACCTTTCCATTGTGCCCTCCAACGACGATCATCTGATTTTCATAAAAGACTGAGGATGCTGCGGAACGAGTTTCCTTCATTGGTTGTAAGCGTTCCCACGTTCGCGTTGACCATCTGAACCTCTCTGTCGAGTTCAGTCTTAAAGAATCGCCTGTTCTTCCACCAGCAATAAAGATGTCTTCTTTTACGTTGCAAGCATCTGCAGCAAGTTGATCTCGAGTAGAACTTCTTGGATGTTTCATTTCAGACATCATACGGCGCATTTGGTCGTTTAGTTCATCTAAACGTGTCTTCATCTCGTCTCTCTGTGTCTTCATCTCGTCTCTCTCTTTCCTCACGTCGTCATAATCAACCCAATTCACTCTTCGATAAGAACAATCTTCAGCTTCGTGATGACGTCTTTCATGTTTATTCATCAGAAAGCCACATCCATCGTTCGAGCACGCAACTGGTGCAAAACCACAGCTGTCGATGTGAGTTTGAAGATGTTCTAGTTGAACAACCTCTACACATCCTCGATCAACATATTCACAGTGAATCGACAATTTCGACAAATGTTTAGTCAAGTATCTTGCTGGCTTTTTCACTGTCTCCAACGTCAATTCTTCCATACAAGAAGGACATGTCTGAAAGTTGTTTAAGTGTCTCTCAATACATGGTCGGCAGAAATGATGTTCGTTATTTTGACATTGAACTGGTTCCTTCAACACGTTCAGACAGATTGCACAATGGAGATCTTCATCGATAACGTCCACGAAGCGAATGTCGTCAAATCCTTGATCAAGATTCTCCATTCTTCATCTTCTTCGATACTAACATTCTGATGGATTGTAATTTTGTACTGCCAAGACGTACTCAAACTAAGTTTAAGAAGCAGAAGCTCGTTTTAAAGAGGAACAGATCAAGTGAAATGTTTTGTTCACAAATCACACCACATCACTTTCGTTTTCAATCTTGTGTTTCAAGTTTCAAAGGTCATGTGACACGCTTGAAAAAGTCTTGGCGTCCTTGCATGTATAATTCATATCCAACGAGTCAATTAGTCAGGGAGCATATGTCATGAAATAAAGTCCCTTGGGAATTTCGTGACGAAAGCAAGCGACTAGACAAGATTAAGTTAAGGCTAGTTTCCACTCAGGAAATCTTCCGCAGGACCGGAACGGACAGGAAAGTTTCCTTTGTCTTGTGAGCTCTCGGTCGGAACTAATGACTTTTACACAAACTTTCCTGTCCGTTCCTATCCTGCGGAAGATTTTCCTGAGTGGAAACTAGCCTTAAAGGGGACCCTATAAGGAACATGAAAAATGTTGTCGGCCATTTTGTGACTTGCACCGAAGGCCGCTATGGTGGATTTAAAAAGTGACTTATATGGTCCAGCTTGAAGACGAAGCTGAGCAATAAAATGCCTTATAACTAATGTTAATGGCAACAAATCGTTATCAAAATTACTCACACCTTATATTGAAGTGTATCTGACACAACTATAAGTAACGTTTAGGTAATAAAACTAGTCACGTGACCTTGACAGCATGGAAACGAGGCTGGACCATAAAATACCTTACAACTTATTTTGAACTGCGTAAAATCCATAAAAATCCACCGAAATAAAAAAAATACGTGATTGTTAGATTATCAGGCCTTATCATTCTTATTAGGAATTATCGAAACCCTACCAAATTTGACATTTCATTATTTTCTTCCAAATTGTAAGTAACAAGTTATAACTGGATAAGATTACCCTTATTCATTTGAATAAAAACTGTATTAATCCATCAAAAAGTTAAAAATTAAACTTGGACAATTTGCTTACTGTGGATAGCGTGTTAGAGGACTTAGAGAGTGCATGTGCATCCGAACCTGCTGGTATTCTTGGTCAGTGGCTTTTATCGTCAGACTAGAGGTCCGCCATGTTGACTTACAGGCCATGTAGAGTCATGTAGAGTGGGCAGCGTTTTATACCGTTATCTTTTATGGAGAATGACCCTGATTCTGGAATAGTAGAAGCCGATAAGGTAAACGTAGTTTTTAATATATGTATTATTTGTCAGAAAGAAAAGAATGAAAGTCTTGTTAAAAAACCAACTTCAGACCAGAAAATTTTGAAATTTATCGAATGGGCTAGCTATGGTAATTTAAGTTATTCTGAAACTTGGGGAAAGCTGCAAAGTATCTCACCACGGGAGCTTGAAGTAAAACAAGCGTCATGGCACCGATCGTGCTACAAAGATGCTGTCCACACTGGGATGCTAAGTAAAGAGAGCAAAGGAAAGGTAGGACAGGCAGTTGGCTGGTCCTAGTGAGTCTAGACGCAAATCGCGAGATGTGACTGTCGAAGGTCCTCAGTTGACTCGCTTGCTTTCATCACGAAATTCCCACGGGATTACATATGCGCCCAGACTAAATCTACTGCAGTAATAAACCAAGAAACCTATGAATGCAGTCTCTGAAATGGTTAGGCTTTGATTCTCGACCTCTGTTCCACTGCTTCGCTTTTCAAAATTGTACATATAGTGACGATTATACAAATATATACATTACGATATGATAAAGAAACCAGACACAGCGCTAAAAAGCGGTGCCCTGTGGCGTTCAAAACATCGCGTTAGGAATGTCGCGTCAAAAATGTCGCTTGCTATTGCCAAATGTTAGCTGCGCGCGCGGGTAATTTTCCGGGAACCGCAATTTACTAGAGAAGCATGTAGTATTCAGTAAAGTGTGTCTGTTTAATCGATTTTTTTTTTGCATACTCGCTGCTTTTATATTACACACCTGCTTACTAGGCATGCTTAATTTTTGCTTCTTTTCTTCCTTCCTTTTGCTTGTTTGCTTTCTTGCTCACTAGCTTGTTTCATCGGCTCGCTTGCTTTCCCGCTAACTCGCTTGTTTGATTGCATCCTTCTTCGATTTCTCGCTTGTCTGCTTCCTCGCTCGCTCCCTTGTTTCTTCTTGGCTTGCTTGCTTGCTTGTTTGTTTGTTTGCTTGCCTACTGAAAGCCAATTAGAAATTGTTTTAATAAACGTCAGTTCTACCATATTTGTAATTGATGACAGAAATTTAAGAGCATCTTTTTAAAGATTTTCGATACAACAATAACTAAATTGAATATTCGTTCAACTTATAGTTTAAAAACATTTTAACAAAATTAAATAATTGACCTTTAAACAATAAAGACCTGCCACAATTGCAGCAAGAGGAATCATTTTGCCAGAGTGTGTGGACAGAAGAAACAGCAGTCGAAAGAGTCGGCATATTCGGCAATAGAAGACGAAGAATTATAAGAACTGTCAAAACAGCGTCGGAGAAGTCGACCAGCAAACAACACATTTCAACCAAAATGGCAAAGCTCATGAATTATGAATATCGATAAATTCCTTCCTTTCCCCTTCCTTCCTTCCTTCCTTCCTTCCTTCCTTCCTTCCTTCCTTCCTTCCTTCCTTCCTTCCTTCCATCCTTTCTTCCTTTCTTCCTTCCTTCCTTCCTTTCTTTTTTCCTTCCTTTTTTCCTTCCTTTTTTCCTTCCTTCCTTCCTTCCTTCCTTCCTTCCTTCCTTTCTTCCTTCCTTTCTTTTTTCCTTCCTTTTTTCCTTCCTTTTTTCCTTCCTTTTTTCCTTCCTTTTTTCCTTCCTTCCTTCCTTCCTTCCTTCCTTCCTTCCTTCCTTCCTTCCTTCCTTCCTTCCTTCCTTCCTTCCTTCCTTCCTTCCTTCCTTCCTTCCTTCCTTCCTTCCTTCCTTCCTTTCTTCCTTCCTTCCTTCCTTCCTTCCGTCCGTCCTTCCTTCCTTCCTTCCTGCCTTCCTTCCTTCCTTCCTTCCTTCCCTTCCCTCCTTCCCTTCCTTCCTCGTTCGCTCGCTTGCTTGCCTGCTTGCATACATACATATATTGTAGAATTGTATGAATGTCATTAGTAAATTCCCCAAACGCGACGCAATTTGAGCTACATGCAGCCTCCAACAGGTAATTTGTTTCCGCCATTTTGTTTTTTGGTCACCATCTTGGCCCAACCACCAACAAATGGTCCTGAGTATGAGGTTAACAATCAGAGCTTGTGATACACAAATTAGTTTTTGGTAGAAACATAATTTTCCAGAAACCTAAGGCTATCAAGAAATAAACAACAAGCACAGTGGAAGAACTAGAAATTGATTTAATAAATGTCAGTAAACTATCATATTTGTAATTAATAACAGAAATTTTAAAAACATTCTTTTTTAAGATTTCCAATACAACAATAACTAAACTATTCATATTCGTTCATCTTATAGTTTAAAAACATTTTAACAAAATTAAACAGCTGGCTTTACTACTGCTGTTGCAAAATATCTAGCTTCAATCAAGGGAGGAAGTTCTTCCCACGAATATGTATCAAAACTGAAGCATTCGACTGAATTAAGGTATTCTTCTTCATAATTCAAACCTCCCATCACTACTATTCTATTTCCAGTAATGATGGAAGAGCATCCCGCTCTCTTGTGTTTCATGGATGGCAACATTGTAATCTCTCCATGTACATTGTACATAAGAACAGTATCTATGACTTCACAAGTTTGTAATGTCCCGCCGATCAAAACAACACTATCATCCCAACTTACTGTTGCCATTCCACCCAAAGCAAAAGGCAATGGGGGCATTTGTTTGGACTCATTTCTACATATATCATACATTTCAACACCAGCAATAAAATCTTTGGCCCAGCCAGTTGTTGAACCCCCGAGAATTACAATCTTATCATCAACAAGTGCTGCTCCATGATTACTTCTCCGTTGGACCATTTGGCCTTTTAATTCACAAGAATATGGAGGAACAAGAAGTAATTGATAAATGCTATCCAAAATGTTTTCCCCCTCATCTCCTCCCAAAATGAAAAGACGATCTTTGTAAACCACACTCTGATGTGCATTGCATGCCTTAGTTAAAACTGCTGGAAAATCACGCCATTGCGCCGTTTGCTGCTCAACGTTCAGTGTTTCGATGTTATTCAGGCGAACCTTTCCATTGTGCCCTCCAACGACGATCATCTGATTTTCATAAAAGACTGAAGATGCTCCAGAACGAGTTTCTTTCATTGGTTGTAAGCGTTCCCACTCTCGCGTTGACCATCTGAACCTCTCTGCCGAGTTCAGTCTTAAATAATTGCTTGTTCTTCCACCGGCAATGAAGATGTCTTCTTTTACGTTGCAAGCATCTGCTGCAAGTTGATCTCGAGTAGAACTTCGTGGATGTTTCATCTCAGACTTAATACGGCGCATTTGATCGTTTAGTTCATCTAGACGTGTCTTCATCTCGTCTCTCTCTTTCCTCACGTCGTCATAGTCAGCCCAATTCACTCTTCGATAAGAACAATCTTGAGTTTCGTGATGACTTTTTTCATGTTTATTCATCAAAAAGCCGCATCCATCGTTCGAGCACGCAACTGGTGCAAAACCACAGCTGTCGATGTGAGTTTGAAGATGTTCTAGTTGAACAAACTCTGGACATCCTCGATCAACATATTCACAGTGAATCAACAATTTAGACAAATGCTTGGTCAAGTATCTTGCTGGCTTTCTCACTGTCTCCAACGTCAATTCTTCCATACAAGAAGGACATGTCTGAAAGTTGTTCAAGTGTCTCTCAATACATGGTCGGCAGAAGTGATTTTCGTTATTTTGACTTTGAACTGGCTCCTTCAACACGTTCAGACAGATTGCACAATGAAGATCTTCATCGACAACGTCCACGAAGCGAATGTCGTCAAATCCTTGCTCAAGATTCTCCATTCTTCATCTTCGGTACTAACATTCTGATGGATTGTAATTTTGTACTGCCAAGACGACGACTCTCAACTACAGGTAGTTTTAGAAACAGAAGCTATAGTTTTGTAAATTATGTAAATTAGGTACTGTATTACCTTTGTTGATCACTTGCATGAATACTATAAATTAAGTACAATCGTCGCATTTAATTTAAACGAATTTAATTCAATGAATTAAAGCGACGGTTGTGGTAAAACGGTCTCAGGAGTTAAATTCGATTTACCGCGTTGTGTCCGTCAAGATCAGACGGAGACAACGTCTGCAATGCGTGTTCGTTTTAGACGACGCCGTAGCGTCGCATCAAATGGATAAATTTCAAGTGCTGTTAAATTGCCGTGTTGTCGTTTTGGCAGAATCCTCGTTCGTTTAGACAAACCATTAAATTCGTCTGAATTAAGTTCGTCGCATAAAACGAATTCGCATTTACGTCAACTATGCGACGAAGTTATTAAATATGAACTATAATTTCGTCTGCCTTAATGCGACGATTGTGCGACGTATATAAACCAGGCGTTAGACATTAAATAATTAAAGTAGTTTACAATTTACATGGTGGCAGCGTTGAGATAATGGCTGAAGAGTGAAGGTTTGCTGAAATATATGTAGTCGCTGCTGGACACAGTCCGGCGGAGATCTAGTCTTGTAGCCACTCAGGTATAAGTGTGTACAAGTCATGTAGTTTTATAATTCCCTAAAATTATTTTGATTTGGTTGTCCTTGGATGGCATATTCAATCAAACATAGTAATACATGAAATTAGAGTTCTGAAAGAAAATAGACTTTCAAATTGTAAAACTTTTATTAACATGCCCATACGAAACGAAAAACCTTTTCGGGATTTCAAACATGCATGACAGGAGCATTCACTGAAAATTTCAAGAAAATTTACTGCATGGTTTATCTGTTTTTAAATAAATTAATCGTTTGGTTAGAGTGCTTGATGACGTATGCAGTAGTATTAATAATCAAACAACACACGTCATCTAAAATACAAAACAATGGACACTCCGAAAAGGGTTAACATTTAAGGGTCATCATCAGGAATGATGCGGGTGTAACGCGATCTACTATATATACAAGATAATAACTAAATGATGTCATACATAATTATACTGTACATGATAATTATTTAAAGATGACAAGTTCCTTAGAAGATTTTGTCCCGTGGTTAAGCAACGGTTTCTGCCAATGGATGCAGAGGGCTTCTTTAAATAGTAGCAATGATCACTGTCTATCTTTATCTATTATTTCACAGTTGTTAAGGATTAGTTGTGATAAAATGGTAGGTTCGTTAAGATTAAGGAAGTTAGAAGGCAAATTTAACAAATTATTTAAATATTGAAACGGTTCACAAGAGTTAATGTGATTATGATGTTCAGAGTCATTTTGTAGGCGTGTTCTTTAATACGAGTAATCAGGCAACGGTCAGTTTTTCCAATATAGGAGGCATGGCACCCAGGACAAGTAAACTTGTATACCACTAAGCTTTGTTGTTCTTTGGGAGTCCGGTCTTTTAAGGATACATCATCTACCCTTTATATTTAACCCCAGGTTTTCTTTATTTTGTGACGTCGAGAAGGCAACGTTGGCCCGTATATTTTATCTAGAAAAGTACATGTCACACATATATTTTATTTTTTAGAAATTTGCATTTTTTTCTATTGGAAATTTCATTTCACAGACATTTTACAACCTTAGCTTCCTTTGCCTCGGTTTTTTTTCCTCTGGGTTCTCCAGTTTCCCTCCTCAGAAAAGACCAACGTCTTATATAGTTCTATGACTATGAGCTAAATACATTTGACACTTAAATAGAGTTTACGTACATGCATATACATCATATACATACTTATTAGTTGTGAACGCCAAACGGTTTTACTCATCAAAGTATGAAACATCCTATAGGCGGCAATGGGTTAAAAACGCATTCGTGGCAGTACACGTACTGTATTTAAGATCAAGAACTGAAAGAAAAGCAGGATGGTAGGGTCTATTTTTTAATAGCTGAAAACGACTAAAGCAGTTTTTAAGCCAGTAAACAAACGAGCCGAAGAAGCAAACGAGAAAGGAAACAAAGGAGCGAGCTAGCGAGAAGTAAGCGAGCGAGCGAGAAGTAAAGCTGGATTTCCACTAGGCGTAAAGTATCGCGCGCTCGACTTTTCTATTGTACGTATTGAATAGTTTACTACTTCGTTCCACATGGAAATTCACAAGGCAAAAGAAAAATGTCAAGCGCGCGACATTTTACAATTTTTACGCATAGTGGAAATCCAGCTTAAAAACGAGGAAGCAAGTAAGCGAGCGAGGAAGTAAACCAGCGAGCGAGCGAGCGAGGAAGCAAGCCAACGAGCAAGCGAGAAAGCAAACGAGCGAGCGAGGAAGCAAACGAGCGAGTGAGAAAGCAAGTCAGCTAGCGAAGAAGCAAACGAGCGAGTGAGAAAGCAAGTCAACTAGCGAAGAAGCAGACGAGCGAGTGAGAAAGCAAGCCAGTGAGCTATAGAAAGGAAGAAAGCAAGCCAGTGAGCGAGGAAGCAAGCAAGCCAGTGAGCGAAGAAGCAAGCAATTGCGAGCAACAAGCGATAGAGCTGCAGCGAGCATGCATGAAGCAACCAGCCGCAAGCGAGCGAGGAAGGAAGGAAGGAAGCAAGCAAGCAAGCAAGCAAGCAAGCAGGCAAGCAGGCAAGCAAGCTTACACTATGACGCTACGGTAAATTTACCATAACGTATATAGTGATTTGCAGCCGGAGTGCTAAGCGTAAGTAGGGACTTTAAGATTCAGACAACGGACTACGGCTACGGTAGAAAGTTTAACAGTGGTATTAAATTGTGGTGTATTTCTACATTCAAATTTCAAGATACATTATCGCACGGACTCGTTTTATTCTTAAATTCTTGAAGAGATACACTTGTTCAATCTATGTTAGTCGCGAGAGTAATGTTAAGTTTCTCCAAGGCTTCTGTGTAGTGACTCCGGTTCCGCGTTGTCTTTACAACGTAAAAATGCTTTTTCTACGTTGTCAACAGAGTCACGACGGCATGAAAATTACTCTTGGGACCGTCATTTGCAAAAGCTCTTTGTATATGACATAAAATTATATTGTTCAAACACGTTGCCGTAGTCGTAGTCGTTGTGTTTTCTTAAAGTCCCTATTGACTATACGCTACGGAAAACCACTGCGGAATAGCCTAAACACAACTAACAAACGTAGTGATTTTTCAACGGAAGACTGACCGTACCGTAATAGTGTAAACGAAGCGACTTGCGAATTTTTTCGCGCGAATCGACATTTCTATTGTAAATATTGAATAGATTTCTAATTAGTTCCAGCCGAGAGCTCATAAGACAAAAGAAAAATGTCGATTCGCGCGAAAAAATTCGCAAGTGGAAAACCGGCTTTAGAGACTACAATTCATATAACCTGACACAATGTAGCCTGCGTGCAGACTCAATGCAAGCATTAATAAATCAAGACACCTTCGTTCGAGCTGAATTATACATGCAAGGAAGCGACGTTTTTCCAAGCGTGGCAGCCGTAAAAGGAAGTCGGGTCATGACCTTTGAAACTTGAAACACAAGATTGAAAACGAAAGTGATGTGGGTGTGATTTGTGAACGAAGCATTTCATTTGATTTGTTCCTCTTTAAACGAGCTTCTGTTTCTTAAACTTAGTTGAGTCGTCTTGGCAGTATAAAATTACAATCCATCAGAATGTTAGTATCGAAGAAGATGAAGAATGGAGAATCTTGATCAAGGATTTGACGACATTCGCTTCGTGGACGTTGTCGATGAAGATCTTCATTGCGCAATCTGTCTGAACGTGCTGAAGGAGCCAATTCAATGTCAAAATAACGAACATTATTTCTGCCGGCCATGTATTGAAAGACACTTAAACAACTTTCAGACATGTCCTTCTTGTATGGAAGGATTGACGTTGGAGACAGTGAGAAAGCCAGCAAGATACTTGACCAAACAATTGTTGAAATTGTTGATTCACTGTGAATATGTTGATCGAGGATGTGGAGAGGTTGTTCAACTAGAACATCTTCAAATTCACATCGACAGCTGTGGTTTTGCACCAGTTGTGTGCTCGAACGATGGATGTGGCTTTTTGATGAATAAACATGAAAGACGTCATCACGAAGCTGAAGATTGTTCTTATCGAAGAGTGAATTGGGTTGATTATGACGACGTGAGGAAAGAGAGAGACGAGATGAAGACACGTTTAGATGAACTAAATGATCAAATGCGCCGTATGACGTCTGAGATGAAACATCTAAAGAGTTCTACTCGAGATCAACTTGCAGCAGATGCGTGCAACGTAAAAGAAGACATCTTCATTGCCGGTGGCAAAGCCAGCGATTCTTTGCGACTGAACTCGGCAGAGAGGTTCAGATGGTCAACGCGAACGTGGGAACGCTTACAACCAATGAAAGAAATCCGTACTTCAGCATCTTCAGTGTTTTATGAAAATCAGATGATCGTCGTTGGAGGGCACAATGGAAATGTGGGTCTGAATAACATCGAAACACTGAACGTTGAGCAGCAAACGGCGCAATGGCGTGATCTTCCAGCCGTTCTAACTAAAGCATGCATTGCACATGAGAGTGTGGTTTACAAAGATCGTCTTTTCATTTTGGGAGGATTTGACTTGAAGAACATTAAGGATAGCATTCATCAATTACTTCTTGTTCCTCCTTACTCTTTTGAATTAATATCCCAAATGGTCCAACAGAGAAGTTATCATGGAGCAGCACTTGTTGATGATAAGATTTTAATTCTCGGGGGTTCAACAAGTGGCTGGGACAAAGATATTATTGCTGGTGTTGAAATGTATGATATATGTGGAAATGAGTCCCAACAGATGCCAGCGTTGCCTTTTGCTGTGGATAAAATGGCAACAGCAAGTTTTGGCGATAGTGTTGTTTTGATCGGCGGGAGATTACAAACTGGTGAAGTCATAAATACTGTTCTTATGTACAATGTACATGGAGAGATTGCAATGTTGCCATCCATGAAACACAAGAGGCAGGGATGCTCTGCCATCATTACTGAAAATAAAATAGTAGTGATGGGAGGTTGTAATGATGAACAGGGATATCTTAATTCCGTCGAATGCTTCAGTTTTGATACATATTCGTGGGAAAAACTTCCTCCCCTGATTGAAGCTAGATATGTAGCAACAGCTGTAGTAAAGCCTGCTGTTTGACTTTTTAAAAATGTTTTTAAACTATAAGTTGAACCATTATGAATAGTTTAGTTATTGTTGTATTGGAAATCTTAAAAAGAATGTTCTTACAATCTCTGTTATTAATTACAAATATGATAGTATAGTGACATTTATTAAATCAATTTCTAGTTCTTCCACTGCAGTGCTTGTTGTTTATTTCTTGATAACCTTAGGTTTCTGGAAAATTGATATGTTTCCACGGAAAACTAATTCGTGTATTCCAAGCTCTGATTCTTAGAAATAAACTCATACCATTTGTTGGTGGTTGGGCCAAGATGGCGGCCAAAAAACAAAATGCCAGGAACGAATAGCCCCTGTTGGTGGCTGCAGCTCAAATTGCGCCGCATTTTGGGAATTTTTTAATGGAACTCATACAGTCATACAATATAAGTATTTATTATATGGCTGGGCTTGTTTTCGGGTCATTACGCCAAACGGCGCTCGCTGATTGGTTGCTGAGAGGTCTGGAAAAAGCCGTAATGCCCTCTCGGCACTGTGAGAGGGCATTATGTCCTTTTTAATGACCTGCAAGTTTTGGCGGGAAAATTACTGAGTTGATTTGAATGAAAATAAAAACGAATTAGATATATTCGTTGGAAAATTTTGAACAATAATACGTCCTGAAACATCAGTGTTTCTTTTTATAAAAACTTCTTATTTAAATAAAGCGCGAAAAATAAAAGCCTAACAGGTGTAAACATGAAGCGAAACGAACAAAAAAAGTAAGAACTAAGGTGAACAGCGACACCTGATCAAGACAAACGTAGAACTAAAAACAGATAAGAAAACAAACAAAAAGCCATATAATAAAAGGCTTATTTTCTCGGTCTGTACGGGAAAGTATTTGCCCTCGGTTTCTCTCGCACAAACCTCGCTCCTTCGTCGCTCGGTCTGTACGAAAACCTCAGGCAAATACTTTCCCGTACAGACCTCGAACTCGGTTAATAAGCCTTTAGTATGCAAGCGAGTAAGCTGGCATGCGAGCGAGGAAGGAAGGGAGGCAGGCAGGCAGGCAGGCAGGGAAGCAAGGAGGAGGGCTGCAAGTTTTCCATCTAAACGACGTTCAAGAAGACTGGCTCTTTTAGAAGGGCTGGGAGTTTTCCATGTAAACGACGCTCGCTGATGAGCATGAAGGGCCAGCTTTCCTGGAAAGGCTAGAAAATTCTAATGTAAATGCGAGGTGAAATCCCCTCTTTCCATATAAACACCCCCTTAGGAAAACATATATATATATATATATATATATATAGTTCAATCTACAGACACGGTGTTTCGCTGTACAACAGCTCAGCTACACTATCAGTGTAGCTTGGAACAATCTGAATGAATTTCATCAATTACTTATACACATGCGATCGTCGGTGACAACCGCATGTGGGACAGCATCGGTGAAATACATTCAGATAGCGTGAAGTGCGCATGGGCCCAGAGTGCTCAAACTTCCACAAGGGTAGTGAGCGTTGCATTATCGCTAATAGGTACCCACGGCAACTTCGCAGAGTGCTCAACAACACCGAAGTGAAGGAGCGTACATATATATATAATATGTAACCTATTTTATTCTTTGTGAGCTACCCCGGTTCTGCTTCATGTAATGACCGTCCTAGACTTAGTAGAGACCTTAGGATGCTAGGACGACGGCGGCGGTTAAAAAGCAATTCAAATTTTAGCATAAAAAAGAAGTCACGGTTAACTGACTACTGTATTCAATACTTGAAGCTTGTTTTATAATGTTCTTTTAAAACGGCTGCAGTGTCTGTGTTAAGGCAATCTCAGCCAACAGTTCTCATCACCCCACGAGTCAACGTCGTCCTGAAGACGTGAAAATGCTCTGAGTGGCGTTGTATACAGACCGAGGACGGCGTTCAGATTTCACTTGGGACTAGAAATTATTCATTATCTTTGTTTTTCACGAAGAATGCTTTTGTTTGAAGGACGTCGTTCTCGAAGTTGCCGTCGTAGATCTTAAGGTCCCTATTCTTCTTAATATTCGCTGCTACTCTGCATTCAGATCTCGAGTTTTATTCTCTATTTTTCGATTCAGGAAGCCAAGGGCAAAGCGAACGTTTGAAAGCAATGGAGAAACTGAAAGAATTCAAGTGTCGAATTCTAATCTCTACTGATTTAGTAAGTATTTTTAGACAGTGGGTTAAAAGCTTAGTGGGAGGTTATTATTCAACTGTTAATTATATGTTACATGAAATTGTCCGGGGTTTCACCACCCAAACAAAGAGCAATTATTTTTGAAGTTGCCCGCTGCTTGAAATTGCCCTCGTCCCAGACCACTTCGTGTCCAGTCTTTCTGCTTTTTACTTCAAAATGGCTGAAAGTAAGAAACAAAATGTGACATGTAATTAATTAGTAATTAATTATCATGTTTTTGTGCCATTTGGGATAAATAGCTCAAATTCAAAAACATGAATCTACACTACTGTTTCAAAAACATATCTCAAACTCATTAATAATTCATGAGGAAAACACAAAGGAAATCAGTACCGTGTCTGTGGTTTGGATATCGGACGAAGAAATTACATAAATTAAGCAAACTTTCATCTTGATTTTCTCCTAAACTACTGATTTGTTTGAGATGCTATATCATACACTCGGAGCAGTGTTTCATCAGTTCAACAAACGTCTCTGTGTGTGGATATCCTGATGAAACACTCCTCCTCGTGTATGATATATTACTTGAAAACATTTGAAACTAACAATGGCTATTTATCCCAAATTACCCTCAAAAACATGTAATTACTAGTGCAAAAAAAACAAACTGTCAGTATCTCAACTATTTGTTTACTTTCTACCTATCAATCACCTTGGTTACTATTTGTTACTTGTTTGTAGACGTCGCGTGGTATCGATGCAGAACGGGTTAATCTCGTGATTAACATGGACGTTCCACGTGATAGCCAGACATATCTACACAGAGTGGGAAGAGCTGGACGTTTTGGTGAGTCAACATACATGTATTGTTTGCTCGCGTTAGTTTCGGTGACGTGGTACATTGACATGTTGCACTTGTCTGAGACGCTCTGACTTCGTCTCAGAAAACATTGAGACTATCGGGAAAACGAAAATAACAGCTTCCCTCAGGGGCAGGCATTAAGTTTAGTTTAGTTGAGTTTATTCTATTCTATTCTATTCTATTCTATTCTAGTCTAGTCTAGTCTAGTCTAGTCTAGTCTAGTCTAGTCTAGTCTAGTCTAGTCTAGTCTAGTCTAGTCTAGTCTAGTCTAGTCTAGTCTAGTCTAGTCTAGTCTAGTCTAGTCTATTCTATTCTATTCTATTCTATTCTATTCTATTAGTATTCTATTAGTATTAGTATTCTATTCTATTCTATTCTATTCTATTCTATTCTATTCTATTCTATTCTATTCTATTCTATTAGTATTCTATTGGTATTCTATTCTATTCTATTCTATTCTATTCTATTCTATTCTATTCTATTCTATTCTATTCTATTAGTATTCTACTCTACTCTACTCTACTCTACTCTACTCTACTCTACTCTACTCTACTCTACTCTACTCTACTCTACTCTACTCTACTCTACTCTACTCTACTCTACTCTACCCTACCCTACCCTACCCTACCCTACCCTACCCTACCCTACCCTACCCTACCCTACCCTACCCTACCCTACCCTACCCTACCCTACCCTACCCTACCCTACCCTACCCTACCCTACCCTACCCTACCCTACTCTACTTTACTCTACTCTACTCTACTCTACTCTACTCTACTCTAAGAAGAAAATACTAATTGGTTGTTTTTTCATAAGATAGTGTTTGTATATACAAATATTGGGGGGGAAATGGAAAAGATCCTCTAAAATCTACATTTAAGAATATTCTAAAAGCTTAACCTAAGTTATAATTATAAGTATGTACAGGTTGTATTTACAACAAATTACAGTGATTTGTGAATATCTGAACGGAAAATCAACTTTTCCTCTTTAGGGAGACGATTTCACGTTTTTCAGCCGCGCAGGTAGAAGTACTTTTCGTGTCAAATAATTCTTGGTTTATGAATGTTTTGTTGAACTTTCAGGTTCTTACGGCGTAGCAGTAAATTTTGTTTCGGAAGGAAAAGAAATGGATGGTCTGAATAAAATTGAGGAAGAATGTGGAGTGGCGATTGAGCCTCTTCCAGGTGATGTAGTAAACGTACATACTACTATAAGGATGAGACGTTAAATTTTAATATTTAGAAGCAAACACGATATTTCTTCTACTGTATTGTGTTCGGTTTATCGGTGATATTTCAACAAACCAAACATAACGTTGGCTGCATGCACCAGTACAAATATAAATGCTAACAGCAACACCAGCGCCAACAACAGCAGCAGCACTAACAGCAGTACCAGTAGCAGCACCGGTAACACTACGCACGTCGACACGAACATTGACGCGCACATTGGCACGAACATTGACACGCACGTCGACTCGAACACGAACACGAACACCTACATGAACACCCACATGAACATCAGCCAGAACACCAACATGTACATCGGCACGCACACCGACACGCACATTGGCTGATTGGCACGAACATTGACACGCACAACTATACAAACACTGACACGAACACCGACACGAACATTAACACAAACACTGACACGAACACCGACACGCACACCATGATCGCCTCGGATTCTTTTGTTCTCCGAAGGAATGTAAACCTCGTGTTTCCCTCATCGCTCATGCAAGAGGGAAATTTATCCTTTGTCTTCTAATTTTCCCGTGCATGTTGATGAGGGAAAATTAGAAGACAAAGAAATCCTTTGTCTTCTTCTAATTTTCCCGTGCATGTTGATGAGGGAAAATTAGAAGACAAAGAAATCTTTTGTCTTCTTCTAAATTTCCCGCTTGCATATATTTTCCCTCATCAACATGCACGGGAAAATTAGATGCAACTTCTCTGATCAACCGTGTAAATTTCCTGTCGGTAAGATTCTCAAAGTTTTCGGGAAATTAGCGATTAAATTTCCCTCAAGTCATGTTATTACTTATAAATATTATACCGAAACATATTAATCTTTCCAAAAAAAGCTGAAATAATGTTAATAAAGTTCGCTTTGCTTAACTTTTGTCCGCTTTTCATTGTCTGTTTCCATTCTGTTGTTGTCTCAAGGCTTCTGGATGCATTGTTTGTTGCTTTCTTTGTATTCCCTGAATCCTTATTTTCTTGTAACCTAACAATCTTCTTGTCAACATCTGAATGTTCAGGCGAAACGTTTTCTTGTCTCGCCAAACTCCGCCATTGTTGAGAGCTTCGTGAATCGTGTGTGGCGTGGCGTTCACGCGTGGTACACGAAGCATATTCCCCGCTGTAGCGGGGAATACGACTATTATTTCCCGCTGCAGCGGGGAATATTACTTTTGAGGGGTAATTCGATAATTAATTGACTGCCGGTCACATGGTACAAATCAAGCTTTCTGACTGGACAATTTACCGTTGAGGTATAATATTGATACAAACACTGACACAAAATTGGCACGAACACCGACACGAACATCGGCACGAATATTGTCAAGCACATCGGCACGCACGCCGACACGAACGTTGGCACGAACACGTACACTGACACCGACACCAACACCGACACAGACACCAACACGAAGACCGACCCGTTCGCCTGCAGGAATACCGACACGAGCACTGACACGAACATTGGCCAACATTGGCATGCACACCGACTGCAGCAACACCTACTTGAGCAGCACCAGCACTAACACCAGAACCAACGCTTGCAGCAACGTTAACTCGAAACCATCCGGAACTTCGAAATAGCTTTCCAACTTTGGTGCCATTGCTAATAAAAGTATTTTTCGCTTTTTTAGGGGACATTACAAAACTGTTGTCAGAAACAGCCATGTCGTCTGATATAAAAGGCTGCCACGTAAATGAAGACCCACGAGATCAGATAGGCAAGAAAATGGAAACGGGTAAAGTAATGGATATGAAACTGGAAGACAAGGAGGACCATATGGGGGTGGAATGCAAAGGGAAGGAAATGAATGTAGTAGACGCAGGTAAGAAAACGCGAGTCGAATGCGAGGCGGGAACGGGCTTTCCAACCAAAAAGGTGGCAATGGAACGTGTTGGGAACAAGATGGGAACGGCCCTTCCAGACAGAGAGGTGGGAATAGTTACTACTTATTGACCGAGCGTGAGGTCTGTACTAGTGAAATATCGGACTGACGTTTATAGTAGGGACCGAGTGAGCGCAGCGAAGCGAAGCGAGGTCTGTGCAGGAAACGAAGGTCCGATATTTCACTAGTACAGACCGAACAAGCGAGGTCAATAAGTAGTTTATTATATGACTACAAGTGTTGTAAACGTTCTGTGAAAACTTGACAAAGGCCCGTATTCGCCACCATCTCTCTTGCGAACTAAACCAATATGGCATATGTTTTCCCATTTTTAAAGTACTTTCCGTTTAGCTAGAATCCTGAACTTTCTACCCCAAATAGCATTTTTCAATTGCTTTTGTTTGACCTATCGCTCAAGGTTGTACGTTACGTAGTTAAATAAAAAAACAACATTTGAAATTCTATAATATTTGTGAGAAGTAAATGTTATATTATTACGAACATTGCTACGAACATTTCGAACATTTTAAAAAGTTTCACACAACATGGAAACATGAACTATACATCAAATGAAAGCTTAACACAATTTCTAACAACATACCTGCACGATATATTTCAACGATGAGTAGTTCTGAAATTATTATCCTTCTTGTTGCATGTATACTGACATGACTTTCATTTTGTTTATAAAATTCTCTCAGCGGTCTGGAACGGCAGATTCCAGACCGCTCAGGAACCAATCAAATTGCTGGATTTCACGTTCCAGACCGCTCGCGGAAATAGTCATATAATAAAGCATGTTATTGTCTTTTTAGGGGTCATATTTTTAGAAGTCGTTTTTAAGACTATAGTCTTTGACGTCGTCTTTTTAGTGGTCTTTGTTTTTTGGGGGGCGAGGCTTCGGTTTTTTCGGAGGCGTCTTTTTTGGCGGCGTCTTTTTTGGCCGTGTTTAGGGCAGTGAGCCCTATATATAACTGATATAACTGGAGTGATATCATTCACCGGGCAAATATTGAAGTCAAACATGGCGGACATGTAGGCCTAAAGTACGTATAGTTCCAGTCTCCTACGCGGTCTTTTGACTGGATCAGACTTGACCAGAATGTGTAGAAGACTGAAACTATACGTACTTCAGGCCCATAAGGATCGCGGGCTCTGGGAACGACATATCACTCCAGTTATATATGGAGCTCACTGGTTTAGGGCCGTTTTTTGGCGTCGTCTGTTTTGGCGTCGTCTTTTTTGGAGTTGTCTTTCTTCTATAAAAGCCTATAGTGTTTAGAGTCGTCTTTTTGTATGTAGACAAGGCGATGGGAGCGGAATGGGCCAACAAAGAGATGAGAGAAGACCATGCAAACGAGGTGGTGATGAAACGTGGTAATGGAGTAGGTGAATCGGGTTTCCAGGAAGCCAAACATACTAGCGTTGGTACGAATGACTTTGGCGAGGAAACACATCAGAGGAAAGGAGAGGTTGACGAAGATAGGTTTTGGAACGACTGTAAAGCACGTAATGAACACGAGAGCTTTGTAGACTTTGGAGCAGATAAAGAAGAGTTTGGTCATAACGTTGAGGAACAAGTTGGTATGTTTGAGCAGAAACATAATAATGAGAAATGTCTTAACAAGGATAGATACGACATAGAGACTTCTCAAGTGAAGTCTAGAAAATTGCCAGCTTTAGAAAACCACAATGACTGTTTGGAGACCTTGGAGGAAACGCCAGATAAAATAGAGAGATTACACACATATAACAATTACCTGAAGATTTCTGACGAGAAACCTAATAATAGGAAACGTCTAGAAGACTCGGATGATCATCCGGCGATTTCCGAGGGAAGCTGTAGTAAAAACAGAGGTCCTTTGGATCTTGGAGAGGATAGTGGTACTGAGAAGCAACGTGGGCAACATTGTGGTACTGAGGAGTATCTTGGGGGACATTTCGGGACTGGGGAGTACTTTGGGGGACATTTCACTACTGAAGAACGTCCCGGGGAACTTTGTGGTACTAAGGATCGTCTTAGAGAGCATAGTGGTACTGAGGAGCAACGTGGGAAACATGGTGGTATTGAGGAGTATCTTGGGGGACATTTCGGGACTGGGGAATATTTTGGGGGACAATTTGGGACTGAGGGACGTACTGGGGAACTTTGTGGTACTGAAGAGCAAATAGGAGGAATTCGTGATACTAAGAAGGATTTGGGGGAACTTTGTGATACTAAGGTTCATGTTGGAGAACATAGGGGTATTGAAGAACATTTTGGGGAACTTTCCGGAGAACTTAAAGAGAAACACCGTGGTACTGAGGAACATGTTGAGGAACAACATGGTAGTAGACAGCGTACCGAGGAAAAGTGTGATAAAGAGCTTTCTGAGAAGGGCTTTAGCAGCGAGAACCTGTCTGAGAAAATATACGATGACGAGGAATCCAGACAGCAATTATTTGATAGAGGGATCTCTTCTGAAAAGTTAAGAAAGGCGGATAGTTTCAACGATGAACTAGATGACTCGCGTTTGCCATTGAGAAAACTTAGCGACCAAAATCCCTTCGCCAACCATGTCTGCAATATACAGAATTTCGGGGAACATTTGAATGCCAAGAACGTGGAGAAAGAATGTGTGGGTAAAACTCTTGTTTCTAAAACATTTGGCAAAGAGCAGGACCAAACAAAATCTGAAAGTGGTGGTTGTATTTCTGGTGAACGTTTTGATAGTCTTGTTAGGAAAAATCCAGTAATCTTTCGGCGTGATCAAATGGGAGATTCGTTTATGAAGATGGAAACGGTTGCGTTACAGGGAGATGTTGGCGAGTCCGAGAGTTCCAGTTGTGACGAGACTGGATCCGAACGTTCAGGTGATGAAACACCACGTGACCTATCCCAAGTGCCGATTTCCAGTCAAGATTTCGATAACGTTCTGGAAGCCTATTTGGAAACTAGTACGAGTAGAAAATCGGAAAAGGTCGTAGAACATTCGGAGGAAGTCTCGGAGACGGTCGTAGAACACTTGGAAGAAATCTCGGAGAGCAACGTGGCAGAGGAGACACGACCAAAGGTCGTTAAACATTCGGAAGAAATCTCGGAAGGCAACGTGCCGAAGGAGTCACAACCAAAGGTCGTACAAGATTCTGAAGAAATGTCGGAGAGCGACGTGCCCAAGGAGTCGCAACCATTGGTTGAATCGTCATCACAGTTTAGAAAAGCGGGAAAATCAGCTATCCTTGTTTCGAGTGTTAATGTTAAACCAACTGGGCGTCGAGCTTTCCAAACCAGAACAAAACCTGATCGAAATAAGGATGACGTTATTAACCAGCAACCTCAGCTGGTCGGTAGTACTGCAGACGCCGCTCAAGGGAATGGCTTGCGAGAATTTCAGGAAACCGATGGAGATCGGGAGAACAGTATGTTCTACGGCGCGTGCGCAGATGACGTGACGGTTTATTTATCAGCATTACCGGCTAATTGGAAACAAGCTTGGTACCAGGCCTATGAACGACAAACCAAGTTTATATCAACTTACACGGAATTATACCGCGGCGCTTTCCACTAGAAGCGAGAGTCCCCATCATCTTTCGAGTGACTGTTGATTAGGGGATTTACTCACTGACTATATACGGTGAACTCTATAGGAAGACTGGAACGCTAACTCCATAAACAGGCCCTATGATTGGATGAAGCTAAGAATCTTTAAAGAGTTTTAAAATCTTTAAAATGAGTTTTGAGCTGAAATACTTAACGCTGAACGTTGGGCTGTATATGAAACTGAAGCTATTGAAAAATGCTATTTGGTATAGAAACTTCAAGACTTTAGCTAAAAGGGAAATATTTAAAAAATAGAAAAACAACTGCCATTTTGTTTGCCGAACGTACAAAATGGCAGTTGTTTTTATAGTTTTTAATAGTTTCCCTTTTAGCTAAACTCTTGAGGTTTCTATACCAAATAGCATTTTTCAATAGCTTCAGTTTCATATACAGCCCAACGTTCGGCGTTAAGTATTTCAGTTCAAAACTCAGAAAAACTACAACAAGTTTCTTAGTGTTATTTCCCAACGAAATATGGCCGAACATTTACCACATTTGAAAAAGTTTAACATAACGAGGAAACTTATGCTATACATTAAATTGAAGCCAATGCTATTTCTAAAAACATACGTACACAATGTATTTCAACTATTTGTTGTTTTGGAGTAATTTGTTATCGTCCCAAACAAAATATATGGTAGGATGAAAATTAAGTAACTTGAAGCACGGGAGCTACCTGCAAAGGGACTGGCACTGGCTTCACTGAGTTATCGTTCCAGTCTTTTTAGAGTTCAATGCCTATATATAACTCGACTGTGGGTGCTCCATTTCAATGACTGGCTGGCATTGGGTGAGCAATCCAAGATGGCGGTTTATTCGTCCTTTTTCTCATAGTAGTAACTGCTGACTTTCTTCTTAGAAAACGAATTATAACTGAATTGATTATCCTGTGGGCGCGGTTAAGCCCACAGTCACGTAAACATATTCGGCATAAAACGGTCAGCAGTCGCTATCATATTTCTGCCATCTTTGTTCGGTCACTTTTTGGACGTGGGACTCGCAATCCAGTTATATAATAGATCAGTGGGTTTGCTATAAGTAAATATATGCAAACAACCAGGTTGGGATCAGGGTTAGGATTATTGTAAGTTGATCGTCAGTGGATTGCCCCTAGTATTCACCTTCGCTATATCCTGTGGAGAATCGAAGGTGAGCACAGAATCATTTTCGCCAGCAGCTGGTTGATGGGCTGCTGACCAAAAAAAAATTGTCCTCACTTTTTGATTCTCGCTCATACTCGCAATAGACTCTTTTAATAAGTGCAGAGTACGTCATTTTCAGCACTTGACGTCATTTTCAGCCTTTTGAATTCTATTGAAAATATACAAAAGCTAAGACATTAAACGAAATTGAAAATAATTCAAAAGAAAAATTGAAAATAATTTGACGTCATAGGGTGAAAGTTACGTATTAAAAGGGTCTCTAAACTGCTTTTGACTGTCAAAAGTATCCAAGTTTAAACTAGAAAAACTTTTGATATTAAAAATTAGTCAAATTACTAGTTACAATATAACTAATCTTCATTTGTCTCCCTTTTTCCCAATTTTCTCCTTTATCCCCATTTGTTTCCTTTTATCCCCATTTGTCTCATGTTATCCCCACTTGTCTCCATGTCTCATTTTATCCCATTTTGTGCCAAATGTCTCCTTTTATCCCCATTTGTTCCCGGATATCTCCCTTTATCTCCATTTGCATCCTTTACTCCTATTTGTCTCTTTTAATGTTATTTGTCTCTTATCCCCATTTGTATTCTTTTATCCCTATTTGTCCCTTTATATCCATTGCCTCCATTCAATTGATTGCGAAGGGTTTCCGGTGTTACTGGATGTCCTCGAGGTACGGGTTTCCCGCAGAAAGCGTAACCTACCCCAGCGCTAATAACCAATCTACTTAATAACATAATTACATACGTAATTTACAATAAAACCTTAATTTACAGATTCTGTCAAAGCGTAGACCTTACTCATAAATGACCGCCGACTTAAAATTAATTTACATGAGTTGTGTGCATTTAGAATGGCGCTTATATACTGGTGTGCGCTAGATAGTGGTCGCCAAAACCCGACCTCGTACCCAGGCTTTTCGCTCCCGCCCTCGCGAACTCGTCGAGCGAAAACTCTGGCATGAGCTGGTCACGTGCCTCCCAGAATCTGGGAGGTTTTAAAATACCGTTATTAGGGAGGGGATGGTAAGTAATAGTTTCGGTTTATTAGAAGTTCAGCGGCGAAACGACGAGCACAACAGCAGAAGGAATGATTGGCGAGCTTCGACATGATTGCCTCTGCAGGTTTAAATTTCTCTCTGTGAGCAGGGAAGGAAGCAGTTCGTAAATCAGCGATTTCCCATATCCTGTAGGCAATACAATACAGCGACTGTATCTCGATTAAAAAGAGTTCAAAAGAGCCTCTAAGCATGCAGGTGACTTGCTTTGGCTTTAAATTAACATTTGTATAAATACTCTTTTTGATAGCGGAATCCAGACACGATAAAAACATGGCGTCAGATAGAAAACACGAACGTGTAAAGGACCCACCCCCACTTAGTATACCCAGATTCTGGGAGGGTTTTCGCTCGACGAGGACGGGAGCGAATAGCCTGGGTACGAGGTTGGCCAAAACCACGTTGAGCCTTAAACACCACTAATACAATGGCGACTCGTTAGTCGTAATATTACCGGCCACCATTTCGTCAAACAGTCAGAAAGCGAAAATTAGAACTATTGAACATTGCTGAATATCGCTGAGCAGAGAGCATGGACCGATTAAAAACATAATTCGGAAGATTCTTCAGCTATTGAACTATAATCACAATCCGAAAATTTGATGGCATCCATATGGAAGACGCCCGAGAATTAGAGAATAAAAAAGGTAAGTTGTTTATGTTCTATCGTCTATATCAGTATTTCGTGAATTCCAAGTGAAGAAGAGAGTATAATGCATTCGTAAATTGGTTACTGACTTAAAGGGCATATGACTCGAAAATTAAGTTTGTCTTATTGAAAAGAACATTTAAAATGATAAAATAACATCTTTTGCAGTTTTTGGTTTCCTTGCTTCGTTTTTGGGATATTCCAGCTTGTTTGATATGCAAATGACACAACTTTTTACGTCACATGTGCATAATGAGTTATCAGAAAAGGTTACATATCTTTGCTATTATGAAAACATGGGCTTAACTCAAAGAAAGCATGCGCGTGTTTCTACCCACAACACCAAACATGTAGAATTCCAAGTGATTTCGTTTCACAATAGCAAAAATATGTAACCTTCTCTCGGTAACTCATAATACTCATTATGCACGTGTGACGTAAAAAGTTGTGTCATTTGCATATCAAACAAACTGGAATATCGCAAAAACGAAGCAAGGAAACCAAAAACTGCAAAAGATGTTATTTTATCATTTTAAATGTTCTTTTCAATAAGACAAACTTAATTTTCGGGTCATATGCCCTTTAAGGGTTTACGAAATGCTGAAATAGACGACACAACATAAACAACTTTTATTCTCGGACCTCTTCTATATATGCCAATTTGAATCAAATTTTCGGATTGTGATTATAGTTCAATAGCTGAAAAATCTTCCTTTTTTAATCAGTCCAGGCTCGCTGTTCAGCAATGTTTATATTTCAATACTTCTATTTTTGCTTTCCGACTGTTTGACGAAATGGTTGGCCGTAATATTACGATAAAAGTGTCACCGCTGGATTAGTGGTGTGTTGGCCTCAACATTGTTTTGTCAACTACTATGTAGCGCGCACCTTATATACTGTGCTACAAAAATTAGTAGCCCAGTTATTAGTAGCCTAGGATTTCTCCCCTAAAACGCCGTGCGGGGTAGATTTGTGCTTCATTCTAGTTCCTTGCACAGCCCTAGTGTTACTCTTGAGTATTGAAAAACATCACGCGAGCGATTTTCCTGCAATCTGATGATCTGATTTTCCTGGTCAATTTACCGCGACGAATTTTAATCAAAATGGTCAGATTTAAACAAAGCATAAGATATCGAATGGTTTGAAAGAAATAGCTTTCCACGACCATTCACTGAAGTCTGGATAATTCTTGATAACACGCGTACGCCGAATCCAATAATTGTTTTATTATACATTCAAAATAGTCGTATTAGGATACAAGAAAAGTCTGGCAGTAAAAAGACTCGCGCAATTAATCTGGCAAAATGGACTTTACTGAAGATTTCGTCATTTTCGCGCGCTTTGTTGCAGTGACGTCATCAGCGTCTAATAATTCTTTTTTGACACCTCCGTCAAATAGTTTACAGTATTCGGTGGAAAGACGCCTCAGTTGCCGGACATTGAGAATTAACTGGAGTATGTTGATCAATAAGGAACGAAAATGAAGTTTGAATGTATAATAAAAGATATTACTCTGTCATTTTAAGTGTTCGTTTAAATAAGAGACTTAATTTTCGGTTCGTAAACACGTGACCAGTTTCAAATTTTATAACTTTGATGACGTCACATGAAAACGATTTATACTGCTTTCTTTTCAACCAATCAGAATGCGTCGGTCATGCGTATAATAAATAGGTGATGTAAAAGAATTCTAGTTCGGCGGCCATTTTTTTTTAAAGCCCTACAAACTACAACAAGGTCCAAATGAACATAACCGCGACATATCTGGCTTAGCCAAAGTGTCCACATCCAGAGAGTTTGCAGCTGTTGAGGGCGAAACACCGCTCGTTTCACGTTGGTTCTTCAACGCTCGTGCTAGCTTCTCGAAAACTTTATCAATGTTTATGGATTGCTATACAAAGAGAAAGATAGTCTCAGTGGTGTACCGAACCGGGGTGGTGGGGGTGAAATGGTCGCTAAATTGATATAGGTCATGCAGTTAAAACAAAATCGGTCGGTAAATTTAGGATTTAAAACCTTAAGATATACAGGTTGTCCCAAAAAAAATGCCCCCCATCCATTTATGAGGTGCACCTTCTTTAATTACGGTACAAGAAGTAAATTTTTATATCACGCCGAAAGCCCATCCCTCCTTCTTTGTTGTCTGAAAATTTCAGAGCTAAGTAGTTATCTACTCGCTTCCTGTAGTCATTTAAAGAGGCAACATCAAAATTTGAACTTGTCCAAATTACGTATGCTACGTCAAGATTTGGAAATCTTCTCCTAAAGGCTTCCCTTGTCCTTGTTGGGCTTCTTGTTTCCTGATAGGAAAGTACCATGAATGCTCTTTCCTCGGGAGTGAATTGTTGTCCAATTCGGATGAAGTAAAGTGCACTTCCGCCTACATGGCAAACATGTGCATGGAACTCTCATGAACATTGTTATTACCCCAAGGAACACCACATGATTTGATGCCGCATTGCTTTATTTGGAATCAAACTTTATTCCCCTGTGGTCAGTTTTCACATGCATATCTATTCAAACTTCTATTCCGCACTCAAACAAAGCTGTGGTCAAAAACGGGATGGGCGACATTCGTTTGGGACACCCTGTATTTTTCCAAATCTGTTATAGCATACATAATTTGCATAATTTGGACAAGTTCAAATTTTGATGTTGCCTCTTTAAATGACTCCAGGAAGCGAGTAGATAACTATTTAGCCCTGTAAATTTCAGACAACAAAGAAGGAGTGATGGGCTTTCGGCGTGATATAAAAATTTACTTCTTGTACCCAAATTAAAGAAGATGCAGTACAAAAACGGATGGGGGGCATTTTTTTTGGGACACCCTGTATAAACCCGCCTGGGTTTCGTCGGTAAATTTTGAGACACGCCCAATCAAAATGTCCCGGAAAATACGAAAATATGCGAAATCACGCTACAAAAAACAAAAAAATTAAGTTAGGCCCGTGATAAACGGCGTATTTTTCATCCGCGGTATAAAATATGAGAATTAAGTTCATGAAAAATACGCCGTCTGTAAGCATTAAATACGGCAATTTGCATTAAGTTCGACAGAGCCATTAAATACGACGAGCCCGGTCGTATAATACGACTCATAATTCATGTTGGTAACATCGTTTACAGCCCTACGACTCGAAAATTTGTAAAAACTTCGACTTATAATATACGCCGAAAATACGCCATGTAACTCAACCCAAACAATTTCATAATTTGGGTCGACCCTAAAGCCTGGTTTCCATATAGCCGTAAGAGCCGGCGGCATGGCTGCGGCAAGGGGCGATGGTCCAATCATAGACAGCGTTGAATTAGCCAGCAATAAAAAGTTGTATGCGATTGGACCATTGCCCCTTGCCGCAGCCATGCCGCCGGCTCTTACGGCTATATGGAAACCAGGCTTTATAGGCCTTTTTATGCGGCGCATGAAAAATACGCCGTTTATCACTGGCCTTAGGGGGGTGTTTATATGGTCGAGGGCCAGCCCTCTTTGCCAAGATCCCGCATCTCGGCGTAATTCCTTGTAAAAACATTGTTTACGTTTACATGACAAGAGCCAATCTTCCTAGGCGAGATCTCGCTATTGACATGACAACCCGAGATCTGGAAATTCCCCATTTCCCTAGGAGGGCTAGCAAATCGAAGCTCGGTCGGTATACACGGTAAAGTTTGCTTTTACTAAAAATTTTTGGGCAACTTTTTATTTTACAAGCTGCGTTTGTTTATGTGTTTGTTATAAATTCAAATCGTGTTTGCGAAAACATGATTTCGTGGGAAAGCTGCACAAGTCGGTAAACAAGCCAACGCGAGGTAAAACCCAACCCTCTTAGTGGGCTAGCCCCTGCCTCCTCCACAGGCCCTCGTTGCATCATGGACAGGTCACACTTTTGAGAGGGCCTGCCAGATCCTGTAAACAAAATGGGGACTGATCCCATTATGCACTGCGAGACTATGCCCTAAGAGGCGATAGTTTTGAGAGGGCCTGCAAAATCTTTCTGGCCGCCGTTCGACAAACGTACGTCCAAGTTCTTTTAACACTGTGACCCACCAGGAAATTCGGTCTAAACTTTCTTACAGATCATGACAATGAAGAAACCAATATGTTTTAGAATTACCAATCTTCTGCCAATAATATTTTAGCGACAAAAAGGAATTGAAGGGGAAAATATCTGCCGAACAAAAGCAAATTCGACGGTCAGGAAAGTACAGGTTTTTCGTATTGTTTTTTGGTTTATTTAGCTATCGAAGACTGTCAACTGACCAAGAGTTAATGAGATTTAATTTTGTTAAATTGTAGGCTATAGTGTAGCGTAATTCAAGTTTCAGTTGTTGTGGAAACCGAAAAAGTATAAACCCAAGAGTCTCTTAAAGTGCACTTCCGTTGATTATTCCGGCCGAAAGATGACAAAGTTCAACCGTAATTGCTTTTTTCAACAATTCCTTCATTTTAAAGCTAGGATTCGTATGTCATAAGTCTTCAATGGCCTTCAAAATCTTCGGATATAGCCATGGCTATTAACAATGGTAGTTAATTATCCAAATTTATTCCGTGCCAAGTTTTGCCAAATTTTTTACAGGATCTTGCAGGCCCTAAATTCGGCGTGTGTGACCTGTCCATGATGCAACGAGGGCCTGCGGAGGAGGCAGGGCTAGCCCTACCAAAAAAGCTCATGTAAACACGAGGTAAATTCCAGCCCTCTTACTAAGGGCTAGCCTTACCAAGAGGACTGGCCCTGCTCCAGATAAACACCCCTTGTCAAAGTTATTATTAGCTGATTTTACTTCCTTAGTGACACTTTTGTTGTTTCTTCACTAACACTTGCTTACATCTTGAATTAATATTGCATAATTATGCGCAGTTATGCGCAGAGAAGCTGCGCAATGCAAAACTGAGGAATCACCTTAAGGTGGCTCCCTAGGGTTTTTACATAACTCATTACTATATTAGACTAAAGTGCTTAAGGAGCCCTAGTCCCCCCCCCCGGTAACGTATGCTTTTGACACACTCCAGGAAGATTAATAACATTATCCCAGTAACTTTTGTGTTGTTATTAACCTTCTAATGGAAACCGCGAGTATAAAAGATAACGGTCTTTTTGCTATTTTTCCTGCCATTTCTCGAGTATCCTTCGGTGAAATTTCTTCAAACTTCACAATCTTGTGGAAATTGCTTCGGAAAATGTTTTAATGTAAAATAAATGTAGGGTTGTTCAGACGGTTTTGTCAGTATCATCAAATTTAACATTTTTTAAAATAAGGCAAAATCTCTTGGATAGAATTTTTTTAAAAAAGAAAATTAAAATGATATAAACGTTGCCGTGATCTGTACAAAACTTTCAAAAAAATTCACCGAAGGAAATTGAAGAAAATCGCGTTGATATTTAGGATTTTTTACGCACGTGACGTCATACTTTTCCCGATTTTCAGTACTTTTCCCGCTGAAACTGCCAAATTAGTAACCAGCTCGCGCGCGGTCATAAAACTATAGGGAGCCACCTTAATCAGATCCTCACTGTTGCTTTAGCGACACTTCGGTCAGAGACGTCAGCGGTGAGAGGCAAGGCCACAGGTAAGGCCCTAATCTGGCACCCATGTATCGCGGGTTGAATGTTACAGGTAACATCACATGACCTCAAAACTCAATACAGACCTCCTCTCTCCTCCGCAGAGGCGGAGAAGACGCGCGAGGAATTATGGGAAGAGGGAAAGAAAAGTAGCCTCTGCCAGATAATGTTGTCAATATGGCGCCCAAATTCCGTGATGGACTAGGCACCAAGACTCGGAATTTCAATATATAATCAAATTTAACTTACGGAAAAGTTGGAAATTCATAAATTGTGAACAAAAGACACATTTAAATTGCTGGCAGACAATTCTCAACTCGAGAATGCTAATATTGTTACACAAGGACAGGATTTTCCAGTTTTGAATTATGCAATGTAAACAAACGCTACCCGAGAAGTTTAAATCAAAAGACACTGAACTGTTGTAAACATAGATCTCACCTATGATAAGTTTCACGTATACACGTAGTGCATGTGGTACGTTTGCGAGCTTGGTGTAATGTAGAAAGTTAGCGCTGAGAATATTCCAGCGCTGCATGTTCGTCGGCTTTGTTTATCAACGATTCAACGTTCGATATTAAAACGTTTGTCAGTCTGGCAGCGTTTCGAATTTTTTTATTCGTTCCGCAGGTGATTTCCATAGAAGAATTCAGAACTAATAACGTCCAGAACAACATTCTAGACTTAGATCTTGAACAAAACATTGTACTTCGTGCAAACTATCGTCGCTATCTCCCATGACCAGAGAACCGCAGATTTGGTACTTGACTGAAATCTCTTCGTATTCGGTTCGTTTGCCGACTTCGAATTCAGTGTTAAAAAATCCTTCTCCGGCGTACTTGCAAAGCATTCTATATCTTCTTCTGCATTATGGTTATGGTAAAGAAATAAACAAGTCTAAATTAATTGAAATATAGTTTACATCTAAATTGATTTAAAATGGCAGACACGTAAATAACAGCAAGAATCAAATAAATTCCTTTAATCGCACTATTTCTTCACGAAAATCGTCATGCTAACCTTTGATACTTAGATCTTCAAGGGAGTGCTGAATCTCTCCCAAATCGTCGGGGTTTTATGCCATTTACCAGAGAACCGCACATTATCTGGCAGAGGCTTCTCACCTCTTTTTCCACCTTCCCGACGTGCTCCGCGCGCTTTACGATTGCCCGCGCGCCTGCGATAGAAGCCTCTGCGGAGGAGAGAGACAGACCTCTGTGTTTTTCTAGTTTTTGTGCGTCGGTTATGCGTGTTCATTACCTTGGCTGATGTTTCAATAACATCGACAACCTCCGGATATCTCGATGCAAATAATCGAGCTTTTTCTAAAGTCACTTCACGTTTCTCGGTCTCCAGATCTTTCTTTGTTCCGACAAGTAACATGAGGACATTTGGCGCCGCGTATCGCTTCACGTCTTCAATCCATTCGTTTAAAACCTCCAAAGACTCGTAGTCGGTAATATCATAAGTGACCAGCAAGCCATTTGCATTTCTGTAGTAACTTTGTGTAATCGTCCTGAACCTTTCTTGGCCGGCCGTATCCCAAATTTCTAGCTGCAAAACCAAAGAGTTGTATTGATTATAGAGCGAAATGAAAAGGTCGTAAGCTGCGCAGAGTTTTAGTAACGAAATACAGAGGGCTCTGCTCGAAACGTCAGTATTTCGTTACTAAATATCTCGGCAGCCGCTTTACCACCTTTTCACTTTGCGGCCCTATCCAAAACACTGCCTACGCGCAGCACTTTTTTTGTACAGTCGAACCTCTTTGAGCTGTATCGAGTGTGAGTAGCGCGTTGTGAATTAGATCTGCAAAATTTCTTAAGTAGCGCTTAATTGTCAGTTATATCTTTAGTCGTTGTTGCAGTGTTTTTGTGTAATATGACAGCATGTATTTATTTATTTATTTAACAAATATTTTCCTAGGATGCCCTTCACAAAAAAACGTGATTTTCAAAGGGGTCCTATTGTAAATAACAAAAAATATAATTAAAAAACAAAAACAAAACAAAAACCCCAAAAAAAAAAAAAACTGAAAATGATTACAAAGTACGTGATGATTATTACATTTTATAAAAGCCCGCTCTGAAGACTTGAATGGAGCTAACGTTCCTTAGTTCAATATCTAAAGCATTCCAGTCCTTACAGCATGGTAACATAGTTGCTGTTTACCCCAATTTGTTTTGACGGTAGGCAAACGAAAATTATCAGCGTCACGAGTATTGTAACTATTTAGATCTTTTAGGTTGACTAGACTCAAGTGAGGTGTTAAATAAAAATGTTTGCATTTAAAGATGTATGCACGTGACTATATGTATATTTGTAGTTTTGTATTGTAAGGTTATTATTGAAACTCGAGACTCGGACTCGGGAGTTGAGATGCGACGAAATAAAGAACATCAAGGGTTGTAAGCGACCACCTCTCGTAAGCGACCACCTCCCGTATAAGCGACCAACCTCAAATGTGAAATGACTCAACCTAATGTGAAATGACTCAACCTAATGTGAAATGACTCAACCTAATGTGAAATGACTCAACCTAATGTGAAATGACTCAACCTAATGTGAAATGACTCAACCTAATGTGAAACGACTCAACCTAATGTGAAATGACTCAACCTAATGTGAAATGACTCAACCTAATGTGAAATGACTCAACCTAATGTGAAATGACTCAACCTAATGTGAAACGACTCAACCTAATGTGAAATGACTCAACCTAATGTGAAATGACTCAACCTAATGTGAAATGACTCAACCTAATGCATATGTGAAATGACTCAAACCTAATGTGAAATGACTCAACCTAATGCATATGTGAAACGACTCAACCTAATGTGAAATGACTCAACCTATAATGTGAAATGACACAACCTAATGTGAAATGACTCAACCTATAATGTGAAATGACTCAAGCTAATGTGAAATGACTCAACCTAATGTGAAATGACTCAACCTAATGTGAAATGAGTCAACCTAATGCAGTGGCGTAGCCAGGGTTCTGTCTTTGTGGGAGCGAAATTGGTCGAGCGTCGAAGACGCGAGCCTCCTAGGGGGGTCCGGGGGCATGCCCCCCCTAAAATTTTTTGAATTCTAGAATCTCTCAGACTGCATTTCCCGCATTCTGAGGCGAGATTTAAAAAAATAACTGATCGCCATAAATAGCAAAGTTTTGTTGTCTCCAAACCAAAACAATGTAGTACACATATCAAAATTTATTGAGAATTATTTATGATAAGTCGTATGTATGTGGACCTTGTAATGCTATATTTTCCATCTAGACTACACCAAACTGAAATTTGACCCATCAAAAAGTTTCAGGCCAAGTTCAAACCTGGAACTTCACATGAACCAAAATCAATGCAAATTAGGTTAAATTACGGAAAACATTCTTGACACAGCACTCTTACTTATATACTTTGTCGAATATTCAGGCTATATTTATATAAAAGGGGCAGTCTGGGTTGGGTATGCTAGAATATACAGTATGATGAATATTCTGCGTAGATCTAGGGCGTTGTTTCCGGAATTACAACTGTAATCAACAGTAAACCTTGCCTTGTCATTCTAAATATAGCTATATGTACGTACGTACTTTACAACTGCGGCATATAATCTTACATTGCTTAAGGGGGATAAGGATTAAGTTGATTACACGTAAGCGCGACAGCACGTTTGTGCAGAATCACAAGGTCAAATATACAACCTTGATGAATTGCGCTACATTGCGTTTAACGTCGAAGCCGCAGATCGTTTAATATTTTCGTGCATATTAAAACAGTAATATATAGTAATATCATTACGAGTCAACTTGCTTCTCCCTTGAAGGCTTCACTACGTAACATCATTACCCCCCCCCCCCCCCTCAACAAGTTTCTCCCCGGATTTAAACTTTTCACAGGAATGGCCTGGAAGACCATTGGGGGGGCGGTCGCCCCCCCTCGCCCCCCCTTGGCTACGCCACTGAGTCCTAATGTGAAATGACTCAACCTAATGTGAAATGATTCAACCTAATGTGAAATGATTCAACCTAATGTGAAATGACTTAACCTAATATAATAACTGCTAAAATAGTTGTAGTGTATGTGTTTTAATAAGTCAATCGTAAGCATCAGTTCTTATCTTTTGGCGAGTTGACGTCGTTCTGAAGACTTGAAAATGCTCTAAGTGGCGTTGTATAAATGCTCTAAGTGGCGTTGTATAAGAGTCCTTTTTTGCAAAAAGAATGATTTTGTTAAAGGACTCATGCATGGCTTTCCTAGACTTCTCCCCTTCACGAGTAAAATCGTCTGGCGTTAAGCCCTAATCAAACGAGAACGCAAGTCATCGCAAGTTAGCTTACGATGACTTGCGATGCCACCAGTCAAACGTCGGCACAAGTCGTCGCAAGTTCTGCACTTCCGCTAGTTCCCACGCCTTTTCGCTAGTTCCATGGTAGTTTCCATGGCGACGGAGCATGCACGAAAGATTTGCATCGACTTGTGTTTTGTGTTCAAACGTTTCGCAAGCTCTCGCAAGTTGAAGAAAACTTGCGATGAAATTTGAACCAGATCAAATTAGTCGCAAGCTAACGCAAGTCACCGCAAGTCATCGCAAGCTGGCGATCAAACGAGCCACAAGCAAGCACAAGCTAAAACTTGCGATGACTTGCGTTCTCGTTTGATTAGGGCTTTAGACCTAGTAAAACACGACAACAATGCGCATGAAAGGGTTAATTGATTGTGCTTAAGGTGGCTCCCTACGGTAATTTCAATAGGGGACTGGTGACTAGAAATAGTATCGCTACGCATGCGTAAATAGCGATCTTGTCGATTCGAAATTCTATGACCGCATCGACATAGATGTTAGACTTGTAGACGTTTTCTTCGGTGAATTTTGCTAAAATTTTGTAAATAAGTAGTTTATAAAAAGTTCTAAAGTATATATAATTTTAAAAAATGTTCATAAGACAGAACTTTTTTAAATCCATAATTTTTACAGCGAAAAATCTGTCCATACAACCCTCTCTGATTTTGTGCATGGATATTCTCCACAACAGTATCTATCATCTCAGCAATTTTTAAAAAATTTCACCGAAGCAAACTGAAGACATGCCGCTTCAATTATGCAATATTTGAAAATATACCAAAGTTCCAACCACATTATTACCATGGTAACAGCAAATAATTGAACTTTTTTATAGATATTTTATATCTGCGATAGTTCTGCTATAGTAAGGTCTACTTAGTATTTATCTAACAAATTTTTAAACTTGTGAATAACATTAGATAATGAGCATATGAAATAGCGCGTATTTATTGAAACTATAGGGAGCCACCTTAAAGTGCATATGAAGCGAAAACTTAAGTTTATCAGTCTATTTGAAAGAACACTTAATTAAAATGACAAAGTAACATCTTTTACAGTTTTTCGTTTTCTTGCTTCGTTGTCGAGATATTTCAGGTTGTTTGATATATAAGCAAATAAAATATTTTGACGCACTGTGTATCATTGCTATTGTCAAACATAATCACTTGAAAATCTACATGACATTTTTTTGGTGTTGCGAGTGGAATAATAGCAGCGATATATATGACCTTCTCCGATAACTCATTATGCGATAACTCATTATACAATTACAAACACGAAAACATCTTGGCAGGGACACCGCAACAGCAAAAGCCAATTACTGCGGGCCCTGTTGTACACATAGTTGGACATTAGAACATATAAATGTATAATTCTTGGTTTTAAGCTTTAGAAGAGATGTCTAATTATATCTGATGTACAATCTAAATATTCTGATTGAAACTACACTTTATACGAGCATTCGTGTTTTTTTTGGCCGCCATATCTGTGTACCTCACAAAGGCCAATTAGGTACACAAATATGGTGGCCGAAAAACAAAATATAAAGTGTAGTTTTTGCCAGAGTTTTCAGATAGACATTACTAACAAAGCTTTATACGTTGAATTATGTATACAATAGAGTCTTTTAAACGGGGCGACTTAAATAAGTCGCGAACAGCTCGTATAAATTCTTGACTAAGCCGCGGCATTTTGGACTAGCTTTAACCCTGGGCTTATTTTAGTCGCGGCTTTGATTGATTGCATGATCGTTTATACGAGAGCTGTTCGTGACTTGCGGCTTATTTTTCTCCGTATAAAAGGTCCTAATATGGCTTTTAACGACATTCGGAAATTATTCTGACGTCAGCAATAATATAATTTAAAACTCTGTAACTCTAGAAGGAAAACATGTATCGCCCCAACATTTGTAACACTCGTAATGATTGACAATCTACAAAATATATAAAACAACCAACCTTTTAGGTTTAATAATAAACATTTTAGAATTTTGTGACGTAAGAGTCTCGTGACTTCGGTGCGGCACCGCAATTTTCCACGAATTCACATTCCAAGGAAACAAACGATTAAAATGCGCCAAAACCTATTCCGATCTGACGTTAAGATTACGACGCTCTTTCTTTCAATCAAATCTCAAAAATGTTGGAATTAAAGTGTAAAAAAGTAGAGTGCGGCGTATAGGCAGTATTTCGGATAGAGCAAAGTGAAAAGGTGATAAACTGCAGAGATTTTTAGTAACGAATTACTGACGTTTCAAACGGAGTCCTTCAGACTGCATCAGAGTAAAGATGTGATTATTAAAATAACACTGTGATTGTTAAGTGAGTAATTATTTAAATAACATATTAAGCTAATTAAAGTATTAAACGTTCAAATCCTAATTTATGCAGACAAAAGGATTTTGTATTTACTTTGGCATTATTCTAATTTGTCATCCCCGCCAACGCGAGCTAGGTTATTTGTTACTTAAAGTATTTAAGCTCACTATAAATATAGATATGGGCCCCTACACCCCCCATGACGTGTGTTTTCTTTATAGGTACGTTTACATACTGCGATTCGTCAGGACGATATGAAATCGTCTCGATAAATCGCAATGTGTAAATTTATACTTTTCTCAAGCGCAAACTTCACCGTTTGACAACACCTACAAACTCGCAACATTTCCAAAATTTGAATTCCCATGCACTAATCTACTGTTTAATCTACTGTCAGCAATGAGAGTCTGTACGTTAATAAAAGAGAATTTAAGGATAAGCTATGAAACTATAAGCTATAAAGGGGCCCTATGCCAGTAAAAAGCCACAAAGTCCCCCCCTGCTAGTGCCAAAGCCATAAAGGAGTCCCAACCGTCCCATGCATAACAGTGATAAAACCACAAGAACACAATGCAACGTAAAAGGCTTAAACGTGAGTTGCTTATTTTTATAAAATCAATAAATCATTTTGTATAATATATCTTTGTTTTCTTAAAAATGGGGCCCTTTTGCCCATGGGCCCCTGGTCAACGACCAGGCTGATCCCCCCTCCCCCCCTCTCGTCAAGGCGTGCTCCATAGCACTTCATCTCGCTAATTGTTGCTTCACTCTTTTATTATTCTACTCTGCTACGTTGTTATCTTTCCCAGTAAGGCCAATCGTGTTGGTAAATACGTTCTTAAAGCGAGTTTCAAGTTTGTTAATACTAAACGACAGTTCCTTGTATTTCTGTCATTAAAAGATTATACATTACATGTATTAATCCTTTGAGGCCTGGACCTCTCCCTGTGCTGAATAAAATCGTCTGGCGTTAGCCAGAATAAAATACTAAAGACTCGTTTTCAGGCTTCAAAGTGTTGAAGAGATAGGTTTTAACACTTTCAGGCATGGACCTCTCCCTGTGCTGAATAAAATAGTCTCGCGTTAGGCAGAATAAAATACTAAAGACTCGTCGTCAGGCTTCAAAGTGTTAAATATGTCGTGACCTCCACGCGACCTTGGACACGCACGATGAAGGATCTGGAATGTTCCTGGAATCGCTTGATCTTCTCTCGAATCGTCTTACTTCTTTCTAGTAAAAGAACTCTTTTACTTTCGCTACAAATTCCAAATGAACGCTTAAAGTTCGAGAAGCGTTCAAAAATAAACTCAGACCAAAACTCAGACTGAACGATCGCATGCGCACCTTATAAATATAGTTCTTTCAAAATATGGACATATACCATGTCTAGAATATGCCAGTGAATTACGTCATATTTCCCTCTGAAATTCCCAATTTCTAGTTTTTTCAAATCGTCATACAAGCTGTTAATTGTGCTTAAATTTGGCGTTCAGAAAGCCGAAATTAATTCCTGATAGACTAATTTCAAACGCAGCGTTCGACAGTGATGCGACCATTTCTGTATACGCAAGTGACTGGCGATTGTAAACAAGGCAAGGAGCCAAGAAGACGACAGCCTTGTAACACATCTGTTCCCGTTTCTAAATCCTCTTCAGACAGCAGCAACGTTTGCCAAAATTACCGCTTCGCTATACACGAAACGGCAAAGTCTAGTTTCAAGGCATATATATTAATATTAATTTTACCTGTATTCGACAGTCATCGATGACCAAAATTTTAGTCGCAGAGTCGATACCAACTGTACTGGAATGACGATGATAGAACCTTCCACGGATGTAGCGAGTCATAACCGAAGTCTTTCCAGCCCCAACATTGCCAATGAATGCGATTTTAAGCCTGTAATCGAATAGACCATTCGACGTCGGCATTGATCTGTTTAAACTTGGCACTCCGCTTGTTCGGAGTTCGTCCTTTGTTGTGGCTGGCTTGCTACAGCCAGTGTTGAAATACCTTTTGATGTTTGGGGAGCCCCGCTGGGTTTTCTCGAGGCGTATTAAAGCCTTTTTGTTGCAAAGAATTGTGTCGGATGGTATTCTGCAACCGCATTGTGTCAAAACGAAAACCTTTCAAATTCAATGCATGTCAACTAACTCTCATTTATTAAATGTCAATAGACATGCATTGTATAACGTTTTAGCCAAATTCGGTGGACGGAACCGAAGAAAACTTTGAGGGAAAAAGAAGAGATGTGCAAACCTTGTGACAAGCAATGGTATATTAGGTGCTACTCTGAGAGACGAACCATATACAGCAGGGTAAGTAGAAAACTCAGTTTACTATAGTCTGACGCTCTACTGACTGAGTTAGGAGCAGGTCGTTGGAATGATGGTATAATAATAATAATATATAATTTTTAATATCCCTCTTTAGTGAAAAATACAATGGATTTAATTTAAAAATGCATACCAACGGCTTAGTAAGATTACAATAACAAATTTGCCCTGGGATCGAATGAGAGTTCGTGTCTTTTGGTATAATCGACCCGAAGAATTTATACCGAATAGTAGGATATGAGAAGAGCCAACTGATAAAAGGAAATACCTAGTACATTTACTGTCACGGTGTCACCACACATACAGTCATGAATACTGGAACATGCTTCCAATCAACTTTAATATACGTCTGTAAATGTTCTGGATGAATGGATAGATGGGTGGGTGGTTGGTTGGTTGGGTGGACGGATGAATGAATGAATGAATGAATGAATGAATGAATGAATGAATGAATGAATGAATGAATGAATGAATGAAGGAAGGAATGAAGGAAGGAATGAAGGAAGGAAGGAAGGATGGATGGAAGGAAGGATGGAAGGAAGGAAGGAAGGAAGGAAGGAAGGAAGGAAGGAAGGAAGGAAGGAAGGAAGGAAGGAAGGAAGGAAGGAAGGAAGGAAGGAAGGAAGGAAGGAAGGAACATATATGAATGAATGAATATGGTAATGTTACAAATCAAAGATGATGGACCTATCTTCGTCTAACGTCTTAAAAACTATGGTAATTATAAGCTGAAACCATAATATAGACCATTTTCACTCACGTGATCGGTGGCCCCATTGGGGTGGTGAAACAATACAAAATATTTGAATAAGAAAGAGCTAATTCCCATACCGTACACCAATATGGCCGCCATTTCATTGTTTTGGTACACCAATATGGCTGCTGTGACGTCAGATGAAAACGCTCTATAGTGAAATTTAGCATACAATGCTCAATTATATCTGGATTTTTTTTAAATCGGCTTTGTTTAACAATGCCCTTGGGCAATTGTGGTTTAATAATATTTTTTTATTATGGCAACTTAAAGTACTGTATGTTAATTTGTTGGTTTCTGCGGTCAATATCATCTAAATTTTTAATATTTGTCTTTGTTTTTACCTACATTATTTTTTTACAGACCACAAAGAACGCTAGACTCAACATGAGTAGCCTGTGTACAGCCTGAACTGATACACTCGATCTGTAATTCAATATTATGTATGCTGAATTACGGAGTGTATAAATTCAGGCTGTTAGGATGTACCAGTGGGCTGTACACAGGCTAAATTTCATGCATGAGATGCTTATCAAGTATACACACGTGAAAATCTCACAACTTGTTAACAGGATGTGTAACAAGTTGTAACAACGCTGTTCATTCAACAAACCGCTACAACCATGCATAGTCAATCGAGATATATGGTCTGGAAACTCAACTAAAGTCTTTGGTTTATCTTTTTGTTCGCCTTTACGCATTTTTGTGCACGGTGCACGGTCACTGAACACATTGTATTTTAGTATAATGAACGAATTGTCCAATAGCAACATTTCAGTTCAATCACTCAACCGTGCTATTTAAATATTAATAAACCTAAAACAAAGGATGTGCACGGTGTAAGGTACGGTTCAACATAAAATCACAGCTCATTATAGGCGCTTTGAACTTTGCCGAGTTTCCAGACCATATCTCGATTGTTGGAACCAGTGCCGGATTAGCCTAATTCCCAAGGCCGGGGGCAAACATATTTTAGGAACTACTACTCAAAAAGTTGCGCAATTTTTGGGGGGAATTTGCTGAAATGGTTTGAGAACTTCCTTGGCCAAACATCACGACCACTCCGAGTGCTATCTGGAGTGCCCCAAGGTTCAATTCTGGGTCTTCTATTGCTTCTTATATATGTGAACCAGGGACGCAGCCAGGATTTTGAAGGGGGGGGGAGGGGAGCCGAAATCAGAATACATTTTTAGGGGGGTCCGGGTGCATGCTCCCCCGGGAAATTTTGAAACCGAGAGTCGCCGAAATGCCATTTTCTGGCTTTTGGAGGAAGATTTTACAGACCCTAAAGGTTAAAAAACGTCATATAAAATACTCAAAAGACGCAAACGTCACATAGATACTCAAAATGCATAGACTCAGTAGATTGAATACACTGTTTACAGTTTATTTCCTGACATAATTCATATTGCATCAGTTTTGTAGTTACATGCATGTCTGTTGTTTTATATCTAAAGGGGGGGGGGGGAGCCGCGGCTCCCATGGCTCCCTCCTGGCTACGTCCCTGATGTGAACGATCTCCCAAGGTAGCCAACACATCATCTGTTGCTTTATTTGCTGATCACTGATGACACTAAGTTCACCTTGCCATAAAAAAACACAAAGGACGTGGAGTGCCTCCAGCGTGATCTTGACAGGATATGCCATTGCAGTGGTGCAAATTTAAGTATGGCGCATGGATCTTAACCAATCCAAATGCGGTCTCCTTAGAGTGACGAGGAACATTACACCTATCCAGTCAAGCTACCATCTGATGGACACCACAGTTGACACCACCGATGTTCAGAAAGATCTTGGAGTTCTGGTTACTCCTGATCTTAAGTGGAACTCACATGTAACCGCAGTACTGGCTAAAACCAACAAAATGATGGGTTTTATAAGAAGATCTTCACTTGATATCCATGACCAGCGGGTTCGTACTGCATTATACGCAGTTTTAGTTAGAAGTCATTTTGCATACTGTTCACAAGTCTGGTCTCCGCAATCTGTATCACTAATTCTTAACATCGAAAGACTCCAACGCCGTGCAACCAAGTTTATTCTGTCGTTACCATTTAGATCTGACGTCACCTATAAGGATAGACTCCTAACAACAGAATGCTACCTCTGTCATACTGGTACGAGTACCTGGACTTGGTATACAAGCAGGGCCGTTGCGAGGGGATGCCGATTGGGGGGGGCGGGGGGGGGGTGTGTCGAAGGTCGAATTGCCGAGTAAGAATAACGTAATATGCCGAGTTTTTTCGAAAGTGTAAAAGATTTATTAACTTTAAAGTGCCTATGTCATCCTCAGGGACTTTACATATTTATACTGAATTGGAACATTCTGAGAAGATTTGTAGTATATCTTCTCAGGCGAAAATTTCATCTTCATGGACTTTTTTGCCGTTAAAGTTGACGGAAGTGACGTCGAAAGAGGAATTTGTCTATATGAAAACCACTTTACAGATTATTCTTTTGAGTCCAAAAAAATATAAATATAAACTAACCTTATTTATACTGGATAACTCTATCAGTTTATCTAAACTGTTATCCTCAGAGGTCCAGTAAGGGCCCACCCTCATTGGTCCAGTGTTACTACAGGAGGAAACCGGAGTACCCGGAGGAAACCTGTGGTGTTTGGTAGAGTCAAACTGGAAGCACTCTTCTCACATGCGGCCAAGGTGCATTTTTTTTAATCAGATAACTGCACCGTGCAGGAATCGAACCCGGCTCGCAGAGGTGAAAGGCACATGTACTAACCACTGTGCCACCAACACCCCGTAATTTTCGCCTGAGAAGATATATTACAAATCTTCTCAGAAGGTTCCAAATATCCTAAATATGTAAAATCCCCAATCATGATATAGGCACTTTAAATATATGTCAATTCGTGGTAATTTCTTACTTTACTGTGGCAAGTCTGTTCGTGTCTTTTGCGGTAATCATCGTCAAAAACCGAATGACATTCTAGACATTCGAGTTTCATTCTTTTTCTTTTGCCCATGTTTCTTGACGAAAGCAGTCGAAACAGACGGCAAGCCCGCCGGAAACGCGGGTTTCAAATTTCACTCACTATCACAAGACTTCACTGAAGTCCGAAGATGCGTGTAAGGTTACAGCGTCTTGTTGTTTTACTAGCAATTTGCTGAAGAAGCGAGGCAGTCGATGTTTGCATAATCACATTAAATACGCACAGATTACAGTTATATCCATGTCATGTTTCATAATTTATAGTCTTCATCCATTCTGCCGATTTGCCGAATCGTACAGGCATAATTTGCCGACTGGTCGAATTATTGGGGGGGGGGGGGGGGACCCCCGCCCACACACCCGCGCTCGCTACGGCCCTGTACGCAATTCCACAAACTTTTTAAACCGTCTGTGTAAAATGTCACTCGTGCCGTCCTCTATCTAGTCTTCTAGCTTGTTAAAATGTGCTGTTAGTTTATGTTTTGTAGTCTTAGCCGTTAGATGTGACCATTTATGCCTTGATGTTCAGTGGCCATTAGATTTCATTTATTATTATAGATAGGGACCCCGTAATGGAGCAACAACTTGCCACTCGTGGCAAAGCTTGTAAATAAATAAATAAATAAATAAATAAATAAATAAATAAATAAATAAATAAATAAATAAACGACTTGCAAACGTTTTTTCGTATGTTTTTGCTGTCCAAGCTGTCGTAAGTTAAACTCAGAGAAAAACTCCGAGTTGTGGGTTCGAGTCCCGTCTGGAGCTCAGAGTTTTGCTCTGAGTTTAACTTACGACAGCTTGTACAGAAAAAACATACGGGGAAAAAGTAACAACTTTGTTTGCAGGTTTGCAACAGCTTGCGCATTTTTACGTGTGTGCTGGGCACAGAATCGTGGCTTGGGGAAGCTGTGGAATTGTGTTCGTCCCCAGGACCTAAGAAAGCGGCCGCGAGGAACTTAACAAAATATTGAGTCAAAGATGTTGTAATTTTAAAATCGTTTTTCCTCTGTTTCTCGTCGAGTAGAAAAGAAAAAATAAAACGAATACATACTAAACGTGGTAGCCATGGAAGTTAACAATTTCTTGTCGTCTGTCTTCTGTTCCAATAGCTGTGAATCCACAGCAACTACACGGTAAAGGAATGAATTATGTTTTCATTTAAAAAAGGGTTATTTATAATGGGTTTTCTTTACACATACATTCAGACTGATAGTTTTATCTGTTTGTTCAGGAATTTACTCGAGTTCAGTAATCTTCAGGAACACTTGGAAAAGATTTTGTCAGAACATAACGAAAGTAAAGTTGGTAAAGTTGGGTTTGATTATTTTAAAATTAGTATTGTAAAGTTTATATACAGTATACAGTATTAATTTTATTAATACTTGGATTGATTGTAGTACTTGCTATTAATTTATGGGGGTAGATGTTTCTGTATATATGCTTAGTTTGTAGGTATGTATACAGATACTGAGATACATGAAAGTGATACAAACGTGTATACAGATACATGTACATCACTACAAACTAGGGATGTATACAAATGTCAGACACATCACTACAAACCAAGGATGTATGCACATACATCACTACAAACCAAGTATGTATGCAGATGCATCACTACAAACCAGGGATGTATGCAGATGCATCACTACAAACCAGGGATGTATGCAGATGCATCACTACAAACCAGGGATGTATGCAGGTGCATCACTACAAATCAGGGATGTATGCAGATGCATCACTACAAATCAGGGATGTATGCAGATGCATCACTACAAACCAAGGATGTATGCAGATGCATCACTACAAACCAAGGATGTATGCAGATGCATCACTACAAACCAAGGATGTATGCAGATGCATCACTACAAACCAAGGATGTATGGCTCAGATACAGTACATCACTACAAACCAGGGATGTATGCAGATAAATGTACATCACTAAAAACTAGGGATGTATACAGATACAGTACTACAAACTAGGGAATACAGATACAGTACTATAAACTAGGGAATACAGATACAGTACTACAAACTAAAGGTAAAGGTCTTTAATTAGAATGCATCAGACGTGTATCTTTACAATCAAATTACTCCTAAGGATTTTTCAATGTGGCTGTGTCAAGGCATATCAAAGGCGCTTTAAGCAGCTGCCATACGACACAGTTCAGACCACAGATCCCAGCTAAGCCCTAGGTGTTGATTTTACGGAGGGAGGAAAACCGGAGAACCCGGTGAAAAACCCTCGAAGCACAGGAGAGACCAACTAAACTCTACTCACATGAGTCCCAAGCTCAAGAACAGGGTTGTTCCCAGATGGTCACCCATCCAAGTACTAACCCCGTCTAACTGGGCTTACAGTAACTATTACCTATTGGTGAGAGCCGAGAGGCAGTGCCCTAACAGCACATGTACACCATCCGTGCTCCCTAGGGATGTATACAGCCAGATACAGTACTACAAACTAGGGATGTATACAGCCAGATACAGTACTAACAATACATCACTACAAACTAGGGATATACTGTAACAACCCATCACTTAACATTAAACCAGGGATGTGATGTGTACAGATATGTTCCTATAAATCAAGGATGTATACAGACATATCCCTATATACCAGAGATGTGTATGGATACACTGTATATCCTTACAAACTAGGGATCACTGAATGTATACACTAGATACATCACTACAAACCAGGGATGTATTGGAAAACCTGTTATTCAGCTGGATAGTAAGAATGACTACAGTAGTGCACCCCTATTGTATGATCATTGAAAATTAATTTAAAATATGCAGGTTTAATACAGTATCTCCAAGTATTACAGTATAAAGTACAGTAAATGTAATACCAGATATACCAGAATATTATAATAATATTAAGTTTTGTTATCTGTACATAGTTTACACAGAAGAAGAGAGGGCCCTGTCTGATGGCAGAATCGGGCCAGAGATTGTCAAGATTGACCCAAGTGGTCGTTGTGGCAACATGGATATTTCAGAGAACTTAGAGGTACACATAAACCACACAATGTCATATGCCCTGCTGACCACCAAGCAAATATCGTTATAATTTCTACCCTTGATCACATGCATTCAGGTTTAACAATGCAATGCAATCTATTGCACAAATGATTTTCTTTAAGAGCTGGCCTGCTTATAATACATTGTTATACTGTATAATATGGTTTTAAAGTTAAAAAATTACGTTTTCTTCCATCTTATTTACATGTAGCTTGATAGCCAGAGCAATTTCAGCAGTCTTAGAGCTAATGTGTGCATTTGCAGAGGTAAGGTCAAACTGTTCTTTAGGACCTATTTATATGGACTATGGCAGCGAGTTACTCGGTCGCCCGAGTTACCTGGTTTACCAGGATAAACTTTACGTTCTGTTTAATATATGAAAGCAAGTTACCTTGCGGGTTGTAATATTTGAGATGATTCTCAACTATGAAAGTGACATGAAGTAATGAAATATAGAAAATTCATCCCAGTATGCTGAGTTACCTGGGGGAAAGTGTTTACCCCATCTTGAGCACTGAGATCCTGGCTGCCAGTGCCAAGTTCTCGGCAGGGCGAGTTCACCCATCTGTCTCATATAAATACTGCAGTGGGAAAAACAGTGTTTGTCCTACCAACTAAGAACTCACCAAATTGTGCCAATTAAGTAACTCAGCTGGCCAGGTAACTCGCCTGGCCAGGTAACTTGTCTCGCCAGGTAACTTGTCTCCATATAAACAGTTCAGGCCTTGAATTTAGCGGTGGCCACTGGCCATTGATGCCCTGCTTGTTGGCCGCTATGCCCTTGAAATATACTGAAATCCACAGCCAGTAGTGGCCTGCCCTCAACCACAGTACTTAAGCTTTGTAATACAAAGTCAAAGTGTATGATTAGTAAAATTGACAATAACACCTAAAACTCTGCTGAAATATCTGCAGTATTTAAATTCACCTGCTCTGTCAGTCTTTCTGTTGAAATTCTAACAACATGGCTCCATACAGTTTCTTGAAAAATGGAAAATACAAGTTTGAGAGTCAAAACACGTGATTAAACAATTCGGAAAAAGAATGAAACTAAACGTTATGCAAAGTTAAACATTCTGACAATCGGAAACTGTTACCAAATAAATACCAACAGTTGTTGCTATGGCAACAATGACGTTTCAAAATGGCTGCCAATTACCCTTCAAACTAATTTAATTCGAAAAAAACTTTGGTGACCCCCAATTTTTTTATCATTACAACTTTTCTTGAAGTATGAATAATCAATAGGCCGATTTAAAAAAAATTCTGTATAAGGAATAATTTTTTCCCCGAAAAAATCATGTTTGTTAATTTTTAAAAAATTTGGATCAACAGAATTTTTTTTAAATCGGCCTATTGATTACTCATACTTCAAGAAAAGTTTTAATAAACATAAAATGGGGGGTCACCAAAGTTTTTTTCCAATTAAATTAGTTTGAAGCGTAATTGGAAGCCATTTTGAAACGTCATTGTTGCCATAGAAACAACTGTTGCTATTTATTTGGTAACAGTCTTTGATTGTCAGAATGTTTAACTATGCATAACATTTAGTTTTATTCTTTTCCCGAATTGTAATGCACGTGTTTTGGCGGCATGTACTTCAAGTAACCGTGAACATTCTGTAGGACAGAAGGATCGCATGCTCCGAAAACGGTATTTGTCTATTTGATATCAGTGTATGGTGGGGTGCTTCGAATAGCAACTGAATGACAGTTTCAAACTGGCCTTGATGCCCTGAAAAACATTGACAGTAACATTCAAGGCCAAACTGGCCTTGCCTTTTCTGGCTTTGAAATTTTATGATCAACTTTTGAATTTTGATTTCTTGAAAAGCTTTTGAAAAGACAAAAGTCTTTATGGGTGGAATAAATGATTAAACAAGTTAGAGTACAAGTACCTGTATTCCTGGACACTTGAATTTCATGTTCTTTGAGGCATGGCAACTCTAGCAGCATTTGAAATTTAATTTCATTTTCTCCGTGTTTCTCAAAAGGTTCAAATAAGTTGATTATCAAGCAGTGAATTTTTTTAGCTGAAGGCGTATTCTTTGTCTATATATTTACTAGGTAAATGGATGTTTGAAGTTCTACTTGGTACCAGAGGAATAATGCAGTTGGGCTGGGCCACTGTCAAATGCCAATTTACCAATGAAGTAAGTATTTTTCTCAAGTTCATCTATAATTCATGATATGATTGCAAGGCATATCAAAATTACTAAAGATCTTGTTGTCCAATCAGAAGGCGTTAAAGACCTTGATGTCCAATCAGTAGGCTTATCAAAATCACTAAAGATTCTGATTTCAATCAGAAGGCGTATAAAAATCACTAAAGATCATGATGTCCAATCAGAAAGCATATCAAAATCACTAAAGATCATGATGTCCAATCAGAAAGCATATCAAAATTACTAAAGACAGCGTTTCAGGTTTTTGTGAAAGGGTCTGGAGAATGAAATAGATGACCCGGAGAATCAGGGCCGGAGGACCATCCTGCTAGGTTCCTTGGGCATGCCCCCCGGGAAATTTTGAAATTTTGAAGCTCTCAAATGCCATTTCCAGCCATTTCAGAGGTAAAAAATGCCATACAACTGAGTTGGATATGATATAATATTGGTAAACTAATGGTAGATTCCAGACTCCAGCGCGGTAGAATTCAATATGGCGGGAATATTGAATTATTACTTCGAACATTTTCACTTCGAACATTTTCACACAAAACGGGTTTCAAAACACGCGTTGGGGAATTTAAAATCATTCATTTATTTATCCAGCGATGGCGAAATACGATGGAGACACGGCGAATTTGCTACAAAATCCGCTCAACCACCGGCGAAATTCGTCGTTCGCCGGCCTAAATCTGAAGGACTGAAAGATCTTGATGTCCAATCAGAAGGCGTATCAAAATCACTAAAGATCTTGTCCAATCAGAAGGCATGTTAAAATCACTGAAGATCTTGATGTCCAATCAGAAGGCGTATCAAAATCAATAAAGATCTTGTTGTCCAATCACAAACGATCTTTATGCCCAATCAGAAGGCGTATAAAATCAATAAAAATCTTGATGTCCAATTAAAAGGCGTATCAAAATCACTAAAGGTCTTGATATTCAATCACAAGGCGTATCAAAGTCACTAAAGACGTTGATGTCCAATCAGAAGGCGTATAAAAATCACTAAAGATCTTGATGTCCAATCAGAAGGCGTATCAAACTCAATAAAGATCCTGATGTCCAATCAGAAGACGTATCAAACTCAATAAAGATCCTGATGTCCAATCAGAAGGCGTATCAAAATCACTAAAGATCTTGATGTCCAATCAGAAGGCGTATCAAACTCAATAAAGATCCTGATGTCCAATCAGAAGGCGTATCAAACTCAATAAAGATCCTGATGTCCAATCAGAAGGCGTATCAAACTCAATAAAGCTCCTGATGTCCAATCAGAAGGCGTATCAAAATCACTAAAGATCTTGATGTCCAATCAGAGGGCGTATCAAAATCACTAAAAATCTTGATGTCCAATCAGAGGGCGTATCAAAATCACTAAAAATCTTGTTGTCCAATCAGAAGGCGTTATTTGATGTCCAATCAGAAGGCGTATTAAAATAACTAAAGATCTTGATATCCAATCAGAAGGCGTTAAAGATCTTGATGTCCAATCAGAAGGTGTACTAAAATCACTAAAGATCCTGATGTCCAATCAGAAGGCGTATCAAAATCACTAAAGACGTTGATGTCCAATCAGAAGGCGTATCAAAATTACTAAAGATTTTGATGTCGAATTAGAAGGCGTATTAAAATCGCTAAAAAGGCTTCTCAAGCGGTCTGTAGGCTGGGCAGAAATGAGTTAAAAAAAATGCTGTAATAGCATTCATAGGTTTGATGTATGAAATTGCAAAGCTGCATGCAAGTGTTGTTGCTTTGTTGTATGAAGCGTTCGTTCACTTTGAAATAATTAACTGTCTTGTAGGAAGGTGTTGGAGATACAGCTGACTCGTATGCTTACGATGGCCATCGCGTGAGGAAGTGGAATTTAAGTGCCTCGGCGTACGGCGAAGTAAGTGGTAATCTTATTATGTTCTGCATGTCTATCCCATAGGACATAGGTATTAGGCATCCTTCGAGGTAGACAGACTGATTCCTGGTTCACTTCACCGAGCTTAATACCCATATACTTGACCTGACCTGAACCCTACTTCGACGCTATTTCGCTCCACTCTCTCGTCTCCACTCTCCTCTACTTCTCTCCGCTCCACTCTGGCCAGCTCTAGTTCGCTTCGTTTCACCCCATTCCACTCCACTCGACTTTATTTGACTGGACTCGACTTCACTTCACCTCACCTCACTTCATTTCACTTCACTCCACTCCACTTCACTTCACTTCACTTCACATCAACTCAATTCACTTCTCTTTGCTTCACTTCACTTCATTTCATTTCATTTCACTTTTACTTCACTTTCACTTTCACTTCACTTCAGTTTACTTTACTTTACTTTACTTTACTTTACTTTACTTTACTTTACTTTACTTTACTTTACTCATTTTGCGTCCACTTTACTTCACTCTACTCTACTCTACTCTACTCTACTCTACTCTACTCTACTCTACTCTACTCTACTCTACTCTACTCTACTCTACTCTACTCTACTCTACTCTACTCTACTCTACTCTACTCTACCCTACCCTACCCTACCCTACCCTACCCTACCCTACCCTACCCTACCCTACCCTACCCTACCCTACCCTACCCTACCCTACCCTACCTTACCCTACCCTACCCTACCCTACCTACCCTACACTACCCTACCCTACCCTACCCTACCCTACCCTACCCTACCCTACCCTACCTTACCCTACCCTACACTACCCTACCCTACCTACCCTACCCTACCCTACCTTACCTACCCTACCCTACCTTACCCTACCTACCCTACCTTACCTTACCCTACCTACCCTACCCTACCTACCCTACCTTACCCTACCTACCCTACCCTACACTACCCTACCCTACCTTACCCTACCTACCCTACCATACCTTACCCTACCTACCTACCCTACCCTACTTTACTTTACTTTTTTGGGTTTTTATAGGAGTGGATGGCTGGTGACGTGATCGGTTGTACGCTTGACCTCGACAATGGAGATATCGCGTACTACAGGTAATGTCCAGCACATGTTTATGACATATACTTTCCCCTTGTCAACAGTCTCTTCTGACCGAGTCTGTTTGTTATAGGAATGGTAAAGAGATGGGCGTGGCATACAACGATATACCACGTGGTACTGGGATAGCATATTTTCCAGCAGTGAGCTTGTCCTACTGCGAGTCATGTCAGCTGAATTTTGGTGCCACCCCATTCAAGTATCCTTTGATTTAGCGTATTATTCTGCCCGTGATGAATAAAATTGTCTGGTGTTAGCTCAAACCTGTAATACAAAACGCTATATTTTTTTTTGGGGGAGGGTTATTTTTATTCGGGGGGAGGTCCAATTTCATGATTTAGACTATCCTGTCACTTTAAAATATTTTGCGTGGCTCTGATCTTTTATGCAAGACAACGCTTTCCGTCTGGTTCTTAGATAGCTACTATGCTACAACACTCATGCAAGTCATCTCAAGTTATATTGCTTAACCTCTTTGAGATTTCCCGTTGTTGACGTCAAGCCGTTGCAAGACCCACCTGTCGTGGAATTGGCTCAAGCAAGAGAATTGTTTGAATTTCTTGATCGACTTTTGCCAGGGGTAAGTTAAAGATCATATTTCGCCAACGATTTTTTTTGTTTTTCCGTTAATCATGACATCAACTGTCATCAAGATTTCCCGTTAAATTTAATTTTGAAAGGTTTTCTGCAAAATTCAAGTGCAGAACCATTAAAGTATAACATTTCGTTCTTGAGATATTTCAGTTTGTTTTAGGGATGAGCCGATAATGAAAAATCCAATTTACCGATACGATAAATTCCGATATGATTTGCGGGCTTATCGGCCGATATATCGGTAGTTACCGATATTGGTCGTCAAGAATTTTTAGCACTTGAATTTAGGGCGAAACTTTGGCAAAACGTATTAAACAAGAACTGATAGACCAGTAGAAGAAACGTGATTACAATATTTAATGTACTCTAGTAATCAATTTAATTTGGGAAAGTGTCAAGTACGGTAAATAACTATAACGACGTAAAGTCGTAATTCGTAAACATTCATTTTTAAGTATTTTTACAGCAAATTAATTAAATTTGACAGTTTAATTGTGGAACAGAATGCGTCTTATAAACAAGTTGGCGTTTTTCTTGATAAACGAAGGAAATATCACTAGAAAAAAGCCAGCATCAGGGCAGCATGTTATTTATCGGAAACGCCGATATATATTGATGTTATCGAACGATAAGCCTGAAAGTTGCCGATTACCGGCTTCTACCGATAAATATCCGTTAATGTCCTCAACTACCAAATACTGCTAAGATTGATACTGACACAGTAAATAAGGCAATGTTTTTGTGGGGTTATGGAAGTGTGAGTCTATATATTTTTGTTTATCTGCGATGAGCTGGGTCCTGAGAGATTCCAAGGGCAGATACTCGTAATTGAAAGCTGGATCTTGAGGAAGGCGATTAAGACAAATGCTGATTTTTAGCTGGGTCCTAATCTGCTCAAGACATATACTTTCACCGCGCGGATTTGAGCTGGATCCTGAAAGGCGACTAGAACATATACTCAATGGAGTTGGATCCCAGTCTGCCCTGCAGGACATATACTCCGAGTTGGACCCTTGATCTGGCTCAGGAAATATACTCGTATGCAGAAATCAGAGCGATTTTTTAAGTAAAATTGGCTCTAGGCCAGATTGCCAAATTCCGTAAAGAAAACGTGAGGTCTATGGTAAAATTGCGACCTCATACTAGAGCAATTGCCTCCACAATCACACATATACAATGTGTGTGATCCCCATAGACCGAAAACCGCGAGCACGTATAATCGAAATTGGTGTAAATTAAGTTTTATTTCCCTATCAATCGTTTTGAAACGTCTGCAAGAACATTCACTGGTATACGAATATATCTGAGATAACAGTCAGATGACCAGCGTCCTAGTGTTTGAATGAGCCAATGAGGCAAACTCTGTGAAGCGGCTGTAGTAGCCGCTCCAATTCTAAAGCTGTGACCAGCATAATGTGCAGTGTTGTAGCCACCTTGAGCCAATAGTGTTCGCAGTTCCTTAGTAAATTGACTACGTGATGGAGGAACACCGTTCGAGTAGCAAAACAATGGTCCCGCATGGTTTGATGACGTATGAGAAAAGTAGGTTTGAAGAGCCCGCACTGGACAATAGATACTCGAATTGCTGCCAATGGTTATTGTAACTGAAGATCGAAACGGATCGGTCTTAGAAGCTTTAATGTTGAGTTGAAAAAAAACAGCCTTATGGTGTTGCTCACTGTGAAAGCCTACGTCTGATCGGCTAAGATGAGTAGAGGAATTAAAAGGACCGGAGCAAGTCATTTCACCAATCCGCAGAAAACAAAAAAATGCTAAAGAAATAGCGGCCCAAAACATTGTTTCATCGTGCGTTGGTACTTTGCATGAATGCAATAAACGGTGAAAAAGTTTGAGGTGGTCTAATGTTATAGATAGACGCGTCCTTGTAGAAACACCTTTAACTCGCTTTATGCCTCGTAAAATATAGTTCAGACGTTGAAATTTGGCTATAGGAAGGTCGTAGCCATTGACCAAATGCAGGTGGCAAACTGCGGCAAGATACACTTTTATGGTGTCAGGATTCAACGTCTTTGCCAGAAAAACAGCGAAATAGATAAGAACAGTTTCAGTAGTAGGCAGAAGAGGGACATGCTTGTATAAATGAAATTGGTAGGAAAATTTCATAAACTGCTTTTCGCCGCTGCTATAAGTTTTAGTCGTACCTTGGGCTAACGAGGCAATTTGATAACGACGTAAATCAGCGTCTAAAGACGAGAAAGTTCCTCTGGCAGAGGTTGTGGATGTTGATCTGCACGAGGTGCTAGGCGCCGAAATCTGGTTAGCTGAAAACGGGAGATAGAATCAGCAATGTCATTAGAATGACCTGGAACATGCAAGGCTTTGAAGTAAAAATTATACTTTAGTGTTTGAAGGGTTAAGGCCCGCATTAAATCCATCATACGTGGGCATTTTGAACGTTTAGAATTAATGATGGAAACTACAGCCTGGTTATCACAATAAATGATCAGACGTTTTTGAGCCCACAAAGGTCCCCATATGTAGGAAGCTACTACGATAGCATAGAGTTCTTGCCAATCAATGCTGATGTTCTTAGTGTCAAGAGTTTGATGGGGTAACCATTTGCCTTGAAACCACTGATTTTTGAAAATCCCCCCAAAACCAAGGGTACCAGAGGCCCACGGGTTTGGCAAGCAATAATGAAAGTCTGTGATAGAGTCTTTCTTTGTTTAGATAGTTGTCCCGTTTAGGGCTATATTGTCGTGTAGACAAAGAACTGTTTTTTTATGACGAGTAGCTCATACCCTTAGGACTAGTGCGGCCAGTATCGTCCATTAACTCTAATTTTTAGTGCTAAAAATTGTCATATTATCGGCTCATCCCTAGTTTGTTTGATATGTAAATGTCAAATGTTATGACGTACACGACCATAATGACGTAGCGGAAAAGGTTATATATCTTTGATATACAGTAATCAAACTACTTGAAATCCTGCATGTTTACTGTTGTGGGTAAAACACACGCGCGCGCGCGCTTCCTTCAAATTAAGCATATTCTCAGGATTTGGGGTGGAGGAAAGTTCGAGTATAGAATATATACATTTTAAGACCAGACCGGGACCAGTTGCGAAAAATGCAACTACACAGGCCTTCCGGCAGGAATTGAACCCACGACCTTGCGATTCTAGTGTAATGCTCTGAGCCACGGAGGGCGTTGCCGAGAGCTTGATCGCGAGTTCTGTATATATATTAAGGTGGTAATGCCAGGAGAGAATTGGGTATATTATAAGTAATATTGGGCATTTCATATTACTTATAATATATCCTTGAAACTAAGTTTGGTTTTATAAGAGTCATTAGTCATTATGCACGTGTACAGTACGTGTATACGTTACAACTTGTGACATTTACATATCAAACAACTTGAAATATCTCAAACACGGACAAAGGAAACCAAAAACTGTAAAAGATGTTAAGTGTTCTTTCAATTTCCTTGCTTCGTTGTTGAGATATTTCAGATTGTTTGATATACAAATTAGGCAATTTTTGGCAACACGATGACATGATCGTTTTTAACTGTAGTCGTGTTTTCTTCTGTGTTTTTTTTTACCAGCCTGAAAGAATTCCTCATATGCCATCCAATCTGAGTGGAAGATCTGCAACATTAGCACTGCTCACCAGTTCTCATGTCTTTGAAAGACTCGCACCACTTTTGGTAAGCTTCTTCTGGCCCATTACATTTCTCAGTGGTTCTTTTACTTCTTATAACAGTTTTTCGACCAGCCTGTACTAACTACTTATTGACCGAGCGTGAGGTCTGTACTAGTGAAATATCGGACCGATGTTTTTTTAGTACGGACCGAGACGAGCGCAGCGAGTTGAGGTGTGTGCAAAAAACAGAGGTCCGATATTTCACTAGTACAGACCGAACAAGCGAGGTCAATAAGTAGTTTATTATATGGCTATAACGTTGTGAGCGCTCTGTGAAAACTCGACCCATCTTTCTTGCGAACCAAACGAAAATGGCAGACATTTTCCTATTTTTAAAGTACTTTCCGTTGAGCTAGAATCCTGAACTTTCTACCCCAAATAGTATTTTTCAATTGCTTTTGTTTGACATATTGCTCAAGATCGTACGTTAAGTAGTTGAATAAAAAATCATCTGAAATTCTAATACTTATGAGAAGTAAATGTTATATTATTACGAACAATGTTACGAACGTTTTGGACATTTTAAAAACTTTCACAAAACGTGGAAACTATACATCAAATGAAAGCTTATAAAATTTCTAACAACATACCTGCACGATATATTTCAACAATGAGTAGTTCTGAAATTATAATCCATCTTGTTGCATATACTGACATGACTGCCATTTTAGTTTATAAAACTTACGGTCCCGAACGGCAGATTCCGCTCTAAGCGGGCGGATACGGGAAATGTCCATCCGACCGCTTATAAACCAATCAAATTACAGGATTTCCGTATTCGGACCTCTCAGCGCTGTTGCCATATAATAATTCTCATCTCATTCTCATCATTATATGACTATTTTCGTGAGCGGTCTGGAATGTGAAATCCAGCAATTTGATTGGTTCCTGAGCGGTCCGGAATCTGCCGTTCCTGACCGCTGACAGTGAGAATTTTATAAACAAAATGAAAGTCATGTTAGTATATGCAACAAGACGTATAATAATTTCAGAACTATATATTTACTCATTGTTGAAATGTATCGTGTAGCTGGGTTGTTACAAATTTTGTTAAGATTTTATTTGATGTATAGTTTAAGTTTCCATGTTATGTGAAACTTTTTAAAATGTTCAAAATGTTCGTAGCAATGTTCGTAATAATATAACATTTACTTCTCACAAATATTATAGAATTTCAAATGTTTTTTTTATTCAACTGTGTAACCTACAACCTTCTGCGATATGTCAAACAAAAGCAATTTAAAAACGCTATTTGTGGTAGAAAGTTCGAGATTCTAGCTAAACGAAAAGTACTTTAAAAATGTGGAAACGTGTGCCATTTTGGTTTAACAAGAAAGTTTGCAAGAAAGAACTCATGGTTGGCGAATACGAGCCTAACACTTTATCAAGTTTTAACAGAAGTAGTCATATAATAAACTACTTATTGACCTCGCTTGTTCGGTCTGTACTTGTGAAATATCGGACCTCCGTTTTCTGCACTGACCCCGGCTCGCTGCGCTTGCTCGGTCCGTACTAAAAACGTCAGTCCGATATTTCACTAGTACAGACCTCACGCTCGGTCAATATGTAGTATATCTCGTACCCAGGTAATTTTAACTCAGAAAAAGCTGAATTTGAGCCACTAGTGCCTATTAACTTTGATAAAACATTGATGTTTTATTAATCAATGTTTTATCCGTATTTAAAGATGCTGATTAAACATTCATTTCTTTTGAATTTTCGTCATGAATTATTAATGAATTTGATAAATGGTTTATAAGTGGATTAATTAGACTGTGGGCGCGGATGAGCCAACAGTCAAATTTAAAATATGGAAGAATAAGGTCAGGGGTTGCTACCACGAGTAAAATTATCCGTTTTGGTTTTGACATTTTTGTTAGGTCAATTTTTTTGCTAATAATAATATTTCGTTTCATTTTGTTTATTTCATTTTATTTGTACATTTTGGTTTGTTTCATTTGATTTGATTTGGAATTTTTTTTCGTTGGTTTTATTTTATGTCGTGTTGTTTTATTTTATTTCTTATTTTGAAAGAGTAATGCGTATGTGATTGAAGAAGCTCTAATCCCATTTCTACTCAACTCGTGTTCTCCGTCTGCCAACCCATGTGAGCAGCACTCTGGCGTAAAGAAAATATTGGATCTGATGTGGGCTTGTATGGAGGTGAGAGCTTGGTAACTTGAAGGTTGAATGTGATAAAATTGTCCTGTGTAACATCACCTTTACATTATGGCAGGTTCAGGTTTCCAGCTTGTGGGGGAAATTAGAATTGACAAAAATTAATAACTATTACAAAATTGAAGAAGTGTGGTTATTATTGTAAATAATAGATATATTTAAACGTTCTCTGATCAATCTTTAATATTTAATCACTTTTTGAATATTAATATTGTCGTCATCCCGATTTAACCCTTTATTGGAACATTAAATTTTTAACTCTGACTTTTTAACTTTGACTTTTTTACTTTAACTGTTTAACTCTGACTTTTTAACTCTGACTTTTTAACTTTGACTTTTTTACTTTAACTGTTTAACTCTGACTTTTTAACTCTGACTTTTTAACTTTGACTTTTTTACTTTAACTGTTTAACTCTGACTTTTTAACTCTGACTTTTTAACTTTGACTTTTTAACTTTGACTTTTTAACTCTGACTTTTTAACTTTGACTTTTAAACTTTGACTTTTAAACTTTTAATCTTTAACTTTGACTTTTTAACTTTGACTTTTTAACTTTGACTTTTAAACTTTGACTTTTAAACTTTTAATCTTTAACTTTGACTTTTTAACTTTGAGTTTTTATCTTTGACTTTTTAACTTAAGTTTTGTAACTTTCACTTTTTAACTTTGACTTTTTAACTTTGACTTTTAAACTCTGACTTTTTAACTTTGACTTTTTAATTTTTAATCTTTGGCTTTTTAACTTTGACTTTTTAACTTTGGCTTTTAATCTCTTGGACTTTTTAACTCTGGCTTTTTAACTTAAGTATTTTAACTTTGACTTTTTAACTTTGACTTTTTAACTTTGGCTTTTAATCTTTGGCTTTTTAACTTTGTTTTTTTAACTTTGACTTTTAAACTTTAACTTTATAACTTTGACTTTTAAACTTTGGCTTTTTAACTTTGATTTTTAAACTTTGAGTTTTTATCTTTAACTTTTGATTCTATTTTTAACTATTTATCTTTAACTTTTTAATTGTAACTTTTTTTTAATTTTTAAGGTGGCTCCACACAGTTTCTTGAAAAATGGAAAATACAAGTTTGAGAGTCCAAAATACGTGATTAAACAATACGGAAAAAGAATAAAACTAAATGTTATGCATAGTTAAACAGTCTGACAATAAAAAACTGTTACCAAATGAATAGCAACAGTTGTTGCTATGGCAACAATGACTTTTCAAAATGGCTGCCAATTACCCTCCAAACTAATTTAATTCGAAAAAAACTTTGGTGACCCCCAATTTTTTTTTCATTAAAACTTTTCTTGAAGTATGAGTAATCAATAGGCCGATTTAAAAAAAATTCTGTAGAACGAATTTTTTTTTAAATTAACAAACATGATTTTTCCGGAGAAAAAAATTATTCGTCCTACAGAATTTTTTTAAAATCGACCAATTGATCACTCATACTTCAAGAAAAGTTTTAATGGAAAAAAATTGGGAGTCACCAAAGTTTTTTTCGAATTAAATTAGTTTGAAGGGTAATTGGCAGCCATTTTGAAACGTCATTGTTGCCATAGCAACAACTGTTGCTACTTATTTGGTAACATTTTTTTATTGTCAGACTGTTTAACTATGCATAACATTTAGTTTTATTCTTTTCCCGAATTGTTTAATCACGTGTTTTGGACTCTCAAACTTGTATTTTCCATTTTTCAAGAAACTGTATGGAGCCACCTTAACTGTAACTCTTTAACTTTAACTTTTTAACTTAAGTTTTTAACTTTGACTTTTTAACTTTGGCTTTTTAACTCTGACTTTTTAACTTTGACTTTTAAACTTTTAATCTTTAATATTGACTTTTTAACTTTGACTTTTTAACTTTGGCTTTTGATCTTTGACTTTTTAACTCTGACTTTTTAACTTTGACTTTTTAACTTTGACTTTTTAACTTTGACTTTTTAACTTAAGTTTTCTAACTTTCACTTTTTAACTTTGACCTTTTAACTTTGACTTTTAAACTCTGACTTTTTAACTTTGACTTTTTAATTTTTAATCTTTGGCTTTTTAACTATGCCTTTTTAACTTTGGCTTTTAATCTCTTTGACTTTTTAACTCTGACTTTTTAACTTTGACTTTTTAACTTTGACTTTTAAACTTTGATTTTTAAACTTTGACTTTTTATCTTTAACTTTTGATTCTATTTTTAACTATTTCTCTGTAACTTTTTAATTGTAACTTTTTTTTAATTTTTAACTGTAACTCTTTAACTCTGACTTTTAACTTTGACTTTTTAACTTTGACTTTTTAGCTTTGACTTTTTAACTCTGACTTTTTAACTTTGACTTTTCAACTTTGACTTTTTAATTTGACTTTAAATTTTGAACTTTGACTTTCTTACTTTAACTTGTAAACTACGATTTTCTTAACTTTTTAACAAACAAACAAACAAACAAACAAACAAACAAACAAACAAACAAACAAACAAACAAACAAACAAACAAACAAACAAACAAAAATACAACTGTAACTGGAGTTACATTAATTGGGGATTGGGGAAACTGTGAGGTATTTTGCAACTAGAAAAGAGAACACACGAGAAGTGTAAAATTACTGCTACGTAGGCAGTGTTTTGGATATTAAAGAGCGAAATCTTGACAATTAACCACTTTTTACTTTATAATTTTGATGTCATAGGACTTTGAAATCCAGCCATGTTTGAAGCATCTATTCCACGGACTAATGAAAGCGTATTGGCATCTCCCAGTGTTGGCCGACTTTAAAACACAGGTTAGAGATTGTGGGGAGCTAGGGAAAGAGAAAAGAAGGGAGGGAAGGGAGATATAAGAAGTACGGGAGGAGGGTAAGAATAAAAGGTGGGGGTGATAGAATGATAGAAGGCGAAATGGAATTGGCGAAAGGATGGATGGATAAATGGATAATGAAAGAATGATGGATAGATAGATAGATAACAAAGGATGGATGGTGGATGGAAATGGAGGTGGATTGAAGGGTGAATGGGTGGAAGGAAGGAAGGAAGGAAGGAAGGAAGGAAGGAAGGAAGGAAGGAAGGAAGGAAGGAAGGAAGGAAGGAAGGAAGGAAGGAAGGAAGGAAGGAAGGAAGGAAGGAAGGAAGGAAGGAAGGAAGGAAGGAAGGAAGGAAGGAAGGAAGGAGGGAGGGAGGGAGGGAGGGAGGGAGGGAGGGAGGGAGGGAGGGAGGGAGGGAGGGAGGGAGGGAGGGAGGGAGGGAGGGAGGGAGGGAGGGAGGGAGGGAGGGAGGAGTAAACACTTAAGAATTAAAATAGGATCGTGAGGGTGAAAGGATGAGATGAAAAACAGAAAAAGTTGTGAAGGCTAATGACATATTTCTTCAGTAGCGATAATCTTATCCAAACAAACGTATTCCTCCAGTTTAATAATAGAGGAGGAGATTAATGGTTAACAAAATCAGAAGTCTGAAAAACATTGGTCTTTAACTTTACACTTAAACAACGAAAAACTTTGTCAGGAGTTCTTCGTCAAATTTGGACACTGCAACTTACACTTTATTACTTTGTTGTTTTTTTTATTTCTAGACGGAGTCACTGTCGCTGCTTCTCAGTACCCTCCGCCATGATCAAACTAGAAGATTATGGGTCAATATTAAGTCATATCCTTTTGACTTTTATCAGGGGTATATGGCCATTTGCAATGGTGAGACTTATCCAATTCTAATTGTTCAGGTTTATCAACGATAAGCTGTTTAAGTAATGGATAAAGCACGTTAGCACGAGCAGCCGATCTTTGGTATTGAAGCCCTAGTTCTGAAGTATACCACAGGGAGCCCATCTTGGCAATTCGTCATGCCAAAAAGCGCGTGGGCACCTGTGGCGGACTCGAAAGACGCGCGGGGGACTGTGGCACACTCGGTCGTGGGGCCCATTCCCCCCGTTTTTCCCCTTTTTTCCGCCTTTTTTTCCGCTTCCGGTAACCATTTTTCGTTGTTTTTTTTAAATCCCCTGCCACAGTCCCCCGCGCGTCTTTCGGGTCCGCCACAGGGTGCCCACGCGCTTTTTGGCATGACGAATTGCCAAGATGGGCTCCCTGTCGTATTCCCCTAGTATTTGGCCCTAGTATTGAAAATTATTAGACAGTCCACGATTTTCGGGAGGGGAGGGATCTTTGTTCTAGTACGTTCAGAAATTCTAATTTGGATTACATTTGATATTACAATAAATGTAAAATTGTCCAGATACACAAATGCTGCAAGTGTAAAACTTTTCAGTGATCAGCACTGACACTAGGGCTTTGTAAGGAACTAGAATGGAATGAGGCACAAATGTAAACTGCAAAACGTTTAAGAGGAAAAAATATGATTTTTTATAATTTACTCCTATCAGCAAAAATGAACGTGTTTTTTACTTCGTGGACGCTTTAAGACCAAACCAAGAGCAGTTACGAAAATGCAACAGTCATTAACAGACTTCAAAAGTAAAGATTTTGTACTTATGTATACGCCGATTTCAGTCTCCGACACGGTGTACGGACTCCAGACTACGTATAGGTTAATTGACTGCCTAGGCAGTACTTTTATTATATTCCTTGACGTGCAGTACGTTTCCTCACAAGTTTTGCTATTTCATGCATATTCGTCCCCCAGATGATGCTATATTAGTCGAATTATTTCCTGTGGTTTGGTATGAAGACAATGAGGTAAGCTTGAATGGTTGATGTTAGGGTGTTAATGTGAAACCCTTCTTAATAGACTGACGGCCAAGGCTTCAAAATATTACTTTTGATGGCATTTTTTGTTACCAGCAGGCAACCATGCCAGATCGTATCGGATAGTGCATACTTTGAAGGTGAGGGGGGTTGCCATCTGTAATTATTGATTTATATACTAAAATATAGAGCTTTTTGAAAGTACAATGTGATGGATGGGATATCTGTAAAGAGCTGTCTAATATACGTTTGTGTTTTATTTGAATTGCTAAATTCAGAATGCATCCAATCAGCGTGCGTGAAGTTCTGATTATTCTAATTCGCATAACTCACAATGATAAACAAACAAGAAACATGGCGCAAATTCACCTAAATATAACACTTCGAAGAACAGCCATAACAAGCAGCCAACTTTTTGTTACAAGCAAGCAACCACCATAGAAATGTAGCTTAGACATTGATCAAGATGACTAGACCGGTTTCCTGTCGTGTATCACAAGATAGCACCGTTGAACCGCCAGAACCGGTGAGTTAAATGTCTAAGGAACAATATAAGTGACACTACACTGTAGTACAAAAGCTCAGCTTTATAACAGTAGATACATGGCGGTATCGGCAAATTATCAAAATAAAACGAGGTAATTTACGAATATGAGACTTTCCTGTAGCTGCCAGATCTAATAAATTTCTGATTCTTTGCAAGCTTGTGTTGTAGCTTTTCTTCGAAGTGTTATATTTAGGTGTATTTACGCCATATTTCTTGTTTGTTTATCATTGTGAGTTATGCGAATTAGGTGAATCATAACTTCACGCACGCTGATTGGATGCATTCTGAAGCGAGCCATTCGAAATAGAACACCAACGTAGTTTGCATGACTCCACATAAATCCCATCCATTCCAATGTGTTTTTCAAAAAACATAAATTTTAGTATATAAATTCAAAATTACGGTTGGTAACGCCCCTCACGTTCAAAGTATATACAAAGGGGATATTACACGGTGGCGAGAGGATATGGATTTTATGTTCGAATGGCAGAGATATTGCTCTTGCCACGAGAACATAAAATCCATATCTTTGAGCAACCGTGTAATGTTCTATTTATTATATGGACAATGAAATTATGCGTGGAAGTGATGTTGATAAACTAGATTGAATGCAAAAACTACAACCGCTTGACCAAAAACTTTTTGAAAATACAAATGAAAAATACAACAGCTTCTTCGAATACATCATTTTACGTGAAAAACTGAATTAAGAGAAGTTACTGGCTCAAATTTACTCGATTCGAAACTTAGGTAAAAGGCGTAAATTTTGACTTGTCGATATGTCACTCGCGAGCGTTACGTACGAGAAATACGCCACTCGGTTCCCGGATGTAGTGAAATATGGATTCTACGAGTGTTTTAGTTGCTAGTAAAATACTCTTCTCCATATAATAGTATCCGATACGATCTGGCGTGGTTGCCCGCTTGTAACAAAAAATGCCATCAACGGGGTTTTTGAGACACTTTTATCGAGGTTGGCCGGCCGTCTATAACCCATTCCTGCCTGGGCTGGCCAAAAAAACGTCCCTTTTATCGCGTTTCTTTGTCTAACGCTAGATTGTTTTACTTTGTCTAATGCTAGACGATTTTACTCGTCAAAGGGAGAATCCGCAGACACCCTAAGCAAGGGAAGCACGGGTGGCGTGTGCTGTTAGGGCGCTGCCTCTCATCGCTGTAGTTAAGCCCAGTTGGACGGGGTTAGTACTTGGATGGTTGACCGTCTGGGAATAGCCCCGTTCTCGAACGTGAATTTCATGTGAGTAGAGTTTAGTTGGTCTCTCCTGTGCTCCGAGGGTTTTTCGCAGGGTTCTGCGGTTTTCCTCCCTCCGTAAAATCAACACGTTAGGTCTTAGCTTATGTCGTGCACTTTTAACATGAGCCTCTGGCTCGGATGATTGGGCGACCACATCCTGTGTTTACGACGTTAAATAAATCATTACTCATTACTCAAGCAAGTGATTAACCCATTTCTGCCTTAGCATGTCAAAAACGGTGTCTAACGTCTGTCTAACGCCAGACGATTTTACCAGGGCCGGATTAATGGTCTGTTGGGCCTGGAGCTGTAATAGACAACAGGGCCTATATACTGTAGAGTGTTTATATGTGACGTCATCAAAATTATAAAATACACAAAGCTGGCTGTTTTTACATGTCTTTAAAAGATGTTTTCCATTACGTCTGCTTTACCCGCGCGGGTGGAGCGTGCATTGTTAATAGTTCGCCTTGGGAGTTGAAATATTTCCAACTTTCAAAACCCGGTCCACCCGCGCGGGCAAAGCGGACGCAATGAAAAACAGCCTTAAATGAACAACGTTGCAAATCTCCGCCGAAACTGTCGGAAATCGATACAAATCATTCTTTAGTTACTGACAGTGCTTTTGAAACCTTTGCTAATTACTATATGTACATTCGAAGTGATGTCCAAAACATTTTGAAATTAAAAGTTAACTGTTTTGGTTAAAAAGTCGGTTGCATCGATGCGAACTCAGAATTTCAGATAATCAGTGCCATTCTCGTTCCCAGAGCTCCAACCGTGCTGTTTTGGCGCCAAAAATAGGTGATTACGCTCAGTACTCACAACCAGTCTCTTGCTCCGTTTTTGCCCGGGTCGAGCTAAACAGCCTAACAGGCTAGGGGCCCAGGAGCACAGAATAATTTGATTTTTGTGTTTTGACACAATGATATTGGCAAAGAACACTTATTCACGCTATGACATTATTTGTTTAGTGTTTACTATATTTATTATTAAATTTAATATTGTTGTCTGGCAAAAGAAGGGCCTATTTCTCTCTTGGGCCTGGAGCTGCCGACCCATCAGCCCCCGCCTTAATACGGCCCTGGATTTTACTCATCAAAGGGAGAACCCTCAGACATCCTAGGCAGCAATGAGTTAACAAGTGATAAACCCCTTCCTGACTGAGCTGGCCAAAAATGGCTTCAGGATTTTTTTTAAACAAACATTCTAGGAAATTTGAAAAACTTAGTCCGCGCTTTCAAATTTTATCACTGGACCCATGCAGACCTTTTGATGACAATGTTATTACTCGGGCTGCCTGTGGTAGGTTTCGGCTCGGTCTTTTTCCCCTTTTTGGATATCACAATTTTACATTTTTGCACTTTTTACTTCCGCTACTATTCATACTTCCGGTGAGTTGTTAGCAGTGCTGTGAGTAACTTCGTTACAAGTAACTAGATACATTTTTAAGTAACTAACTGAAACTAGTTACTTTTTCTGAAGAAGTAACTGTAACTATGACAACTATACTTAGCTGTAAAAACATAATTATGGTACTGGCATCTAAAAACCAGTAATTTCTTTGTTGATTCTAGTAACATGGACAAAGGAATGTAACTTTGTAACTAGTTACAAAATTTTTGAAGTAATTTTGTAACTAACTAGTTACCTTCTTTTCATTGTAACTTTTATCGGTAACTAGTTACTTTTCTAACGATGTAACTGAAACTAGTTACAAAAATTATGTAACTTTTACAGCACTGGTTGTTAGCCGTGTGACGGAGTGAAGCCTGAGGCATGTTGTAAGCTCTTTATTTTATTTATTTAAACTTATTTACAGACGGTGGGCCCTTCACCTCATAAAAAGTGTTCTTCATAGGGGCCGTCTAATTCAGATATACACACATATAATACAATTTTGCTCCTTTCGCTTTTGTAGTTAGACAAAAAGTTGAACAGCTTTGCCTTTTGATCAAGGTGCATGTTCTTGCACGTTGTTGGTAGATTTGTAGTTGTTGCTGACAACTTTTATGCACCACATTCACCCTTCGATTCAGGCTCCGCGCACCTGCGCCAAGAGACTTCACACAAGTTAACCTGAGTATCAGGCATTATTCTCGTCTTCCGCTAAAAAGCAAATGGGGGCGAGGCAGGCGGGCGGGCGAAAAGACGAGAAATAACTTTCCGCCCCCAAATGAATTTTCTGAATTTCGACGAAGCTTTAATCGCACAATCCAGCCGTCCCAAGTTTGAAATTTGCTGTTTCCTTAGATATTCAAGCGGACTCACGACTACAATCCAGAATTGTTTCGGAGTAATTCCTTCACGAGCACGTCTCTTATAAACTCTCTTCGCTCTCTCTTCGTAGACGCTTGGGAGAAATTGGTATATTAGACCCAGGCGTTTTGTTTTAACTAGTTTCGAGATTGACATAGCTTGTCGTGTTTGCTCTCTGTTTAACATTTCTCGCTTTTATTACGACTCTTTTCTTGCAGATTCTCAAAGAAGTGTTCCACCTAGAGAGCAAAGAGAAGGAAGACCATGATAGAGCGTGCGAAAATTTACAGAAAAAAATAAAAGGTGTGTTTTGAAGACTTGGTCAGACTGGCGTGAATAGATTTATTAGTCGAGGAGGAGAAGCGAGAAAACGTCGACCACGTAGCACCCCCACTACACTATATTTTTGACTCCAGATTATAATAGGCTGATACCCATAGAACATTGCTAGGTCAGTCGTACTCACAAATTGTGGGGTCAGTGGCCTGCTACGTAGAGCGGGTGGTGGTCCTTACATTGACAGACTTAAAGTGCAAATGAAACGAAAATTAAGTTTGTCTTATTTGAAAGAACACTTAAAATGATAGAGTAACATCTTTTGCAGTTTTTCGTTTCCTTGCTTCGTTCTTGAGATATTTCAGTTTGTTTGAAATGTAAATTAAACAACTTGACGTCACATGTGCATAATGAGTTATCAGAGAAGGTTATATATCTTTGCTATTATCAAACCAAACTTAATTCGAAGGAAGTATGCGCGTGTGTTTCTCTCACAACGCCAAACATGTAGAGTTTTCAAGTGATTATGTTTGATAATAGCAAAGATATATAACCTTCTCTGATAACTCATTATGCACATGTGTCGTCAAGTTGTTTAATTTACATTTCAAACAAACTGAAATATCTCAACAACGAAGAAAGGAAACGAAAAACTTCAAAAGATGTTACTCTATCATTTTAAGTGTTCTTTCAAATAAGACAAACTTAATTTTCGTTTCATATGCACTTTAAGTCTGTCAATGTAAGGACCACCCACCCCCTCTATGTAGCAGGCCACTGACCCCACAATTTGTGAGTACGACTGACCTAGCAATGTTCTATGGCTATCAGCCTATTATAATCTGGAGTCAAAACTATTGTGTAGTGGGGGTGCTACGTGGTCGACGTTTTCTCGCTTCTCCTCCTCGACTATATAGATATCTTTTCAACTTTTTTTTGAATTATTGAATTTGACTAAGGGGGTGTTTACATGTCGAGGCCGGCCCGAACTCAGGTCGGACTGACTTTAGGTCGGTTGTAGTAGTGTTTAGACTGAACTGCCTGCCTTACATGTAAACTAATCGAACCGATTCGGACTACAAAAATACCCCGCTTTTTAACCGACGTAATAGGAAGCAAGGCCATGTAATTTCAAGACCCGTCTCATGTAGACAAAACTCAGAATACGGAATTCAGTCCGGCCTGAGTCCGGGCCGGCCACATGCAAACACTCCCTAAAAGTATTATATCACAATTTGTAAGATGTCCAACACGAGTGAGTGTATAATAGAGTAGAGTAGAGTAGAGTAGAGTAGAGTAGAGTAGAGTAGAGTAGAGTAGAGTAGAGTAGAGTAGAGTAGAGTAGAGTAGAGTAGAGTAGAGTAGAGTAGAGTAGAGTAGAGTAGAGTAGAGTAGAGTAGAGTGTAGAGTAGAGTAGAGTAGAGTAGAGTGTAGAGTAGAGTAGAGTGTAGAGTAGAGTAGAGTAGAGTAGAGTAGAGTAGAGTAGAGTAGAGTAGAGTAGAGTAGAGTAGAATAGAATCAGACGCATTAGCGCGTGGGTCTGGGTACGAGAATGCGCCTGCAGCTGAGCTCTTTAGTTCTGAAAAACCCCTTCGCTGACGAAGGGGATTTTAATTATTGATTACGCCGAATGTGATTCGCTTAGCGCCCATAATCTGTCAGTCAAAAAGGTTTAGTAAGTAAAATTAATAATTTCAATTATAATTTTCAAACAAAGCTGAAAGCTGTGCCTGAGATGATTTCTGATTTTTTATCAACAAAGCTGAAAAGAGTATCTCGTATTTTTGTAAGGTGGCTATTAATTCCATTCAACTAAGTTTTATCAGTAAACCTCGATGCGAGAGTTTGGAATATATCTTAGGAAGTTCCTGAATTTGATTTTGAAAGCGAACACCACGGAAAAACTTTGCTTTCACGTGCCTCTGTCAGTCATATAAATATTTCTGAAAATATTTGGAGCGAAGACCATGGGACGCCGCAGACATATTCCCGTTGAATAATCAATACTATTTATACATTCCACAATTATTTTACTTTGATAAACACACAATTATTTTACTTTTGAAAAACACGTAATAAACATTACTGTTCCTTTCATGGATATTCGTTGCCATTGATAAAAACAGAATTACTCAACCATTTCCACCTGATGTTATAAATTTCCAGTCCACAGTTTTATATTTGTAAGCGGACACCGTCGGACACAATCTCGTTCCCAGAGCCCACGTTCCCCACCCAGGAAACGAGAGACTCTGGGATAATCTGTTTCGAATCGTTACGTTATTGGCTGAATAGTGAGCATGAGTTGGTCTGAAGTGATCGGAAGTAGAATTAATAAAACCAAAATAACAAAGATGTCGGACGACAAGACTCCATTGAAGACGTTGCCGCCATCGATATCTTCGCCGTATGTGTGTAGATGCTGTAATTCGAGCTTCACCAGCAACCCCATTGACTTGTTTGGGGAAAAGTCAAATTGTGATGTTATGACGTGCTAAGTGTTTCCCGACACTTACTATTTCCATCTGCATAAAATAATACAAGCCTACTCACCTCGGACTGGCCTAGCTTTCTTATCACTATCTTTCCTTCTGCAACCGCCAAAAGTTGAAAGTTAAACAGTTAAATTTTCATTTCGAGCTCCAATTGGAATATATTCCATAATTACCTTCTTTCGATCACCAAGATCTTTTGGTAAAATCTTCACAGACATCCTTATGCTTTTTATATAATATACTGTCGCTACGCTAGATCCCAGGAACACTCGAAGGGCCAGAACGATTCTGGGCAGGACCTTTTTACGAATGTTGCTAGGCCTTCTCGTTTCCAGCCTCTCCCCAGTCTTCCCAAGAACCAAACCGACTACGCGGCCAAGCTCATAGCGGAAACGAAAGGCCTGGAAACTAGGCTAGCCTATCACTTCATAGACACTTTTATTCTGAAACTCCGAACTGAGTGATAATAAAATATCAATTTTGAAGCCCGGCATACACTGAAACAAGTTTCTGAAACACATTTTCGAAAAAGTTTCCGAAACTTGTTTCAAAAAATAGAACAGTGTTCTAATCAGGGAAACTTGGTTTCTGAAACAAAGTTTCTGAAACTTTTCAACATACACTGGAAACTTTTGTTTCTGAAACCGTGTTTCGGTAACTTGTTTCGGACATTTTCTCTAGTGTATGCCCGGCTTAACGTGTGTGAAAGCAGTGATGGTTGTTGTTTTTATGTAGTTTTGGAGAAAATTCACGTAGAAATGTGCAAGACTCTACTGGAAAATGATTCTCAGGAAGAGGTAGATTTCCAAACTACTGCCCTAGACTGAATGACTGTTAGAAATAAGAGACGACGACGATGGTGATGGTAATCAACATCGTCGTCGTAATCAACATTGTCATCAACCATATTTTCGTCATCGTCACAAACATTATCTTCGTCCTCGTAATAATTATGATATTTGTGATTATTATAATTATAGTCATGCTTATGATAATGGTAATGGTGATGTTAATGGTAATGGTAATGGTGATGGTAACGGTAACGGTGATGGTGATGATGGTGGTGGTGGTAATGGTGGTGATGGTGGTGATGGTGATGGTGATGGTAATGGTGGTGATGATGATAATGGTAATGGTGGTGGTGGTGGTGGTGGTGGTAATGGTAATGGTGATGGTAATGGTAATGGTGATGGTGGTGATGATGGTAATGGTGATGGTAATGGTAATGTTAATGGTGATGGTGATGGTGATGGTGATGGTGATGGGTGATGGAGATGGTGATGGTAATGGTAATGGTGGTGGTGATGTTGTTCTTGATGGTGATGATTGTGACGATCATCATGTTTATCATCATCATCATCATCATATTATCAGTATTATTATATCATTATCATGAGCATGGCTATGATTATAATAATTACAATTGTCATAATATTTTAGTTAACGATGATGACAATAAGATAATGATAAGGATATGATAATAATGATAGTGATGGTGACTGTGATTGTAATGATGATGACGGTGATAATGGTGATTGTGATGGTGATGGTAATACTGATGAAAACAATGATAATGGTTAAGATGCTTACATCGACAACCGCAAATATTTTTTAATTCCAATATTTTCCTTTTTTTATGTAGGGTCGTCCCTCTACAAGATCGTTCTTCTTAGAAAAATTCCGAAAATATTTGCAAGAAAATATGTTTATTGCGTTAAGTGTAAGTACATGTACTGAAAGACCAGCAAGGATAATTTTGCCGTAGACTTCCCCGCTCGATCAATACGTTTATATTATGTAGTTTTTTACTTGTTGTGCTTCCATAGTCGTAACTCTATTCTTTCTCTTAGTCTCATCCTCCCAGCTCGTGTTCCGGCCCTGTGTTGACGTGTTTCTTCCATCGTTATATGCAAGCACTAAAATGGCATTGGGATGCCTGGGCACAAGAGAACGGCTCGGGGATTACGTCACAGAGTAAGCGTTTGTCTTCATTTGAGTCCTGATATTTAACGCTCTTCCCTGGCGTAATTCCAATGTAATAAGTACTAACCTATATAAATATATATATATATCGAAGTTTCTATGAGTGAATAGTTGACAGTATCATCTCATAGAAATTGAGAGCGAAGAATCTAATTGTTTTAGTAGAAACTAACTTGTGTACTTTAGTTCTTCCAAATTATTTCAAAAAACGAAGCATAAGCATTGTTTCTGTGTGAAAACCAAGGCAAACAAATCTTTCACTCCTCGTCGCCTCCATGTTGTTTTACTGCAAATTTTTATATAATATGGTGGGTGGTGAGACCACAAACCACGCGATACACACGGTATATATACTATAACGAAACGACATAATCGACACGGGACAGAGGAGCGGGAAATTCAGCAATTTCTAAAGTCGACCACGGATGCATTGCCAGTACGTTACGGACTACACCAAAACTACACAGACATTCAGTAAGACTTCATTTTTATTTTTAACTTGTCTATTATACTTCAGTGTTGCACGCGCCTTCTAATATCTGTAATTTCGTCTTAACATTACTGATTTCAACATCGACTCAAAATCCCTCTTGAAGAAGACTGGAAGGTCGAAACGCGTCGAGGGTTATCCAAAGAACACAGACCTACATAAATCCTTCCACGCTTCATTCTTCTCCCAAACATACATCAAACCGCAGGCATATTTTACGACCTATCGACTGAAACTAGACACTTCACGTGAAACTTAACTGGTGTGGTCAAACGTAAAGTATTAGGCTCAAAAATGAGCGAAATAAACTGGCAAATTTATGAAACATACCACTAATAACAGTGTGTTGTAGCTGCTGTGGTGGAACACTAAGTATTATGCTCCAAATTAGTCCTCACACAACGCCAGTGAAAGTCTCACTACCCACCATATTATATAAAAATTAGCGAGTAGAGTAGCCAATCAGATTGCAGCATTTGCAATAGTATAGTAGTAAGTTTCTAATATATATATATATATATATATATATATTGACCACTTATAAAGGCCACCCCTTACGAATAATCTGACTGGGAATCGAACCCAAGGTCTCCGAATCAACGCATCGTCGCTCTGACTACAGAGCTATTGAGACACTGTCAAAGATTTTTATATTTAAAAAACATCGCCGTTCTACAGGAGGATATCTCATCTTCACAAGGTAGAGCGGAGCCCCTCGAACCACTTTCTCAAGTAGCGAAGCTACTCACAGTTCTTGTACATAGGAGGCTTCAGAACAATTTTCCTTTCTGGTGTCGTTATGAAACAAAAATTCTTTAGAACTGCGGACACAAACTACACGCGTAAAAACGCACAACTTGTTCACGGTTGTCAACAGGCGTGAACAATGTTGTGCTGCTCGCCGTGAACAAGTTGTCAACAAGTTGTTCACTTATGGTTCGAACAACTTGTTCACGGATAAATCAACAGTCATGAACAAGTTGTTCCAACAGCACATTTTTATAGCCAACAACGTTGTTCGCACATGATACAACATGTTGTAATGCAGCATGACGAAATAACAACGATGAACAACAATGTTACAACAATGGTGAACATGGTTGATGTATCAACACGTTCTTCGGTTGTTCCAATATGCGTGAACAACGGTTGTTGTTTCATCAAGCTGTAACAACTTGTTGAAACAATGATGAACAATGTTGTTCATTTATCAATGTTGTTCACATATGTCAACAAGTTGTTACAGCATTGTTCAGGCAACAATGCTGTAACAACTTGCGAGATTTTTACGTGTGTAGACGAGAAAAGCCTATTAAGATGCACATAAACCATATTTAAATTGGCTGCCATTATGAAAGTGGTGTATAACTAGGCTGCTGGTCCTGTCCAATGAAATGACCAAACAATTACTAAACAAAAGTAGCATGCTGCGTAGGCATGGTTGAAACAATCGAAATATAGTAAGATTAGATATACTGCCTAAACAGGGAATGTAAGTTAAAATCTGATACCTGGAACGCTAACGTCCAGTCATTCGTTGGGCAAATAGTGAGGCAAAGTCCTAGGCCCTTGCGCGGTTTGCAGGTAGGTTTCAGTCTCCCACAAAATGTTTTTTTACACGGCCGCCAGTCGTGAGCGAACCGCGAAGGCTCAAAAAGGTTTGAAAATTATTTATTGAACCATTTTATCACGCTTTGCTAAACGTACATTTTAAATTTTAAATGGTTGTGCTATGCTGCCGAACTAATTATGCAGTAATTGTTTATTTGTTGCTATAGTAAGGGTCATTGTCTTTACAAAACGTGCACGAAGTTTGTCTGTCAAGAGATTAGATTAAACTTTTCGTTATAATATAAACCATATATTAGAATTTCGTTACTCCGAAGAGGATACAAAAAATCAACACAAACTTAGTATAGAATATGCCGTTAGTACGACAGTTTCATGTGTCGTTTTGTTTAAAAAGCATTCCGTATTCGTCCCGAAAACAACAACTAGCCATGAGTAAACGTGAAAAATAAACAATCTAGTTGTCAGTTATTTCTTAAAATATCTACAAAAGACCGTTTAACACATTCGAACAAAAAATTAAAGGAGCAGATATAAGAAAATGACATTAGATGTATATTTCTCACTCTTGTTCTCACCTTTTTAGCTGGCTGTTTTCATCCTAGCCAGCAAAAGGACGTCTGTTTTCTCAGCCTGTTTTCATCCCTACTTTAATTTACTGTGTAGTTTTGGACTGCTATACAGTAAATAAAACAACAACAGCACTGCACAACAATGGGAAACATTAAATGCACGTTTAGTGTGATAAATAATTTTTTCAAACCTTTTTTCCATCTTTCGCAGTTCGCCCAAGACAGGCGGCCGTGTAAAAAACATTTTGTGGGAGACTGAATCCTACCTGCAAACCGCGTAGGGGCCTGGAACTTTTGCCTCACTTTTGGTTTACGCGTTAGCGTTCCAGATATCAGATTTTAACTTACATCGAGTTCACTGGTAGTGGTCTAACGTTTGGAGCGAAGGCCCTTCGTCAGAGAGAATTTGACGTTTCTCTCTGACGAAGGGCCTTCGCTCGAAACGTTAGATTACTACATTCTCTGTTTCGGCAGTATATCTAACCTTACTATATTTCAATTACCAAACAAAGGTTGCGGAAATATGTGTCTTTTCTCTCATGGTAGCAGCAACTGAATTTATTCTAACCTTGTATTTTTATCTGACTGTGGCCTCATCCGCGCCCGCAGTCCGATCAAATTTATCTGGAACAGCGTCAGCGGTTACTACTGTGGGAGGAAGGATCCTTATACTGCCATCTTGGATCCGTCACTCTCTGCCATGTCTATTTGCTAATTTTAAAAATACCGCGATGCTTTGTGAGGTACCTTTGTCGGTAATTCTTTGTAAAATATTACTAAATATCTTGACTTTTTTTCAGATTTGTATGTACCAGTATCTGCATTTATGGATATGAGTATTAACTATTTTGAATTATCTCGGTAAGTAGTGTAGTTAACCTCGACTTTTAAGACCTAATCAAACGAGAACGCAAGTCGTCGCAAGTTGGCAGTCACGCTATCTCAGCCAGCCGCTCTGAATAGTTTCCCGAAAATATCATGTACCGTGACAAAGTTAAAACTTGTTTTAAAACACTCATGAAACCTTTATTTTGTTAATTTGGGTGTTCGAACGACCGCCACAGAAATTCTGACTGCCAACTTGCGATGACTTGCGTTCTCGTTTGATTAGGGCTTAAAGGGCATATGACTCGAAAATTAAGTTTGTCTTATAGAAAAGATCATTTAAAATGATAAAATAACATCTTTTGCAGTTTTTGGTTTCCTTGCTTCGTTTTTGAGATATTCCAGCTTGTTTGATATGCAAATGACACAACTTTTTACGTCACCTGTGCATAATGAGTTATCAGAAAAGGTTACATATCTCTGCTATTATGAAAACATGGGCTTAAGGCAAAGGAAGCATGTGCGTGTTTCTACCTACAACACCAAACATGTAGAATTCCAAGTGATTTCCTTTCACAATAGCAAAGATATGTAACCTTCTCTCGGTAACTCATAATACTCATTATGCACGTGTGACGTAAAAAGTTGTGTCATTTGCATATCAAACAAACTGGAATATCTCAAAAACGAAGCAAGGAAACCAAAAACTGCAAAAGATGTTATTTTATCATTTTAAATGTTCTTTTCAATAAGACAAACTTAATTTTCGAGTCATATGCCCTTTAAAGACGATCATTGTCCGTTCTGCGCATGATCCACGATCTTCGTTTTGCCAAGTGCGCTCATGCAGTGAACTCTATATATACCTGGGAGGCTGCTCCAACCAGACTAGTTCCTAGTCCTCTTTTCTCTCAAACGTATTTTGGTGACGTCACAGAATAGGGATCGAGCAAGAGGACTAGCGGAAAATGTTCATCTTTATCTATCATCACATGAATCCTGCTGGAGCTCGGATTCTTTAATCTTTATGAACGAGGGCACTTAAACAAACTTCTTCTTGAGAGCAGACAGCAAATGAGTAGGTTTCTTTGTTTTACATTACGTTAAAAGGTCGTTACATACGAGGCTTTATAAAGTAGTGTTCGGCGTAGGAAGTGATTGTGTTGAAACACATTTATACAAATCGAAATATGCTATTTTAACGTTTCGGCAGTAGACCAACCTTGCTATATGATGTTATAAAGAATTGTGTAGACCGATGTGAGTGTTATCTGCCTTGGTTTTCCGCCAAACGGCCGTTTGGTGCCTGTATATAAACTATATAAGTTGGGGCCAGTTTTGGGGCCAGATTTGGGGCCAAGCAAAACATTTTATTCCAGGCCTCTCACAATTCGGTCTGCCGCTCGACGTTAAAAAGAGAGGCCTGGGAACCAGGCTGTGCTCCAACATGGGGAATTTTTGGACGTCAGTTTCAGGCCCCTACGCGATCATCTTGGATGTCAGTCTTAAGGCCTGGCCAAATGCTTTCAACATCGCATTCAACATCATTCAACATTGTTGAACGATGTTGAATAATGTTGAATGCACGAGTGGCCAAATGAATTCAACATCGTTCAACATTCATGAATGACAATTAATTGAACGCGGGCTACCACAAAATCTGGAATCGATAATATCCCGCATGGCGCGCGCATGTCTCTGTTCAACAAAGTTGAATGAAATGTGGCCAAATGCGTTCAACACCTTTCAACATTTTGAGAACAATAGAAATGTTGAGCGCGTGTTGAAGGAAAATTTGAACATGTTCAAATTTCGTTCAACAACGTTCAACATCATTCAACAGGGGTGGCCAAACGCTTTCAACATGTTGAATTCAACAATGTTGAACGATGTTGAATGAAATGTTGAAAGCGTTTGGCCATCTTTTTTGTCGCGGCCGAACCACAGGCGGTCCTAACGTGCTAACCTGAGTATCAGTCATTATTCTCGTCTTCCGCTAAAAAGCAAGTGGGGGCGAGGCAGGCGGGCGGGCGAGAAGACGAGAAATAAAGCCTGATACAATTCTTTACCTGGCCGCTTTCCGCCCTCAAATGAATTTTCTGAATTTCCTATCGACGAAGCTTTAATCGCACAATCCAGCCGTTCCAAGTTTGAAATTTGCTGTTTCCTTAGAGAAATTCCTTCACGAGCACGTCTCTTATAAATTCTCTTCTCTCTTTCTTCCTAGACGCTTGTGAGAAGTTGGTATATTATAGTCCGTTTCAGCTTGCTTTTGAAATCCGATACGTATAATTGAAATAAACATTCCAAACTTACGTTGCAATGTTCCGAACTACGTTGCGAGGTAGATACAAATTTAAGTCGGTAATCTCTCTTCGTAGACGCTTGGGAGAAGTTGGTATATTAAACTCTTTCCATAACCAGTACAGAGTACAGCTAGCACATCCTCATTAAACCGGACTTTTCTATACATTCGCGCCGTTCTTTCTGTGGATATTTTACTTTAAACTTCCGTCTAAACATCGTCTGTGACATCGTTGAATCGCTAGATTCGTTATAGACGCTCTGTTAATTGTGTAAATCATATTAATTCATAATTAAATGTACACAAACCAATCAGAATAGAGCTTTTCGTTTTTTGTTTTTTTTGTCTTATGGACCAATCAGACGAAAAAGCCCAAATCCGGCTTTTTACATGCGGCCAGGTAAAGAATTGTATCAGGCCCTCTTTCCCTTCCTCCACCTGCAAGTTTCCGCCTCCCGCAGGAAGGGAAAAGCGGGCCTGACTCTGTCAGGTTACAAACGTGCACCCTGTTGAACGCCAGCAGTGTTGTATTTCTGTTGTGTTTACTTCCGATCTCATTCACTTTCCGGGGGGCTGCGTATGTTGACCGTTGGCACAAATTCAAGTCGAATATCACTGTAAAATGCATGAAATATATACCAAGATCCATAGAAATTCAAAATAAATGTTCTTAACTTTGTTTCTGATAAAAAAAATCAAAATTAACAGACGTTCGGTGGACGTTCGTCAAGCTCAATTACTGCAGAAAAGATTTCTGAGACCCCAGACAGGGTTCGAACCTGCAACCTTCTAATGACCGGTTAGACGCTCTAACCATTGAGCCACTGAGGCTCTCAGCCTCAGTGGCTCAGAGTGTCTAACGCTTACAATCAATCACTGTATTTATTTGTAAATAGAGATGTAAACACTACGCGATAATTGCATATGACATATATTTGGTGATGTACTAACTATCGCAGCACTTTTTCTTACAACATGCACACGTGACTTCTTTTTTATAGGATAGGTGGAATAACATCACATCTGAGAAAGTCTCATTCAGGTATTATAAGTCAGACAGTTATTTCATTTTTATTCCCTGTCTTCCTTCCTTCCCTCCCTCCCTTCTTCCTTCCTTCCTTCCTTTTATCCTTCTTTATTCTCTCTTTCTTCCCTTCTTTTTATCTTCCCTTTCCCCTTCCGTCTCTCCTTCCTTCCTTCCTTCCTTCCTTCCTTCCTTCCTTCCTTCCTTCCTTCCTTCCTTCCTTCCTTCCTTCCTTCCTTCCTTCCTTCCCTCTCTCCTTCCCTCTCTCCTTCCTTCCTTCCTTCCTTCCTTCCTTCCTTGCTTCCTTCCTTCCTTCCTTCTTTCCTTCCTTCCTTCCTTGCTTCCTTCCTTCCTTCCCTTCCTTCCTTCCTTCCTTCTTTCCTTCCTTCCTTCCTTCCTTCCTTCCTTCCTTCCTTCCTTCCTTCCTTCCTTCCTTCCTTCCTTCCTTCCTTCCTTCCTTCCTTCCTTCCTTCCTTCCTTCCTTCCTTCCTTCCTTCCTTCCTTCCTTCCTTCCTTCCTTCCTTCCTACATACCTTCCTTCCTTCCTTCCCTCTCTCCTTCCTTCCTTCCTTCCTTCCTTCCTTCCTTCCTTCCTTCCTTCCTTCCTTCCTTCCTTCCTTCCTTCCTTCCTTCCTTCCTTCCTTCCTTCCTTCCTTCCTTCCTTCCTTCCTTCCTTCTTTCCTTCCTTCTTTCCTTCCTTCCTTCTTTCCTTCCTTCCTCCCTTCCCTTTTTCACTTTTCTTTATTCCCTTCTTCCTTCCTTCCTTCCTTCCTTCCTTCCTTCGTTCCTTCCTTCCTTCCTTCCTTCCTTCCTTCCTTCCTTCCTTCCTTCCTTCCTTCCTTCCTTCCTTCCTTCCTTCCTTCCTTCCTTCCTTCCTTCCTTCCTTCTTTCCTTCCTTCCTTCCTTCCTTCCTTCCTTCCTTCCTTCCTTCCTTCCTTCCTTCCTTCCTTCCTTCCTTCCTTCCTTCCTTCCTTCCTTCCTTCCTTCCTTCATCCCTTCCTTCCTTCTTTCCTCTCTTATTTTCTTCCTTCTTTCCCTCCTGCCTTCATTCCATTTATCTATATATCATTTCTATCTTTTCGTCTTCCTTTTTTTCTTCCTTCTTTTCTTCCTTTTCTTCCTCCCTTCTTTTCTCTTTCTTTCCTTTCCTTTCTCTGTCCGTCCATCCTTCCTTCCTCCCTTTTCTCATTCCCCCTATTCCTCCTTCCTTCCGCCCGTCTCTTCCTCCGTCCTTCCGTCTGTCCCTCTCTTCCTGCTTTTTTCCCTCCCTTCTTTTTACTCTTCCTTCATCTTTTTCTCACTTTCTTTTTCTCTTTCTTCCTCCCTCCTTTCAACCCTGATGAGCTTTTATAATAAGTCCAAGAATCGTATTTTTTACTTATATATTGTTTTCTTTGACTTTTTATCGCAGAGAAATTGAAAAATTCTTGCCCAAATGATTTAAAAGAAGAATCCGATGGAAAAGCGAGCGGCAGTTCGTCCTCAACAACGGAGGAAGGTGATGTGATGGACATTTCTCTGGTGGAAGCTGTTGACACTCTGATTATGCTTTACTTCTTTGGGGTCCATCGACAGTTTAGCAAGGTAAGCGAAGAAATGCATTGATCTATACGAATGCCTCATCCTCGTTCCCAGCGCCTCCTCGGTACACTGGGAAATCGAAGACCCTGGCCAGATGAAAACGATTGAAGCGTGTGATTGGCCGGACGAAGGCTATTGTCGAAAACAGAAAGTGGACATTGGGCAAATATATTTTCAACTGTCAAACAACGGTGTGAATAGAGTGAAGATTATCGCTCAGATAACACCGAAAAAGTCTACAAATAAAGCCAACAAAGTAGGATTCCTAAAGAGAGTTGGAACTGCGATGAGTTTCATCATTTAACTCTCAAAATCGAACGATTTTAGACATAGCGTGACTCGGTGACTCATTCGTCGGCGACGGCAAATTATGTTCGTAAACAACCTACCTTTGAATAGCATTTGGGTAAGCGAAATTGTGCGATTTGTCGAGCGGGAAGAACAGTAAACAGCAAACCTTTCGGACGTCATAATAAAGCAGCTTTTCTTTAAATATCTGAGTGTATCTCGTTTGTTTCGTTATAATATGTCCATGCTCGCACCCAGGGCGATGTGATATATTCAATGACTCAATGTCCTAGAATCTAGGACATCCGGTTTTCATCTGAACAGGGCCTCCGATTTTCCAGTGTAACAAGGAGGCCCTGGGAACGAGGATGTACGAATGCCTATAACCGACCTTTGATAACAATTGTGGAAGAATTCAAAATGTTGGTAAGTCTTTAGTATTGATCGAAAAACTAGCTCAGCTATATAATGAGTACGTATTATATACTTATATTGAAGTAAATAAACTCGTTTGTTATATACCAAAGACTTTCGTTTGCCAAAGGTGAAATCCTATTGGTCAAATCATGGTCACGTGTTGTTCAACAAACTCAATGTTTCTTTCTGCCGAGGGAAACAGTGCAATGTTTCTCTCTGACGTCAGCTTTAATCATGCGTTGTTCACGTGAATACACAATGATTATTGCATCAGATCAAGAACTTTGGACTTTTCGAAACATTTTGAAAACAAGAGCTGTTTCGAGCTTGTTTGATACGAAATAGTCCATTTTCCAAAGGAAAGAATATCTATACTTATTATATAGCATGCTATCGGATATGAGCTTTTGCGTAATCTGATTGGTTCCCTACTACTAGGCTATCAGCTCATATCCTACTAGTAGAGGAAAAACAAGATGGCGGCATGTTTTTTTAAACTGCTGAAAAGAGTTGAAATTGACGGATTTTTATACAGAAAAACATCAACACCCTCAAACCAATGTATTAAAAAACAACATTGTGTAAAAATACATTAACAAATACACAATTTAGCATGTTAAATGGTAAAATTCACCTAAAAATTACGTCTTTTTACTTCAGAAACACGACTAAATTAGCGGGTTGATATTAATTTGTTGCCAAACAAAGAAACTCACGGTTAAAATCAAGCTTACAACACACATTTCGTAGGAGATCACCAGTAAAGAGACTTTTTTATTTAGATAAGCATTTGGAGTAGTAAAAAGCATGTTCTTTTTCAAAAACAACCAACTAAGTAATTTAGTTTCACTGCCGAAGGTGTTTCAGTTTCATTTTTGCATGAAATCAAAACCTTTTTCACGACAGCAACGCTAATATAAACAACTGACCCACCTTTTGACTTCATAAAGGTACCTTTTAATCTTTTTTGTTGATCTGCTTAACACATTTTTTGCCTCTCGAGCAACATTTATGCAACATTTCACTGAAGCTGTTTGCCGAACAGCTCAGCGAGAAACTCTGCGTGAATGCATCATTACGCATGGCGGAAGTATTAGTTGCCTATGCCGGAAGTTTGTCGTTTCAGACATTTCGCTGTTTTCAAACATTTTGTTTCTTGTACAGTGCTTGGCTATATAATAAAACAGTTATACCATTCGCTCTCGTCGTATACGAACTAATAGCCAACTCGGCGAAGCGCCTCGTTGGCTATGAGCTCATATACGGCTCGAGCTCATGGTATAACTGTTAAATATCTTCAAAGAAGGTTTGAAGAAAATCTGGATAAATTTAAAGCTGTTCTTTGTACTTGTTGAGTCTGGTGTATTTGTTCAGTTGAATTGAAATACGAAGACAAAGTCAAAGTGTTTTGGTAGGTCTTTTTGCCTTTTACAAGTTTCGAAGTGTTTTGGTATTTTGTATTTTAAAAGTCTTTGGTATATAACAAAACGCTTGTTGACTTTTGCCTCGAGAAACATCGAGTTTTACGGTCCCTCAGGCTTCAATGTCACCCTCGGGCTAAAGCCCTCGGGCGACATTTAAGCCTTCGGGTCCGTAAAACTCGATGTTTCCCTCGGCGCCAGTCAACAAGTGTATATTAATTACCGAGGCCCGAAGGGCTGAAGAAAATTAAGATGGGTTACATCGATCTTAGAGTTGGACCGTTAACGTTTTTTTCTCAATACTATTGCATTCTTTTAATCACTTTTTGTCAATTGTTTTTCCAATTCTTTTAGGTTCGCAGTGTCAGAGACAACCTACATCAAAATATCAAAGCTTTGGAAGAGACTGTGAAGAAGATTAAAAAATGTCCTGAAGAGGTTAATGCGCTCGCATTTTTCACGCTCTCCAATTTTTGTATTCCCTTTATTGGAACCGACTCGGCTTGACTGTACTCCACTCGATTTTAATTCACTTCACTCCACTCCACTCTACTCCACTTTACTTCACTCCACTCCACTCTACTCCACTTTATTCCACTCCACTCCCCTTCCCTCTAATCCAGTCTAGTCCACTCGCTTTGCTTTGCTTTGCTTTACTTTACTTCTCTCTGTACTCTACTCTACACAACTCTTCTCCACTCCACTCTACTCTACTCTACTCTACTCTACTCTATTCTATTCTATTATATTCTACTCCTTTCCATTCTACTCCACTCTACTCCACTTTACTCCACTCCATTCCACTCTACTCCATTTTATTCCACTCCACTCTACTCAATTCCACTCTGCTCTATTCTACTCCACTTTATTCCACTCTACTCTACTTTTACTCAATTCCACTCTACTCTATTCCATTCTACTCTATTCCACTCTACTCTATTCCACTCTACTCTATTCCACTCTACTCTATTCCACTCTACCCTTATTCCACTCTACTCTATTCCACTCTACTCTATTCCACTCTACCCTTATTCCACTCTACTCTATTCCACTCTACTCTATTCCACTCTACTCTATTCTACTCTATTCCACTCTACTCTATTCTACTCTATTCTACTCTACTCTATTCCACTCTACTCTATTCCACTCTACTGTATTCCACTCTACTCTATTCTACTCTACTCTATTCTACTCTACTCTATTCTACTCTACTCTATTCCACTATACTCTATTCCACTATACTCTATTCTACTCTATTCCACTCTACTCTATTCCACCCCACTCTATTCTACTCTACTCTATTCCACTCTACTCTATTCTACTCTACTCTACTCTATTCCACCTCACTCTATTCTATTCTACTCTACTCTATTCCACTCCACTCTACTCTATTCCACTCTACTGTATTCCACTCTACTCTATTCTACTCTACTCTATTCTACTCTACTCTATTCTACTCTACTCTATTCCACTATACTCTATTCCACTATACTCTATTCTACTCTATTCCACTCTACTCTATTCCACCCCACTCTATTCTACTCTACTCTATTCCACTCTACTCTATTCTACTCTACTCTACTCTATTCCACCTCACTCTATTCTATTCTACTCTACTCTATTCCACTCTACTCTACTCTATTCTACTTTACTCTATTCCACCCCACTCTATTCTACTCTATTCCACTCTACTGTATTCTACTCTACTCTACTCTATTCCATTCTACTCTATTCCACTCTACTCTTTTCCACTCTACTCTATTCCACCCCACTCTATTCTACTCTACTCTATTTTATTTCACGCTATTCCACTCTATTCTATTCTGCTCCACTTTCTTCTACTCTACTCCACCGCACTCTATCCCACTCCAGCCCACCCCATTCCACCACAATCCACCCCGACTCACCCCGGACGGACTTAATTTTCGCTTCATAGGCACTTCAAAAAGGTCTGTTTCGGAGGGGAATGCGTTAAGGCGTAAACGTGTTTTATGAAGATACTTCCACTTTTCCACTCTTCATCCATTCAAAGGGCAAAGCATTTTTTAAAGGACTGTTTGTTTGTTTTTCTCTTAGAAAACTGATGTTCTAACGGAGCTTCAGCGTTCCAGGAAAGTATTTGTAAAAGAGGTATCGAATTGCACGCGCCAAATGGCTTGGGTCCAGTCCTTGATCTTTACGAAAGAGAAGCAAGAAGATGTGCTGTGGATGCTTAATTCGGCTCTCAGGACAATAGAACACGCCTCGCTCGATAAGACGTTGTTTGACTTTATTCCAGAGATCTACATCGAGGCCATCAGCAGCGCTTATTCGGCCTTGAGAAACTTATTTTCGCCTACTGTACCATTCAGTGATCTTTCAGGTACGGTAAAAATAGTTTCGTTTTACTCCAAGTCTGGATGGAGCTTTAACTGTATACTTTTTCGCAGTTTCGAATTTCATTCTAAAATCCGATCTTTTGCCTTTTGAGACTTCAGTACACAAGTAACGCAATAGATGGTTTTCATCTGACGTAACGGTTGCCATATTGGTGTACCGAGACAATGAAATGGCTGCCATATTGGTGTACCATCTTTATCCTATGGGAATTTGAATCTATTCTTATCCAAACATTTCGTATTGTTTCACCACCCGCAATGGGGCCACGGATCACGTGAGTGAAAACGATCCATTAGTTAATAACACACTTTAAGATTTGCATTTATAATTGACGTTGTAAGGCAAACCGACCAATGAGAATTTTGCGTCACGATTTAGGAGGCAGTTATCTAAAATTTTATAGCATCCGTGCAGGTTCTCACCTTTTTTGTCTACATTCCACTCTCTTCTCTCCCTTTACAAGAGCCTCAGACTAGTTCCTAGTCCTCTTTTCTCTCGAACGTATTTTGGTGACGTCACAGAATAGGGATCGAGCAAGAGGACTAGCGGAAAATGTTCATCTTTATCTATCATGAATCCTGATGGAGCTCGGATTCTTTAATCTTTATGAACGAGGGCACTTAAATAAACTTCTTCTTGACTAGCAGACAGCAAACGAGTAGGTTTCTTTGTTTTACATTACGTTAAAAGGTTGTTACATACGAAGCTTTATAAAGTAGTGTTCGGCGTAGGAAGTGATTGTGTTGAAACACATTTATACAAATCGAAATATGCTTTTTAACGTTTCGGCAGTAGACCAACCTTGCTATATGATGTTATAAAGAATTGTGCAAACCGACGTGAGTGTTATCTGCCTTGGTTTTCCGCCAAACGGCTGTTTGGTGCCTGTATATTAATTTGGGGCCAGTTTTGGGGCCAGATTTGGGGCCAGGCAAAACATTTTATTCCAGGCCTCTCACAATTCGGTCTGCCGCTCGACGTTAAAAAGAGAGGCCTGGGAACCAGGCTGCAAGAGCCTGTTCGAAGGCTAGAGGCGAATGGCGTACCGTCGAGCTGCTATTTATAGCACAGAATGCGAACAAACAAACCAAAATTGACTTTCATGTCGTTGCGCCTCCCCCCAGACGGTGGATCACCTGATCTCCGCCTGCCCAATCTACAAGTCGCCTCGTGGCCGAGACGGCCTGGCTGAGCTCGACGAACAGACCATAGAGTGGCTGTTATTAACGGATGTTCCTGTGTGACCAGCTGGTTTTGTTCAAACGAACGACGACGACGGAGTGCGATTGACCTGGTTAGCCAGGATTAGGCCTGCGCTAAACGCCGCACAATAGATCGTTTTCACTCACGTGATCGGTGGCCCCATTGGGGCGGTGAAACAATACGAAATATTTGAATAAGAATAGAGCTGAATTCCCATAGGTTAAAGATGGTACACCAATATGGCCGCCATTTCATTGTTTTGGTACACAAATATGGCCGCCGTGACGTCAGATGAAAACGATCTATTGACGAATTTAATTCAGACGAATTAATTTGAATTTTATTCGACGAAACTGCGACGTATAACTGGATTAAATTTGACACACGAATTAAATTCGTCTCGGCAATTAAATTCGTCTGAGTGGCCGCTTACATGGACAAACGTTGTTCCTGGTAGAAGGGTCACCCTACCCCCCGAGCTACCCTGGGGGAGCGAACTTTGTGTTCATTTTAATTAGGGAGTTTACGAACTACGACGACGACGGCAGTGGACAACGCGATATAAATTTTAGTATTTAAAAGAAAACACGGTTGAATAACTTTCCTGTTTGCACTCAAAGCTTATTTTATGACTTTTAAAACGTTCGACAACTCGTAAAATGATTGCATTGAAAGTATTGAAGGCATTCATAAGCAACAGCCTTCATCGGTCCATGACTTCACGTCGTCATGAAGACGTGAAAATACACTCAATGGCGTTGTAAACATAACGAGGACGACTTAAAGATTTCTCTTGGGACTGCAAATTATTCATTTTCTTTCTCTTAAAGGAAGAATTGTTTTGTTTGAATGGCCGCGTCGTTGAGGTTGCCGTCGTAGATCGTAAACTCCCTATTATTCTTGACAGGAAGCGTTTACATGGGGAATTTCATACTTGTCTCGGGCAGTAGGGTCACCCTGGGGGTAGGGTCACCCTCTTTGCGAGGTAGGGTTACCCTAGGGGGCGAGATAAACCCGAGGCAAAACTGCGAAAGAAAATGGTGGCAGAAAGTGAAACAATTGATAGAGCAGCAAACACGAAGCGAAAAAAATGGTCTTGGTCTCCAACAATGGTTGAAAACCTGATAATTGGCCTGAAGAAGTATAAAAGCTTCTGTGAGTTTAATTCGATCGTTTAATTCTAACAGTACAGTTACAGTTTCTTCCCGACGATCGGCCATCTTAAATTCGATGCATAACTATACCCAGTCCTCCAGGCTTAAACCGATTCAGAAGTCATAATCTAATTCCTCATGTAAACACACGACAAAGTTGTCTCTGGGGGGTAGGGTGTCCCTCTTACCCAAGCCAACTTTTAGTCCATGGTCAGACGGATAATGCGTGTTCGAGTTACACGACAAGTTATCGTCGCGTCGAATTAAATGTTTCTCTTCTGTCTGACAATTCGGTGTCGTGTTTTCAAGAAATCGTTTTCAGGTTCAACGCGTCCAAGTAAAAACAATTAAATTCGACGGAAATTCGACGTTTAACTCGACGTGAATTAAATTCGTCTATTGTGCGACGTTTCGTGCAGGCCTAAGCGATTTTATCTGAGATTCCTGTGGGTATATTAAATATTGTGTCAAAGTACTTTTCAACTTTGGATAGTGGTTTTTGCTATCCGATCGGATACCGAATTTTTTGGATTGTTGTTAAAAAAAAACCGGCCGGACCATAATATTTTAAATTAAATAACTCTAAATTGTCATCTCTCTTATTATTTTGTAGCTCGTGAAGAATTACTCAAGAAAATGGCGGTATTTTTTGCGGACAATTTTTGTGAAACAAGAATTGTGAATCCAGGTTAGAACGAGAGATATGATAATTATTTGAATTTTGCATCGCGGGCTGAAACAACGAAACTGTATTAAAGTTAGAAAGAAAATTAAGTCTGTCTTATTTGAAAGATCCCTTAAAATAACAAAATAACATCTTTTGCAGTTTTTTCTTTCCTTGCTTAGTTGTTGAGATATTTCAGTTTGTTTGATATGCAAAAGTCACACGTTGTGATGTACTAACTTCTTATTAACCGAGAGCGCGGTCATTACGGAAAAATATCAGACCGAGGTCTTGAGGTCGAGCCCGTAGGGCGAGGTCTGTACATAAAAGACCGAGGTCTGATATTTTTCTGTAATGACCAAGCGGACGAGGTTAATAAGAGGTTTATTATATGGCATTTTGAAACGACACATTACCTTGTCAATAGTGTGACCTCGAGCGTGTGACATAGACTCATCGTTTTCAATGTTGTTGCTCTTGTTGTCATCGCTTTCGGAATCCTAAAACTCACTGCCAGATTGCTCATCGTCCCACTCATACATAATTTAGTCCTCGGGTTATTGAATTCACAAAATTTTTGGGGTTTTCTTTCATTGTTTAGTTGCAAACAACATGTCCACCAAAATCCGTAATCGACCGACCGATTACGGAAAATTATCGACCGGCACGTGACGCGTCTCAGCCAATGAGAACACACGATTTCAACGGAAGTAACTTGTGCCATATAATAAACGTGCATAATAACTTGTCGAAGAAAGTTCTATATCTTTGCTATTACTAAACGAAATCACTTGAAATTCTACATGTTTGGTGTTGTGGGAGGAACATGCACACGCTTAATATGAAAGAATTTGTGAAATTGTAATGGAAGACCTTTAATTTCTGTATTTTTCTTTGTTTTTTTGAGATATTTCAGTTTGTTTGATATGTAATATATCATACACGAGGAGGAGTGTTTCATCAAGATATCCAAACACCGAGACGTTTGTTGAAAACCGAGGCAAAGCCGAGGTTTTTTAACAAACTTCGAGGTGTTTGGATTTCCTGATGAAACACTCCTCCGAGTGTATGATATAGCATCTCAAGCAAATCAGTATTTTAAGAGAGAATCAAGATGAAAGTTTGCTTAATTTATTTAATTTCTTCTCCAATATCCAAACCACAGACACGGTGCTGATTTCCTTTGTGTTTTCTTCATGAATTATTAATGAGTTTGAGATGTAAATGAGATGGTCTCTGACATTATGACCAGGGTACTGAGCATTTTCATGCATTACAAAATCATTTATGCCTCCCTGATTGCTCAACATAAAATGTTCAGTGTCACGAGGAGTTTTAAAGGTGATGTACAGTCCGTTCTGCACATGTACGAAACTAATGTTTACATCTAAATTTACAAAAAAAATACTAATACCTTATTCAAGATTGTAAGCTTTTCTTGGTTCCCATTCATTACTTGTACCCAAAACAAAACATTTTCAGGAGAAATAGAAGAAATCCGAGGAGATATCCTCGCCGAATCGCTTGGTTTTCTGCCATGTTGTTTCTAACGGTTTACATTGAGTTGAGTACTTAATTATCTACGAATGTCTGTTTTGGGGGGACCACATTGCGGTCATGCGCAGAACGGACTGTACGACACCTTTAATGTGCACAGTTTCAAGTGATTTTGTTGAACAAACTTAGAGATATAACTGAGTTTGCTACGTGTGAAAATGCTCTACCCTGGTTACATCTCATTTACATATCAAACAAACTGAAATATCGAGAAAACTAAGAAGAATACGGGAAATTTTTAAAAGGTCTTACTTTACTATTTCACGAGTTCGTTCAAATTGGACAAACTTAATTTATATTGCATGCCAATACCCTTTTAAACACATTATGTTAAAAAGAAAGTTTTTTCTTTAGTTTCAGTATGAAAAACAGAAACATCTTTGTTGACTCGTTTTTATTTTTTTAGATCTTCGAGATACGCTTATCCAAGGATTAGTAACGTTTTCGTGCTATCCAGATTGTCTAAAGGCTCTTGAAGGACTGCCTTCCACTAGGTAAGTATAGGGAGGCACGTCATTTCTTATTTGATCTAACGAAGCCTGCATATTGTTCAAGACAGGAAAGATAATCGGGAAATGTGGGATGTTGATCCTGTTGGGTTTTTATTGCTCGGGCTACTTTGTGGCAGGGTAGGCCGAGTCAAGGGGGCTTCCATTTACATGTTTAGACCGGTCAGTCCGGTTAAATGGAACACGATTCGTTTGAGGCCTGGGATGGTCTGACTGGAAAATTTGGTCCTAATCAAAAGCCAGTCCATTCTGGCCGGACTGATCGGTCTAGTCTTGTCAATTGGAAAGCGCCCTAGGTTTCGGCTCTGTGTTGTTGTTGCTTTTTTTGTTTTTTTGGGTGTCACGATTTTGCATTTTTGCACTTTTTACTGAGTGTGGCCGTGAGGGATGTTGTAAGTTCTTTGCTCCTTTCGCTTTTGGAGTTGGACAAAAAGTTGAACAGCTTTGCCTTTTGATCAAGGTGTTCTTGCACGTTGTTGGTAGATTTTGAAAGTGACTGGCTGACTTTGTAGTTAAACAGTGATCAGATGTGGCTGACAACTGTCTTGATCGTAAATATGTTCACCTGTGTGAAGTATGTTCCAAATTAATCAGCCTTCGATTCAGATTCCGCGCACTTGCCAGTACGTAGCCCGAGTGAACGCCTGAACTCCTGACCCAGGCGTCTTGTTTTAATTTTTAAACGCATATCACCCTAAATACGATATGACTGATATTGATTCGATGTAAAGTGAACATCATCATCATCTTGCGGCCTTGGCCGAGAGTCCTTGCACAACAGTCCTCCAGCACTTGCGATCGTCCATGGCAGTTCCCAGATCTTCAATATCGATACCAGTGTCTCTGGCGATCACGTCAGGGTAAGTGAGTTTGCGGCCTTTTGATGGTTTCCATAGCAAGAGTTCGGGTATCAGCTCGTCTTTAGCGCGAAAGCAGTGCCCAGCAAATTGAGTGCGGCGTTGGATGAGGCGTGCACTGGGTCAAGATATGTCACCGTAAATTTGCTGCATTGTTGGATGTTTCTTCCAGGAAAGATTCTGAACCCTGCGAAGAAGGTTTGTGTAGCATCCATCGAGTCGACGGTGCAGTCGGGCGTTGAGGGTCCAGGTTTCGGAGCCGTACATAAGGACAGGTTCGATGGTTGACTTGAAGAGGTTTAATTTCATGTCATTTGGCAGGTTTGATCGCCAAATCTTGTCCATCTTGTTGCACGCCACTCACGCAAGTGCTTTGCGAGTAGAGAAGTCTTTCCCGGAGTCCATGATATATGAACCTAGGTATTTGAAGTCGTTGACTTGCCTGAGAGGAGATCCGTTTAATGCAGAGATGGAAGGGTTGGCAGTATTTGAGATGAACTCTGTTTTGGATGTATTGCAGTAGAGACCTAAAGTGAACAGTTGAATGCCAAAATTTTTTGATTTGAAGTCTTATTTATTGTGATATCTAGGTTTGTATTTCCAAAATGGTAATGAGCATGACGTCAAAGTAGACCGTTGTGTTTCATTCCCCCTCTTTCTATTTTCGGTTGAAAATTTTAATTAAAAAGGTATAAAATTTGGAGTATGCTATTCAAGTATGTCATTAACATGCAAATTATGTAATATTTCTCCTGTAACAGAACATGTATGCAAATTACGCCTACTCTGACGTCATCTCATTACCATTTAAGATATACAAACTTCAATATAATTACCAATTGCTCACCGAAGTGGAGGTGAATAGTGCTGAATATTAGCGAGGTTCAGATCACACGTCCACTACCGCTTCCGCTACCGTAAATATAATTAAGCATGTCAAATATTGTTTTTACGTTCAGTAATGGTCGCAGGTCTGAACCTCGCTAATATTCACCGAGCCACGAAGCGGCGAGGTGATTATCTACACTATTCACCGACACTGAGATGAATAATTGTTTTAGCATATACCTCATAAATGAAGTAACAACTTTTACATTCTTCTATTTTTTCGGTACTTTCATGCAAGACAGGGCCGCTAGCAACTTGGCGTACTCGATATTTCCCGACAAAACAGTTTTTTCAACTTTTGGATATATTAATGGCTAGTAAATTTAAAAAAAAAATAACACACCTGTCGACACTTTTCTACTTAATTCTGTTGACTTTTCTCGTTATTCTACTACATCAGCCTTGTTTATCAACAAGCCTTCAATAAACAAAGAAAAACTAGCCGCCATTTAATTTTGCCCGCAGGTGAATAGTGCAGGCGCGATCGGAAATGGCGGCTGTCGAGGCTCGCGAAATACGGGCTGACCCGTATTAGCTACGCATGCGTAGAACGAATATCTTGCGTGTAAACGTCATCAATACACGGCCGACAACTCACGTGAGCCAACACGCACGTGGACTGCGAACTGCCCCGTGAAAGTGGCCGATTTTCTATGCGATTTCCGATCGTGATATCCCGAGCTAGAGGAACCAATCACATTGCGTAAAGAGCACTATTCACCTGCTAGGTATATGCTAACGATAAACTATATACATTGAACTATACACTTCCCATGGAATCCATATCAGTACTATCGTATTTGGGGTGATAGGCATTTTAATATTTTTCAACGTGTCCGTGTTTTTGTTGTAGCCAAGAAAAGATCGTTAGTAGTCTGATGTCTGCTTATGAGAAGAGAACTTGGGTTCAGACGACGTGGATTTTGATAAGGTTTTGGAAAGTAAGTTCCCAGTGGTGTATAATATAGTACTGCACATTTTCCAGAACTGTAAGATATAGATTATATATAAAAACCATTGCAAAACGAGTCGCACGCAGTTACAAATTTTAAAACGTGGCGGTTTAATGTGAAGAAATATTCTGCTTGTAGCGTCAGAACTTTGTGCTAAAAGGACAGGGACAGACAGACAGACAGACAGACAGACAGACAGACAGACAGACAGACAGACAGACAGACAGACAGACAGACAGACAGACAGACAGACAGACAGACAGACAGACAGACAGACAGACACGGACACAGATACAGACAGACATACAGATACAGATACAGATACAGACAGAGATATAGATACAGACACAGATATAGATACAGATACAGATACAGATACAGATACAGATGCAGATGCAGATGCAGATGCAGATACAGATGCAGATACAGATACAGATACAGAGATACAGATACAGACAGAGATACAGATACAGACAGAGATACAGACACAGATACAGACACAGATACAGATACAGACACAGACATAGATACAGACACAGATACAGACACAGATACAGACAGAGATACAGATACAGACACAGACACAGACACAGACAGATATACAGACAGATATACAGACAGAGATACAGATACAGATACAGATACAGATACAGATACAGACACAGATACAGATACAGATGCAGATGCAGACACAGATACAGATACAGATGCAGATGCAGATACAGATACAGATACAGATACAGATGCAGATACAGATGCAGATGCAGATACAGATGCAGATGCAGATGCAGATGCAGATGCAGATGCAGATACAGATGCAGATACAGATACAGAGATACAGATACAGACAGAGATACAGATACAGACAGAGATACAGACACAGATACAGATACAGACACAGACATAGATACAGACACAGATACAGACACAGATACAGACAGAGATACAGATACAGACACAGACACAGACACAGACAGATATACAGACAGATATACAGACAGAGATACAGATACAGATACAGATACAGATACAGACACAGATACAGATACAGATACAGACACAGATACAGATACAGATACAGTCATACAGACAGAGATACAGACACAGATACAGATACAGACAGAGATACAGACACAGATACAGAGATACAGATACAGACAGAGATACAGACACAGATACAGACAGAGATACAGATACAGACACAGATACAGACAGATACAGATACAGATACAGACAGAGATACAGATACAGACAGATACAGATACAGACAGAGATACAGACAGATACAGACTATTTTTAGAGACTGAAATACCAACATTTCGTCATAGCTCTTCAGTTTAATAAACGAGATTTGTTATTTTCAGGGTTGTGGTTTCGCCTTCAATTACACTCTACAGTCGTGGAGTCTTATCAGTGGCGTCTCTGATCATGGTCTTCAACGAGTGAATCTTCAACCTCCATGTCCTTCTCCTATGTACCAAGTTGTTTTGGCTAAGTTATGCACCGATGACAAAGAATTATCTGGTAGTTTCTTGAATGGAGTGTTAAACCAACTGAACTGGGCGTTCTCGGAGTTTATTGGAATGCTTCAACAGGTTTGATTATTTGTATGGTTTTGAATTGTTTTTTTAAGAAAACAGATGTTCTTTTGCTTTTTCCCCTCCCCCTCTGCCAGGGTGGTTTTTGGCAAAGTGGTTAATAGCATACCAACCTCGTACCCAGGGCCTTCTCTGCTTTCAAAATGGCGAGAGGAGAAGACCCTGGCAAAGGCTGGTCACGTGATTCCAAAATACTCCATGATTCTTGGAGTATTTGGTCACGTGTATAATTTGAGCTTCGCCCGTCCTGGGGGGAGCGGCTGATTCGGTTCTTATAAACGTAGAAGGTTGTTGCAAGTCCTGTAACGTTAAATTCGAGCGGTAAATTAGATATATTTCAAAATTTACGACATTTTAATTCATATTTGTTGCCGTCAATCGCCAGAAATGAAGCCGAAGGCGACGAATGATCATAAACTGGCTTTCAAATTATAGAACTACTGCGCCGCGGTTTAAAACAGGTACTGCTACATACACTTAAAAATATATTCGAATGCTGTTGATTGTTGGAAGTTTATTTACCGTCCAATATAGAACATTTATGTTTCTTGTCCACACGTTTGGGATTTGTGGAAATTTAATTGTTGTGTCTGTCGATTTATACTCAAACGGAATATTCGAATCTGCTGTCCTCGTTGACTTTGAGGTTGTACTTTAATACAAATATTCGATCAACAACAATACTACGATCGACGAACATTATAGATCAGCACTGAAGACTTTGACTTTGTATATTTCTAAACTTTTTAAATTAGATTCGGAAAGTCCAGAAACCGAAATATTAATAAACACTTCTTGCTTACATAATAAAGCAAATATGTTGTAGTCAATGTAGTGTAGACGCTTCTTACTAAACACGGTCATTAACTGATTTGATAAATTTGTTACGAGAATGTCTTGTTATTTGTACGGTTTGGTTATTCTTGAGTGCCTAAATACTTCGATGAATAGTTTTACATACGCAAGCCAACTTATACTCTGTTTATCAGTGACTGTACCGCGTCCCCCCTCCTCCCGGTACAGTGTGAGTCACTCATCAAAATATTCCAAAATTATTGGTATCACGTGACCAGCCTTTGCCAGGGCACGATCAGAAATGGCGGCTGTCGATGCTCGCGTAATACGGGCTGACCCGTATTAGCTACGCATGCGTAGAACGAATATCTTGCGTGTAAACGTCATCAATACACGGCCGACAGGAGCGAGAACACCCCGAGCTCAAAGTCAAACATCTCCGCTCAAAATCGTCGCTCGACCATAATTCTTCTACGAGCGCATAGCACGAAGGTTGGGCTTGCCATAGAATACGGTTTGTTGACAACTCGTGGAATTTTCGCGATGTACGAACCCATTACCCTTCTCAAATTCATCAGTTTCAAATGTCCTCAGAACTCACTTGAGCCAGCAAGCACGTGGACTGCGAACTGCCCCATGAAAGTGGCCGATTTTCTATGCGATTTCCGATCGTGTTTTCTCTCCGCCCCGCCATTTGAGAAGGCCCTGGGTACGAGGTTGATAGCATACGTGCTTTTCACTTGTGCGAGCCAGGTTTAATTCTTGTCCGGTGTAGTGATCTGATTAAAATTTCACCTTTGCTGCATGTGAGAAGAGTACTTCTTGTTTGACTCTACCAAACACCACATATTTCCTCCGGTTTCCTCCTCTAGTAACCCTGGACCAATGAGGGATAACTTTCACTGGACATCTGAGGAGAACAGTTTAGATGACTGATAGGGTTATCCAGTATAAATAAAGTGAATCGAGTCTGCTCTGGTTTGGTCTGGTCTAGTCTAGTTTGGTGCGGTGTAGTTCAATCCAGTTCATTTCAGTTTAGTTTAGTTTAATTCGGTTTGATTTGATTTTGATTTAGTAACTTTATTGCCTATAGCAACTCGTGGTCAGACAGGGCGAAATGCCCCAATTGAACACGACTACCATGATGTAGGTGTTGATTTTACGGCGGGAGGAAAACCGGAGAACCCGGCGAAAGACCCTCCAAGCACAGGAGAGATCAACTGCAACTCTACTCACATGAGTGAGTTCCAAGCTCGACAACGGGGCCATTCCCAATCGGTCACCCATTCCCAATTGGTCACCCATTCAAGTACTAACCCCTTTTAAGGGCCTCTATATGGAGGCGAGTTACCCGGCTAGCCGAGTTACTCGGCACCTGGCGAGTTCCCGGTCGGTAGAACAAACACTGTTTTTCCCACCGCAGTGTTTATATGAGACAGACGGGTAACTCGCCCTGGCGAGAACTCGGCCACTGGCAGTCGGGATCTCGGCAAAGCGGGATAAGCATTTCCCCATATAAACACTTTCCCCCGGGTAACTCGGCATAACGGGATGAATTTTCTATATTCGTTGTTTATATCACTTTTGTTGACGCTAATCATCTCAAATATTACAACCCGCCAGGTAACTCGCTTCCATATAAACAGAACGCAAAGTTTATCCCGGGTAACTTGGCTGACCGAGTAACTCGCCTCCATATAAACAAGGCCCTAATTGGGCTTAACTTTTGGTGTGAGGCAGCGCGGTAACAGCACACGCCACCCGTGCTCCCCTTTGGTTTGGTTTGGTTTACGCTACTCTGGCTTTGAACCTCTCTCCTCCGCAGAGGTTAAATTTCGGGGATTGGAGGTTTCGGGGGTCGTCGGAGATGCTCGGAGGCGTCAGCTGGGCATAAGTAGTGCGGGCGAAACTAGTCCAACGGAAAATTACATTTAACCTCTGCCAGATTTCTGTCGGTTTCTTGCACAAGATGTCGGTTTCTTGCATGACTTGCTAATTCACGGATAACTAAGCCATCCAAGCCTGTATTAGTAACATATTTGTTGGTAAGTGATTATGACATGTTTATAATATGTCTTTCTTGTAAAAAAGACAAAATATACTCAGTTTTTTGCCGTTTAATATATCAGACGAAGACTGACGAACCAGAGGATAACATACTTATATCGGCCGACGTGTAGCTCACATTGAAACAACGAACTTTCCTAGTTTGTCCACACATTCAATTAAATGTAGTCGTGTAACTTTCTGCTATATTCGACATGTTTTCTACAACCCGCAGTCCAAAAGTTATTGACACCCCCCTGATGCCGCCATATTGACACAGAAATCTGGCAGAGGTTCTTTTTTCGCTATCCGCCCGCACTCCTTATGTCCAGCTGACGATTTCGATGCATCTCCGACGATCCCCGACATAGCCGATCTCCGAAAGAACCTCTGCGGAGGAGAGAGGCTTTGAACGTAGCTTGTCCCAACATTTCGACATTCCGATCTACTCTAGTGTCTTCATCATTGTGAAAAAAGGTGAAATTTCACATCATTGTGAAAAAACGTGCCGTGTTAACACTCATAAAACTTATGATTACGTTATCCGTTAACAAGATGCAAATATGCTTGCGGTAATAGACCGCCGTCTTTACGATTCAATATGTCATACATTGGATTGGTCGGTTGATAATTTGAGTATAGAAAGGGAATCTATCTTCGCAACGATCACGTCTGTGAATACGTTGGCTCGTGGTTTTGCCAGTTCCATCGAGTTATTGCAGCACTTGGAAGAGCACGTAACAAGCGTAAGAGTACCCTAATAATAATAATAACATTTATTTATACCGCGCAAATTCAACTTTAAGGTTTTCAAATGCGCCTTACAATAATTTTTGACATTGCCGAGTCGAAGGCATATCAAAGGCGCTCAGGCAGCCGCCATACGACACATATCGGCCCACGAATTACAGATAAGCCGTAGGTGTTGATTTTGCGGAGGGAGGAAAACCGCAGAACCCGGTGAAAAACCCTCGAAGCACAGGAGAGATCAACTAAACTCTACTTACATGAGTCTCAAGCTCGAGAACAGGGTTACTCCCAGACGGTCACCCATCCAAGTACTAACCCCGTCCAATCGGGCTTAACTATTGGTGAGAGGCAGCGCCCTAACAGCACTCGCCAACCGTGCTCCCTAAGTCAGAAACCATTGATTAATTTGAATCTCATTCTGTTTTCCTTTCTTTTTCAGTTCAAAATATATTATTTCGTTTCCTTTACCAAACATGCGCCTTGGAGATTATTCATGTTACACATTAAATTATATTTTTTGTTGTTTATTTGTAGATTCAGTCTTTGCCGAACATGGCTATCGAAACTCGTCAATTAAAGACCTGTATTGTTTGTTTTCGAACTTACTGTTGGCTTGTTAAGGGTAAGAACATCATTGAAGATACTTTTTGGTTATCCGTTTTGTCGGGGGGGAAAAGGTGGGAATTTGAGGAAAAAAGTGGAAATTTTAGAAAAAATGTGGCATTTGAGAATTTGAGGGGAAAAAAGTGAGAATTTTGAGAGAAAAAAGTGAGAATTTGAGGAGAAAAAGTGAGAAATTGAGAGAAAAAAGTGAGAATTTGAGAGAGAAAAAGTGAGAATTTGAGGAAAAAGGTGAGAATTTGAGAGAAAAAAGGTGAGAATTTGAGAGAGAAAAAGTGAGAATTTGACGAAAAAGGTGAGAATTTGAGAGAAAAAAGTGAGAATTTGAGAGAAAAAAGTGAGAATTTGAGAGAGAAAAAGTGAGAATTTGAGAAAAAGAGTGAGAATTTGAGAGAAAAAAGTGGGAATTTACGAGAAAAGTGGGAATTTGAGGGGGGGAAAGTGGGAATTTACGAAAAAAATGGAAGTTTGAGAAATAAAGTGGGAATTTAGAAAAAAAGTTGAAATTTAGAAAAAAAGTTGAAATTTGAGAAAAAAGTGGGAATTTTAGAAAAAAAAGTGGTAAGCTTCGAACAATTGAAATTATGGTGTAATCTAAAAAGGAGTATGATCATAAGAGCTTAGCTAAAAATTCGTAAAACCAAGATATTTTATGAAACCAAACAAGGACATTTTTCCAAAGATTTTTTAAATATAAAACCAAGATATTTTATGAACAATCGAGTAGAAATATATATTTTTTTATGCTATTGTTTTGCTTTTGTCATCTAGGTTCTTGAAATGGTTGCCTCTGTTGCTCCTCAGTTGTTTACTGACTGGAAGAACTTTCCCTCAGCAGAATTAAACATTTCTAGACTGTTCCAGGTGATTTTCCTGTTTCTCTTTCTGTTTCCGTTTCTTTTTCTTTTTTTCTTCCTTTTGTTCCTGTACCTCCTCCTTCTCTTCCTCCTCCTCTTCCTCCTCCTCGTCCTCGTCCTCTTCCTCTTCCTCCTCCTCTTCCTCTTGCTCCATTTCTTCCTCCTCCTCCTCTTCCTCTTGCTCCATTTCTTCCTCCTCTTCCTACTCCTCTTCTTCCTACTCCTCTTTCTCCTCCTCCTCCTCTTCCTCCTCCTCCTCTTCCTCCTCCTCTTCCACCTCCTCTTCCTCCTCTTCCTCCTCCTCTTCCTCCTCTTCCTCCTCCTCTTCCTCCTCTTCCTCCTCTTCCTCCTCCTCTTCCTCCTCTTCCTCCTCTTCCTCCTCTTCCTCCTCCTCTTCCTCCTCCTCTTCCTCCTCCTCCTCTTCCTCTTCCTCCTCCTCTTCCTCCTCCTCTTCCTCCTCTTCCTCCTCTTCCTCCTCTTCCTCCTCCTCTTCCTCCTCCTCTTCCACCTCCTCTTCCTCCTCTTCCTCCTCCTCTTCCTCCTCCTCTTCCTCCTCTTCCTCCTCTTCCTCCTCTCCTCCTCCTCTTCCTCTTCCTCCTCCTCCTCCTCTTCCTCCTCCTCCTCCTCTTCCTCCTCTTCCTCCTCCTCTTCCTCTTCCTCCTCTTCCTCTTCCTCTTCCTCCTCTTCCTCTTCCTCTTCCTCCTCCTCCTCCGCCTCTTCCTCTTCCTCATTTTCTTCATCTTCCTCCTCTCCGTCCTCTTCCTTTATTTCACTCTACCCCACTTTATTAAACCTTATTTTTTTATTATTAGCTCGTAACACAAGCCTTCAATCGCTTGACGGCAAGTGCCAATATTTTTGAAAATGTTACACGTCTGCATCTTCCAGGTAAACAAAAAACTCTAGTTGTTAGAAAATATCTACAGTTGCTTGTGTCTAAATATATATAGTTGTCTCTTTACAGCATCTCTTTTAAAGATTGTGTAACGGATATTTCCATCTGACTGTGAGACTCAGATATATTTTGTGCGAATCATGGCTTGGCGCATATTGTTAACTCGTAGATGATGCTACGTATTCAATGATTATGTTTTTTTTTGTCATTTTAGGTTTCGACTGTGTGGATCGTTTTCCATTATTAAGTGCTGTTACTGGTATACTTGTTGCTTTACTCAAGCGATCAAAACCGTCAAGGTGAGAGACTTATGCATGAGACACATTGACATATGCGTGTAAATTCTGGCGTTACACAAAGTACACCCAGGGTACTGTTAAAAGGAATATAGTAAGGTTTGAGTACTGCCCAAAATATTGAACGTAGTTTCTAACGTTTCGAGGGAAGGCCCTTCGGTTTTAAAAGCGTTGACTCATAGGGACCCGTCCAGTCCTTTCCCATTTCACTTCACTTCGCTTCGTTAACTTTACTTCCCTTCGCTTTGCTCACTTCACTTCACTTCACTTCACTTCACTTCACTTCACTTCACTTCACTTCACTTCACTTCACTTCACTTCACTTCACTTCACTTCACTTCACTTCACTTCACTTCACCTCACCTCACCTCACCTCACCTCACCTCACCTCACCTCACCTCACTTCACTTCACCTCACCTCACTTCACTTCACTTCACTTCACTTCACCTCACCTCACCTCACCTCACCTCACCTCACTTCACTTCACTTCACCTTCCCCTCCCTTCACTTCCATTCCCTTCACTTCACTTCACTTCACTTCACCTTCCCCTCCCTTCCCTTCCCTTCCCTTCCCTTCACTTCACTTCACTTCACTTCACTTCACTTCACTCTGCTCCTCTTCACTTCACTTCACTTCACTTCACTTCACTTCACTTCACTTCACTCTACTTCATTTTTAAGATTAATTTCTTTCAAGTTTAAGTGTCTCCCTTCCGCTCTCTCTTCTGGTTTTGGAGAGAAACCTAGATCTAGCTAATCTACAGTTATCCATGCAGTTTTAAAATGTTTAATTTTCACTTTTTTATTTGTGTCATTTTCCTAACAGCATCGAATGCGCGTGTAACGTATTATTTGCCGAACCAGGCTTCCAGATTGAGTCTTTCAAACTGTTGTTTGATCGACAGAGCAGCGAAGGTCGGCCGAGATCTGGATTCTCGTTTAGCAATTGTAAGTAACGTTTGTTGCTATGTATTGAACTTACATTAGTTTAATTATCAAGAAATTCAGCCGTCCAAACCACACTACCCATTCTACTATGTGCGAGTTTGCTTTGAGTCTAGAATGCAGTGCTGTAAAAGTTACATAATTTTTGTAACTAGTTACAGTTACAGTTACATCATTAGAAAAGTAACTAGTTACCGATAAAAGTTACAATGAAAAGAAAGTAACTAGTTGAAGTTACAAAGTAACTCCAAATATTTTGTAACTAGTTACAAAGTTACATTCCTTTGTCCATGTTACTATAATCAACAAAGAAATTACTGGTTTTTAGATGCCAGTACCTTAATTATGTTTTTACAGCTAAATATAGTTATCACTAAGCAGAAATAGTCAAATTGTATATAATGTATATTTATTATTATATCAAAACCATTTTTTATCAAGAAAGAATGACATCCTCAACTGAAAATCAGTAACTATAGCCACATTTTTAAACCAAATATTGTAACTAGTTACAGTTCTTTAAAAAAGTAACTAGTTATAGTTACTTCTTCAAAAAGTAACTAGTTATAGTTACAGTTACTTCTTCAGAAAAAGTAACTAGTTACAGTTACTTAAAAATGTAACTAGTTACTGTAACTAGTTACTTGTAACGAAGTTACTCACAGCACTGCAGTAGAATGTGACAGGGATAATAGTGGTCTGTCAAGTAACATTGAAGGGCAATAGCACTAAAAATTTGAAAGTTTGTCTAATTTGAAAGAACTCATAAAATTGTAATAGAACATCCTTTACAACTTTTTCGTATCTCTCTTCGTTTTCAAGATATTTCAATTTGTTTGATATGTAAATGAGATGGTCTCTGACGTCAGGTGTGGGGTAAAATATTTTCACATGTAGCAAAACCAGTTATATCTCTAAGTTTGTTCAGCGAAATCATTTGAAACTGTGCACATAAAAACTCCTTGTGACGCTGAACATTTCATGTTAGATATGTAAGTGATTTTGGAAAATATTTTACCCCACTCCTGACGTCAGAGACCATCTCATTTACATATCAAACAAATTGAAATATCTTGAAAACGCAGAAAGATACGAAAAAGTTGTAAAGGATCTTCTATTACAATTTTATGAGTTCTTTCAAATTAGACAAACTTAAATTTTAATGCCAATCCCCTTTGACATCGATAAATTTTTGGTAGCTGCATGATGAAAGCTTTTTTGATTTTTGTTGGTTGGTTGGTTGGTTGGTTGGTTCGTTGGTTGTTTAGTTGGTTAGTTGGTTGGTTGGTTGGTTTGTTGCTTATAGTTGGTTGGTTAATTTGTTGGGTGGCTGGCTTACTTGGTTTGGTCTAAATCTGGTTTTTATTTGTCGAATACTGTTTAGATAAAGAAGTAAGTGAGGATGAATTAAAAGAGCTTGAAGAATTGGTTGCTTTTCTTTCGACGCGTAAAGCTGACGTCAATTTAAAAAGACAGGTAAGTACTCTTAGGGGGCGATTACATGGACCCGGCTGGTCCGGTTAACCGGGATGAGTTTACGAAACGATTACATGGAGCGAGCTAGCCGGGATGATTTCAGGCCGAAATTCGCAATTATGAAGTAAATAAGGGCAAAGCTACGTTACTTTTACTTCAGTTTTATATATATATATATATATATATATATATATAGTTCAATCTACAGACACGGTGTTTCGTTGTACAACAGCTCATCAGTGTAGCTTGGAACAATCTGAATGAATTTCATCAATTACTTATACACATGCGATCGTCGGTGACAACCGCATGTGGGACAGCATCGGTGAAGTACATTCAGATAGCGTGAAGTGCGCATGGGCCCAGAGTGCTCAAACTTCCACAAGGGTAGTGAGCGTTGCATTATCGCTAATAGGTACCCACGGCAACTTCACAGAGTGCTCAACAACACCGAAGTGAAGGAGCATATATATATATATATAATTAGTCTGTTATTTATTTTGTAAGCCCATCCTTAATAAAAAGATTGTTATAATCCACGAAATCGTCTTCGTGAAGACTAATTAATTTATTAAATCTTCGCTATGATCACGAAACACACAAACAACGTTTTGATGTTCTATTTCAGTTCCTTTCAGCACTATTTATTCACACAGTCAAGCAAACGAACGCGTATCGAAGCGAGTTCAACAGTTTTTCAGCCCGGTTTGCCGGGATGAAAACGATTACATGGACATTTTCCTCCCGGTTACCCGGGCTAGCCCGGTTGCGACAACCGGGATCCCGGCAAACCGGGCTGGCCCGCTTGCCATGTAATCGAAATGTTAAAACAACATGTGTTTGATATATAAAGCGGGCTAGCCCGGTTAACCTGGCCAGCCCGGTCCATGTAGTTACCCCCTTAAGGACATATGTAGTGCAATCAACGTGTAAACAACATGCACTTCGAGGAATTTCAGAGAGGGTGCTTGCTAATACAATGAATCTCCGATTTACCTATGACACGAAAATTGTTTCTTATTTGAAAGAATACTTTTACTGCGGAATGCGAGTGTTTAATGACGTCATGACACACAGATCGTTGCAACGGTTGATTGAACGTGTTGTCAAGTGAAATTTCGAATGTTGCTAGGGTTAACTGACAATAACAAAATGTGGCGCCAAAATATTATCGAAGGATTAGAGGTCACTAATAGTAAATAAAATAATTCTTGAAGGCGGAGACCCAGCTCCCGGTGTCTTCCCTGGCAAATTTACCGACATCGCGCGTTCCCTGAATATTTCCTCTGCCGTAGTCTCAAATGTGTGGAAGAGATTCTGTACGTCTTACTAACCGCGACTGTACTGTCGATTCTGCCGCTGCAACACGAACGAAAAGCATCTTCATTCCTTTATTTAGGAACGAAAACATCTGAGATGAAAAATATTTGGTAGAAATGTCAACCTCAGAACTGTTTTCGTCCAGAATTGTCATTCGAAGTGACACGGCTTCCGACGACATCTTCGTCAAACGGAGGGACTTCTTTCAATACCAGTCCATAAAATCCTTCGAATGTCAACGATAACAAGTCATCTTTTGCAATGAATATTGGGGTCACTCGATTTTATTATAATAGTTATACTCCACTCTTATTTCGAGAACGTTATCCATTGTCGAACTCCGACAACAAGGCCGCAACGTGCAACGATCGCATAGCAACGTTCGAAATTTCACTTGAACACAACATGATCGAGCAACCGTTGCAACTATCTGTGTGTGATGACGTCATTAAACACTCACCCACATTCCGCAGTAAGAATTCTTTCAATTAAGACAAACTCAAGTAACATCTTTTGCGGTTTTTGGTTTCCTTAATTCGTTGTTGAGATATTTCATGTTGTTTGATGTGTACATGTTGTGACGCGTATATGTGTATAATGAGTTATCGAAGAAGGTTATATATCTTTGCTAATATCAAACCAAACCTAATTGGAAGGAAGCATATGCGTGTGTTCCTCCTGCAACACCAAACACTATGTAGAGAGTTTCAAGTGATTTCGTTTCATAATAGGAAATATATTAATGTCCTTTACCGTAATTAGGTCGTTTTTAAAGCAAAGTTACTATGCGTATAATATAAAAATCACAACAGTCTGTGGGGTAAAGAATGGGACAATGCTCCGGTAGGATAATTTAAGCAATGAGAATTAGGCTCGAGAGTGGTTTGGGATAACCCAATGGGCTCTCGGGTGAGATTCTCATGCATAGCAATAGGAATTGGGCCTTGGAGTGATTTGGAGTAAGCCAATGGCCTCCAAGGTGAGATTCCTATATCATGTTTACATACTATAGAATTGGGCCCTAGAGTGATTTGGGATAACCCAAAGGGCTCTAGGGTGAGATTCTATATGCACAAACAGAGCCTGAAATAATTTCAAAATTTGTCTGGACAAAATGTCCGATCAAAATGAAATTTGATCGGAAATTTTCAAATTTGATCTGACATTTTTTTCGATTTCATTTTGGCTCCCTCCGCCAATTCTTGTAGTTGCAATGTGTGTATTATAAATTATTTTAACATCTTTTAATATACAAAATGCTGTTCTAAAATATGCCAAGAAGCACTTTCCAGCAGCTCATTTCGTAGACAAACATCGGTGTAGTGATTTAAAAAGCAAATTAAGACTCATGCACCTTTCACAAATCAAATAAAACTATCACGCCGCCATCTTGTTTACTGAGCCCGCATTCTTTGCGGGATGCTCAGACCCAGTCTTTTGGAAAAAAACTGATTGCACTGTTTTGTCAAATTTGTCCGGACAAAACTTCCAATCAATTCAGCATTTGCTCGGAAAAACTGTAATTTGGTCGGAAAACGGCGGACGTCCGACCGTTATTTCAGGCTCTGCACAAATCGAAAATTTGATGTCTATGGGACAATTGACCCATGACTGGAGCAATTGCCGCCACGCTTCGTTATCTTTATTCATTTTAACAAATTTGGATACATATAAAACTATTTTAACTACAGGATATGTATATGATAAAGAGTAATACGTACTGTAACAGTAAACATATTGTATTGATATACAGTGTGTATCAAAAAAATTCGAACCCTTAGAAAATGAATTAGCATTCTTTTCAAACAACCTATTGTAGTAGTTTGAAAGCCCTAAGCACTTCGCTGAACCCACAGATGCGTAAAACACACGGTCTTATACACCTGGGAAATTAAGATAACTTGAAGTGTATGCATGGTGAAAGTATTTAAAAGCTTTTTCGCTTCGTTTAACTTATGTGCTGATTAATTTATAACGCAGCGCTTTTAGGGCTTTCAAACTACTACAAAAGGTTGTTTGAAAAGAATGCTAATTCATTTTCTAAGGGTTCGAATTTTTTTGATACACACTGTATAATAGGAAACGTGTTCAAGCATAACAGTTTTTGAGGTTCTTACTTAATGACACTTATTGCTGTAATAAGTGTTAAAGTGCCTATGTCATCCTCAGGGACTTTAGACATTTATACTAATTGGAACATTCTGAGAAGATTTGTAATATATCTTCTCAGGCGAAAATTTCATCTTTATGGATTTTTTTGCCGTTAAAGTTGACGGAAGTGACGTAAAAAGAGGAATCTGTAAAGTGGTTTTCATATAGACAAATTCCTCTTTCGACGTCACTTCCGTCAACTTTAACGGGAAAAAAATCCATGAAGATGAAATTTTCGCCTGAGAAGATATATTACAAATCTTCTCAGAATGTTCCAATTAGTATAAATATCTAAAGTCCCTGAGGATGACATAGGTACTTTAAATAATAATGATACATATTTGACATGCAGTTTGAATAGGACAGCACAGGCTGTTGGGTTGGCGGGTGGGTTGAAATCAGTGAACTCGATGTAAGTTAAAATGTGATACCTGGAACGCTAACGTCCAGTCATTCGGGGGGCAAAAAGTGAGGCAAAAAGTTCCAGGCCCTTGTGCGGTTTGCAGGTAGGATTCAGTCTCCCACAAAATGTTTTTTACACGGTCACCGGTCTTGAGCGAACTGCGAAGACTCGAAAAGGTTTGAAAAATTATTTATTGAATCATTTTATCACGCTTTGCTAAACGTGCATTTTAAATTTTGATTGGTTGTGCTATACTGCCGAACTAATTATGCAGTGATTGTCTATTTGTTGCTATAGTAAAAGTCATTGTCTTTACAAAACGTGCACGAAGTTTGTCAGTGAAGAAATTAAATCAAATTTTCGTTATATTATAAACCATATATATTAGAGTTTCGTCACTCCGAAGAGGATACAAAAAATCAACACAAACTTAGTATAGAATATGCCGTTTAGGTTAGTACCAGTGTCATTTTGTTTAAAAAGCATTCCGTATTGACATTCGTCCCGAAAACAACAACTAGCCATGAGTAAACGTGAAAAATAAACAGTCTAGTTGTCAGTTATTTCTTAAAATATTATGCCGTTTAACACATTCGAACAAAGAATTAAAGGAGCAGAAATAAGAAAATGACATTGGATATCAAGTATCAATACGTCTTCAAACTCGTACAAGAATAGCTTTCTCACTCTTGTTCTCACCTTTTCAGCTGGCTGTTTTCATCATAGCCAGCAAAAGGACGTCTGTTTCCTCAGCCTATTTTCATCCCGAGACCCGAGCTTAATTTACTGTATAATTTCGGACTGCTATACAGTAAATAAAACAACAACAGCACTGCACAACAATGGGAAATCATTAAATGCACGTTTAGTCTGACAAAATAATTTGATAAATAATTTTTCAAACCTTTTCGAGCCTTCGCAGTTCGCTCAAGACGGGCGGCCGTGTAAAAAATATTTTGTGGGAGACTGAATTCTACCTGCAAACCGCGCAGGGGCTGGAACTTTTTGCCTCACTTTTTGGTTCTTCGTTAGCGTTCCAGGTATCACATTTTAACTTACATCGAGTTCACTAGTTGAAATAAACCTTTACGCTTTGGATAACCCGCAGAATGAAATAACACCCAGAGTGATATCGACTTTTACCTTAGCGTGCATCGGAAGTGACTATTATCTTAATGCACACGTAAATGTCACATGATGTGACGTACACGGGCATAATGACTTATCAGAGAAAGTTATATAATACAACTTTTTATTTAGAAAGAAAAATTATAGTTAATGAGAAAAATTATAGTTAATGGAATGATACCACTCTGATTTAAACAGACTGGATATTTTATTGTCAACTTATATTTGTAAGCATATAAACCAGGTGAAATCGACTTTAACAAAAGTGAGTGACCCTATGGCTATTTCACGAGGGTAGACAGGAAACCTTTCGTATTCCAATCATGCCACATGCGAACTTGCGATTACAATTTTCCCACACGGTGTGGCACTCTTATCAATGTTTGTTTCGCCTAAGATAAGAATTACCTTGGCACTTTCAGCATTCTTGTTCAAACAAACTGAAATATTTTTTCGTTTGTTTTTGCTGTACAAGAAGAAAAAAACTTTACCCACTCAAGCTGAGAACAGTGATAACGTACAAAAAACATTTACTGAAAATAAACTGGCACAATGCGACTTGTAGCCCAACAAGTACTTGTGACACACGTACGGTTTGACTAGTTCCCAGGCGTATAAATATCGAAGACAGCCTCGGTCTACCATATGAGTTCCAATGGCTAAATTGTGGGTTCCAATCCCGTCTGGAGCTCAGAGTTTTTCTCTGAGGTTAACTTACGACAGCTTTTACAGCAAAAACATACGAAAATATCTCAACGAAGCAAGGAAAGCAAATACTGCACATTTTGTTCAGTGAATGCAAATTGATTTAATTCATTCATTTCCCCCTCACAGACGTCGTTGGAAGCTGAAGAACTTTGTACAATCTGCTATGCTATGCCCCAAACCGCCGTGTTTGTTCCTTGTGGTCACACATCATGCAGGTATGTTATATTGTATGGGGGAAATGTTACTGCCCTTTATTTCAAATTTCACGTGGTTTTCTTTGTTATTCATAAGTCTTTATCTCCCTTTCAAAAACTCATTAATAATTCATGAGGAAAACACAAAGGAAAATCATGACCGTGACGTGTCTCTATATGTGATAGTGACACGCTCGCTATTTTCGATGAACTTTTTCTTCGATTTTGCGGCTCAGACAACTTGAATTTTCAAAATTGATTTCTACAGGCGTAAAAATCTCGCAAGTTGTTACAGCATTGTTGCCTGAACAATGCTGTAACAACTTGTTGACATATGTGAACAACATTGATAAATGAACAACATTTGTTCATCATTGTTTCAACAAGTTGTTACAGCTTGATGAAACAACAACCGTTGTTCACGCATGATGTAACAACCGAAGAACGTGTTGATACATCAACCATGTTCACCATCGTTGTAACATTGTTGTTCATCGTTGTTATTTCGTCATGCTGTTACAACATGTTGTATCATGTGCGAACAACGTTGTTGGCTATAAAAATGTGCTGTTGCATGGAACAACTTGTTCATGACTGTTGATTTATCCGTGAACACGGCGAACAGCACAACATTGTTCACGGTGAGCAGCACAACATTGTTCACGCCTGTTGACAACCGTGAACAAGTTGTGCGTTTTTACGCGTGTATATGAGCTTATTATATGGATAGTTTTTGAAGCCATTTAAAACATTCGCAGTACGTGTTTTATCAGATCTGAAACACTCGGCTTTCGCCTCGTGTTTTAAATCTGATAAAACACTGCTGCTCATGTTTTGAATAGTACTACAAATTCAATTCAATTCAATTCAATTGACATTATAAATGCACCGTCTTTATCTGCATAAAGCTCAGGGAAGTATAGAGCGTTTTCGTCTGACGTCACGGCGGCCATATTGGTGTACCAAAACAATGAAATGGCGGCCATATTGGTGTACGGTATGGGAATTAGCTCTTTCTTATTCAAATATTTCGTATTGTTTCACCACCCCAATGGGGCCACCGATCACGTGAGTGAAAACGCTCTATACAGATAAAGACAAAACCTTGTGAAATTTGAACTAAATGAGTTAATTACCTAACCTCGGCATTAAACCTATTTATTATATGGCACGGATTACTTTCGGTGAAATCATGCGCTGTGATTGGTTGCTGATGGGGCGAGATTTCTCCGTAGTGCCCACGGGCATTATGAAACTTGTTAACGATTGCAAACAAACAAAACATCCTAATAAGAAACTTTTATTTCCGAAAAACGGCGAAAATAGATGAAATAGACGACGATGAACATTATAAAAGTAAATTCTAGTATCCAGAGGAGAAAGAAACAGAAGAAAATAACGCTAGTTCGGTGTTTTGACGAAGTTAGAGGAAGCGAAGACCAAGAAATACAAGATTGATTTTGAAATATAAAGTGCCATATAATAAACTACTTAATAACCTCGACCGTTCGGTCTTTACGGTAAAATATTAAACCTCGGTCTTGAACGTATTAACCTCGCTATCGCTCGGTCAATACAGCAAGACCGGCTCGGTTTAATATTTTACCGTAAAGACCTCACGCTCGGTTATTAAGTAGTTAATGTGGCTTAATGCCTCGGTTCTCGCTAATTAACTCTTACTTAATTTCAATCAGAAATAAATTGAAAAGTTGGTTTTTGTTGCCATTTCCTTTTAATCCTAGGTTTCTTGATCTTTGCAGGGCTTGTATCTCACGGCATCTCATGAACAATAAAATTTGTTTCTTTTGCAAAGAAACTGTCGAGAGATTCGAGGACAGAAGCCAATCAAAAGACAACAACTCGTAACAGTATTTCTCTGATATCCTTGACCAATTTATTTATCGAATTTAAATGGTATTGGCAATAAAAATTAAGTTTGTCTCATTTGAAAGAACTTGTCAAACGGTATTCGAAGATCTTTTACAATTTTTCCGTATCTGTTTTGGTTTTGGAAATATTTGGACCAAAGACAGCCTGCTGTCTGCCATCTTGGAATTATTTTCGATATGCATGTGACATCATAACCAGGGTAAAGTGAACTTTTTATCTTGCCAACCTTTATGACATTATGAGCTAGAAACTCGATTTTGTTGCGCTATTTCCATTTTAAATTGACCCACAACATTTAAAAATCCTTCCATGGAAATTTGGTCACACATGGAGTAGTTTCATCAGGGTTACCCTGCTTGTGACGTCACCAATTTCCTAGTTAATTAGACCCAATATTACAAGAAGATGGCGGACAGCACGCTGTCTTTGGTCGAAATATTTCCAAAACCAAAACAGATACGGAAACATTGTAAAAGGTCTTCTTATACCATTTGACGAGTTCTTTCAAATGAGACAAACTTAGTTTTTATTGCCAATATCCTTTAAATTACAAATTATATAGAAAAGACTGGATAGCTTCTGATAAAAAGAGAGAGAGCGAACGAGCCTCTGGTCAAATTGTCTTTTCAATTGTCTTTTCTTTTTTGTAATTTCAAAACGTCCTTTATTCCTTCGAGAAACTCTTCCTCTGGAATTCAAAATATTATTCTAAAGCTACGGTTAGACACACCGATTTGTGTCGCAAGGTATTGCGAGATAAATCGGTCACCTGGCTACACACATCATACCCTGGGTGCCAGAGGCTTTGAGTTTGTGTTTGGGAGAGGGAGAGCCACTGGTCTCGCGAGCTTCAAATCTCACTTTGGTGAGTTACTTCCTGTTGATTATTCTCACGGTTGAGTGAAATTTGAAACGCACGTTGCTATGTAGACTTTCTCAAAGTCCTTTTCAAACATTTTTGACCTTTCGACATTTTTGACCTTTCGGTTCCTCGTTGAAAGGGACTTTTCCCACCTGCAGCGCGCCAAAATTCACCGGTCAATTTTTCGACCGGTGACGTAATTCGGATCCACAGTATCTAATATCTGTGATTTAACATTCTTTGGAAGTTGGAGTTGAACAACTCTTGAAAACGTTTTAGTAGGGGTAGAACCACTTTCCATTGCATGTACGACAACCCGAAACACGTCAAAACAGGGCGATGTACATTCCAGCGATTTCCCGCCAGAATATTTAATTCGGCAATCCGAGACTCAGAGGTGTATGGTTTAAGTTTTTAATATTTTTAATTACTCACGGTCACGCGTGACTTGCTTTGATTAACCAATAGTAACGCTTTCACAAATTTAGGCCAATCAAAAACCGAGTTCGGATATTGAACTCGCCAAAGTGAGATTTGAAGCTCGCGAGACCAGAGGCTCTCCCTCTCCCAAACACAAACTCAGAGCCTCTGGCACCCACATCAATTTGTATTGAAGAAAAATCAAGTATAAAGATAAACCAAGGATGCATGGGCGGAGCTACCCTGTGAGTCGGAGCCCCTTTCCGACCTACGTAAGCTTCGGGGGAAAGTGGGCTCTGCCAACAAACTCGATCTTCCGCGCAAGCTTTGGGCGAGTCAGTCAGATTTTCAACTGGTCAAACAGGTTCTAGTTTGTGAACATACGTAAGCAGGAAAATAGCAAGTAACGCGTTAGAGCCTGGGTCCAAAATAGTATCTTGGCAACCGTTCACGCATGCTCAAAAATAAATATCGAGTTTGTTGGCAGAGCGCCCTTTCCCCCCGAAGCATTCTGTGCCCGAAGCCTGCGTAGGTCTGAAAGAGGCTCTGACTCGCAGGGTGGGTAGGGCGGAGCCAATCTCGTTCCCAGAGCCCACGTTCCCCACCCAGGAAACGAGAGACTCTGGGATAATCCGTTTCAAATCACAGGATTCTTGTTATTCCGGTTGAGGTACGCATGCGTAAATATCGGAGCGGAATCTGGATAGTATGTTCTCCTTGTTTGACTTTTCCCCAAACAAGTCAATGGAGTTGCTGGCGAAGCTCGAATTACAGCATCTACACACATACGGCGAAGATATCGATCGCGGCAACGTCTTCACTGGAGTCTTGTCGTCCGACAGCTTTGTTATTTTGGTTTTATTAATTCTACTTCCGGTCACTTCAGACCAACTCATGCTCACTATTCAGCCAATAACGTGACGATTTGAAACGGATTATCCCAGAGTCTCTCGTTTCCCAGGTGGGGAACGTGGGCTCTGGGAACGAGATTGCCATCCACATTAAAGCCTGTTTTCCACGAGACGGAATTTTGCGCGCGGAGCGGAAATTTTCTTTGTCTTGTGATTTCTCGGCTGGAACTAATTAGAGAAGACAAAGAAAAATTCCGCTCCGCTCGCACAATTCCGCCTAGTGGAAAACCGGCTTAAAACGCCGAAACGACCCTGAAAATTGCACAATATCCGTACACAAAGGCCGTGGGTGACGGGAAACCAGATCACGTGTTCGTCGTGACGTCAGCGATTTCGAAACGCTTCGTTTTCGCCGTCCACACTAGTGCAGTAAAACGGCGTCTTCGAATGTCCACCATTTAATTTACCATAGTCAATCGAGATATGGTCTGGAAACTCGGCAAACTTCAAAGCGCCTATAATGAGCTGTGATTTTATGTTGAACCGTACCTTACACCGTGCACATCCTTTGTTTTAGGTTTATTAATATTTAAAATAGCACGGTTGAGTGATTGAACTGAAACGTTGCTATTGGACAATTCGTTCATTATACTAAAATACAATGTGTTCATTGACCGTGCACCGTGCACAAAAATGCATAAAGGCGAACAAAAAGATAGACCAAAGACTTTAGCTGAGTTTCCAGACCATATCTCGATTGACAATGAATTTACATATCAAACGAATTGAAATATCTTGCATATGATTGCGTCACTTTTCAATCACGCCTGTTGGCTAATCGCAGGCGAGCATTGGTTGCTGAAGCTCAGTCGACCTTAAAAGTAAGATTTGCAGCTGATTTAACCAGAAGCTCTCTCTTGCTCCGTTTTTGTAAACCCCTGCCAACAATGTCTGCTGTGTATTGTAGATTGAATTTTCCAGAATGTTTTTTGTCTTTCACCACTTAAGCATGATGATTGCAGTTTAAATATTTAAACGAAATGTAGGCTTGTCTTACAATCGTTGCCACAATAATACAAAATACTCTGTTTCGTCAAAGCTGGACGATAAGACGGATTTTGTTTCTAGTCTCATTCCTATTCTCATTCTTGTTTCGATTCCCATAATATTTTTTTAATTTTTTGTTCTCGTTTTCGTCCTCGAAATTTTCGTCATTCTTGTTCTCACTCTCTTTCAGATTCTCATATTTATTCTCATTCTTATTTTTAATTCTTATTCTTAGTTTCATTCTTATTTTTATTTTCATTCTTCTCATTCTTATTTTCATTCTTCTTCTTATTTTTATGCTCATCCTTATTTATATTCTTATTTTTATTTCTTATTTTCATACTTCGTACCCAGGATTTTGAAAGGGGGGGAGCCGAAATCAAAATACATTTTTAGGGGGTCCGGGGGCATGCTCCCCCCGGAAATTTTGAAATCGAGAGTCGCTGAAATGCCATTTCCTATTCATTTCCATGGAGGAAGATTTTACAGACTCTAAAGGTTATAAAAAACGTCATATAAAATACTCAGAACACGCAAACGTCACATAGATACTCAAAATGCATACACCCAGTAGATTGAATACACTGTTTACAGTTTATTTCCTGACACAATTCATATTGCATCAGTTTTGTAGTTACATGTCTGTCGTTTTATATCTAAACCCTGGCTACGTCCGTGACACTTTCCTCAGTTTCAAAAGAAGATAGGAATTAACATTTAGATTTGTTTATATCTAAACTAAACAAATTCGTCTTTGTAAATTTAGTTTATGCGAGTTTTAAAACCACAGTGAGATCCTAATCAATCACGTGAGCTAGCCCATCTCATGTAATCAGCAGCTTATTTTTATTCCCATTTTTATTTTCATTCTCATTTTGATTCTCATTCTTATTTTCATTCCTATTTTAATTTTAATTTTATTCTCATTCTCGTTCTGATTCTCGTTCTCGTTTTGATTCTCGTTTACATATTCTCGTTGTCATTCTTGTTTGGATTCTCATTGTTCTCATTTTTCCTCTCATTCTTCTTTTTGTTTTCTCTCCCGTTCTCGTTCTCTTTCTCAATTTAATTTTTTTGTCATTTCCACTCATTCAAAACCAGAAATGTTTTTGGTATCATGGTTTCCTACTGCAGTAAAACTGAACCAATGAACAGTTGAGGTATGACTGATAGAGTTATTCAATATGAAAAGTTAGTTTTTTTAGTTTGTTTAACATCAATTTATCGAGTAAAAAGGTATTGGCTGGTAATCACTGTTGACTAATGAGTAATGACTGCAGCTTAGATTTTGCTTGGTGAAAATTATGGTTAGTTATTTTAATAGACCTTATTCAAAAATGACCGCCGAATTAAAATTCTTTTATATGCATATAAATTAGCCCTTATGAACTCGTTTTCATGTGTGAAATTCAAAAGAATTTTTACTTTAAAACGTACGAGGTCATAAGGGGGGGGGCTAGGCGGCCATTTTTTAATAAGGTCTTATGTTGGGCTTACTTAAAGTATTTCAAACGTGTGTCAATGAAACTGCGGGCTCTTTCTAGTTCGTTCCCAGGGCTTCTATTCCCTGGTCTGCCATTTTATATATTTTGCCTTTTTGAACAACAAAGTACAAAACTTGTGGCTTGAAAAGCCGTTATAATTTTGACATGGCTTCCTATTTAAAAGTCTTTAAAGACTGGGTGAACTTTCAGAAAAGCGTGTACAATACTTTGGGCAGAGGAGAGATATTTCGCAGGATGCTTCGAGAAGGAAACGTTCGGGTTGGGACTTCGGTTGGTTCGGATAAGTACGGCAACGAGTACTACGAGAACAACTTCTATTTCTTCGGACGAAATCGCTTCGTGAAGTTCCCGTACAGGGGTCGGCTGGCTCACGATGCCTCGCAGATTCCTCCAGAATGGCATCGATGGATGCACAACATGACGGACGACCCTCCAAGTAAGGTTCCTCCAGTTGAAAGAAAATGGATGGCTGACCATGAAGTGAATTTGTCTGGAACGGAACGTCGATATGTACCGTACAGTACCACAAGACCAAAGATTGAACAGTGGCAACCACCCAAAATTGAATAATACGGATACAAAGAAATTATGTGATAAAGATTGGATATTTATTCCAAAATCAGTTAACTCCTGTCGTTCTGTATATATAAAAAAATATTTATATATTTGAACTGGACTTTCGAAGGCTTTGTTTTGTGGCAAAAAGGACTTAAAGTTTGAATTGATATTTGAGGAATTTGTGCGGCATATCATAATTTAGCTGAAGCTGAAATGGTTTTCTTCAAATTTTTTCATGACGTTTATAAATTTCTTTCTAAACAAAGTCAAAGTAAAGAAATATATATTGTTTTGGTTTGTGGAGACCCCAGGGTGCATTTATTCTTAGGTAGGTTATGCCAGAAAGATCTTTGGCATGGACCTTAAAAGTGCTTGGTGTACTGGAGTGCAATGCGCAATTGTATACCCTGTGAGCAGAGCCTTTTCCTTATTTCTTTGCTGAGAGAGAGAGAGGAAGAAAAGAAGGCTCTGCTGTGTTGTGACTGGTTACAATCTTGAACCCAGTCCAAATCAGGGCAGAAAACAAAACAAAAACCGGTTAAATGGGTCTTAAACAGGTTATTTTGTCCGAATCTTGGACAAAGCCAGTTACAACTATGGCAGAGCCTTCTTTTCTTCCTCTCAGTGAAGAAATAAGGAAAAGAAGGCTCTGCTTGCAGGGTAGGGATCATAGTGTTTGGTGTATGATTCACTGAGTATGATCATGTTGGTAGTTGGTGTGTTTTCAAAGAAAATATATGTGGTGTGTATTGGTATAGGTATAAAGCAATCTTGGCATTCCATATTGCAGTGACCATAGACTTATAGTATCGTATAGTCTTTTCTGTGAGTTGCAAATAGATGGTGTAGCATAGCATTTTCAAAACATTGGCATGGCATTTTGAAGATCTCGGTGTGGCCAATTAGAATCTACTTCTCAGAGCTGGAAAGTGATCAGTTTTACAGGGCCTCCACTGATAACAGTTTTAAAGATAAATGTATTATTATTAGTGGAATTTTCGCAAACACTGAGTTTTCACAGACTGAATTCTAGTGTGTATTCTAGCTGCACACAGGTTAAATCAGGCAGGTATGACTATTAAAGGAGAAACAAGTGCTTAATACTCTAGGGTACTTGTCTTTGACGTTTTACTCTGATCACGGTTCTCTATAGACTTTCTCAAAGTCCTTTCCAAACATTTTTGACCTTTCGACATTTTTTACCTTTCGACATTTTTGACCTTTAAAACTAGCGCTAAGAGGCGGACTTGGAGCAAGTCTAGGTTCTCTACTTCTCTGATAAACTTCAGTAGAAGGTCAATCTCGTTCCCAGAGCCTTTTGTTATCAAAACTTTACCCCTGAAGAACCCTTACTGGCCTTTGTTTTTGAGATATTTAATTTTGTTTGATATACAAATGTCCGGAATTTACGTCACACATGCATAATGACTTATCGAAGAAGTTGGTGTATCTCTTTCATTCTCGAACGAAATCCTTTGAAATCGAGAAGTTTGGTGTTGTGGGAGCAACATTATTAGCGTTATTCATACTTTAGTGTTTTTATTTGATGAACGCAAAGATATATAACATTCTCTGGTAAGTCATTATACATGGCTGACGTAAATTCCGGACATTTGCATATCAAACAAAATGAAACATCTCAAAAACAAAGCGAAAATCTTCCAAAGAAGTTACTTTATTATTTTAAAAGTTCTTCCAAATAAGACAATAAAAATTGTCGATGAGTTAAAGGGCCACTTTATGAGGATGCTCCGCTCCGCGCGGCTTTCTCTCAAAGACCTGGTTCCAAGCTGTAGAATTCTTGGAATGTTGGCGCCTTACCCACCCCTCCCCCTTGGTTTTTGGTTCATTGGTTGCCTGGCATGAAAATTCTTCGACACGTTGGCAGTTGATATTCGAAGCTTTCCCCGTTCAAAACATTAGATTTATCTACGTGGAAGAGACTATTACGATTTGAGCTTTGTCATAATGAAAGCGTTGATTTTAGTTGGTGGCTTTGGAACTAGACTTCGTCCATTGACGCTTTCCGTACCGAAACCATTGGTAGAGTTTTGTAACAAGCCCATGCTACTACACGAAGTTGAAGCCCTTGTCCAGGTTCGAATATCATTCATTAAATATATAAACTATTGGGTTTTTAATGAAATAGAAACTGAAATGGCTCGTAATTTATTAGCCATTGATGAATGTTGTGTGGAATACTGTACACTCTTCAACTGCATACAATATTCTCATTATTCTGTGGTCTCACAAGTGTATTTGAAGTAATATTTAAAACATGAGCAGGAGAGAGCTGCGAGTGTTTTGAATGGCTTTAAAAACGATCACCATTTGGTAAGTTAGTTGGCGTAGGAATTTTGAAAAATAACGTTGTCTAAGGCGAGAAAATCAAAGCTAAAGTTCATGTAAATCAGGAGAATGTTTTATCAGTATAAAACCACGATACGGTTATGATTTTTCTTTGTGTTTTCCTCATGAATTATTAATGAGTTTTTGAAGTGCATATATAAACCCAAATGTTTTTATCATCTGAATACGTTCTGCATAGAGCAAACAGTTGTTCAGTGAAATTTTTTTTTTTGATTAGAGCTATTCTTCAATGTTTTTTGGCGATTCGTATTTCTAGTATGGTAATGAGATGACGTCTATGTAGGCATTTGGCTTTCCTTCTCTTTTTGGCAAAATAAACTACCTGAGAATTTTTGTGGAAAAACTCGTACAATATGGAACATGTTGTTCAAACACACCATTAATGGAAGAATTGGGTCATGTCACTCCTGCAAATAAATATTGTATAGATAATGATGACTATACTTTGGTGTCGTCTCATTACCATTTTGAAAACAAAAATCTCCATTAAAGCAATAAAGGTTGCTCCAATCTAAAAAATATTTCCTTGTTCAACTATTTGCCAAAGGTAGAACGTATTTAGATGATAAAAAAATTTGGTTTATATGCACTTTAATAATACTGTACAATTACAGTATATATATTTCTAAAACTCATTAATAATTCACTAACCGCATTCAACTATCTTGAGTAAAGTACACTGGTAGTGTCCCCAAACAAGATGAAGATGCAAACAGTTGTTGAAGAACAACATTTGTTGAATAACAAATGATCAGAACGGCTATTTATTTAGCCTATTAAAGTGCCTATATCATGGTTGGGGATTTTACATATTTAGGATACTTGGGACCTTCTGAGAAGATTTGTAATATATCTTCTTTTCCTAAAATTTCATCTTCATGGATTTGTTTGCCATTAAAGTTGACGGAAGTGACGTCAAAAGAGGAATCTGTAAAGTGGTTTTCATATAGACAAATTCCTTTTTCGACATCACTTCCGTCAACTTTAACAGCAAAAAAATCCATGACAATGAAATTTTTGCCTGAGAAGATATATTACAAATCTTCTCAGAATGTTCCAATTAGTATAAATATGTAAAGTCCCTGAGGACGACATAGGCACTTTAAAGGTTTATCAGCTCTTAACATGATGTATTTTTCGCTAACTTAATATATCGTTTTAGAAGTCATTTACAGAATTTGTGTCCGTTCTGTATCGGGATACAGGCACTTGGCTTCACCTCGTGTCTGTATACCCCAATACAGAACTCCATCTCTTGCAGTGTTACTGCAATCTGTTATTGTTATAATAATAATATTGAGTTTGATGTACATGTTTCTTAGGCTGGTGTTACTCACATCATACTGGCAGTAAGTTATAATGCTGAAATGCTTGAGAAAGAAATGAAGGCTCAAGGAGAAAGAGTAAGTCTTAATTTATTTATTTATTTATTTATCTAATTCTTTATTTATTCTTATTTATTTATCACACTTTGCCAAGAGTAAATAAGGAATATAAAGAATATTCATGTCTAAAGCCCCAATCAAACGAGAATGCAAGTCATCGCAAGTTGGCAGTCACACATTTTTGTGGTGGTTCGAACACCCATTAATTAATAAAATAAAGGTTTCATGAGCGTTTTAGACAAGTTTTAATGTTGTCACGGTACATTATATTTTCGGGAAGTTATTCAGAGCAGCTGGCTGAGATAGCGTGACTGCCAACTTGTGATGACTTGCGTTCTCATTATATATAATTATATATTTATACAATACCCTGGTTGCTATGCATGTTTTCATTGGTCGTTGGCCATGATCTATTATAGGACAGACACATGGATCACGTTAGATCACGTCAGCTGACTTGCTTTTTTCTTTCTTCATGCCCCAAAATCTGGCAAGAGTTTTGAAAACCTTTTAAATTTTTGTATTGTAGAAAACCAATAGATTCCATTTTTTTGTTGTCTGTTCAGTTATAGATGCACAGAGGACGTCACAATGTGGTAAGAACATCAGTGCCACTTTTTTGTTCTTACCAAGTTGTGACATCATCTGTGCATCTATAACTGAACAGACAACGGCAAAATGGAATCTATTTGTTAAGTACTGTACAAGCACACTGTATACCTTTGCTAGTGGGTTAATAGACATGGATCAATAATGGCTGGTGGCTGGTCATTGTATTTGACTGGTCAAAATCATCAGATGACTAACCAGAATCTTGTCAGTTTGGTAACTCTGACGACTGGTCATTTGACTGGTGAATTTTATTTGACTGAATGATTTTTGAGCTTTGTAATAGGGGATGTTTAATTTGCCAATTGCTGGCTAGGATGTCTCAGGGTTCTCCTTTGGTGGTAGACAGTCTGAGAGTGATTAACAATTAAGGGGCTTTGACTATGTATGTGCACAGGGATGTGGCGAAGGAATCACGATTGGGGGGGTGTCATATGACAATGCAGTCCTAGATAAGCATTTTTCTTCCTGGCAGTAAAATCCAAAAATAAATATTTCCTGCTAAACTAAATTAACGATTTCCTGCCTGATAGAATTTTTCAATTTTGTAAGTTGTGATACCACCAGACTTGCAAGTTTGTATCTCAAAACCATAATTTATCTGAATGTGGTATCTATACATACTTTGAAATAGCGAACTTTTTCAATTGAATACTACGTAATACAAGTACTAGCGTCAAAAATCGAAATGCTGAAACAATTGAATAAGATAAAAGCAGCTTGCATTCTTGCAAATGCACAAATATACGAAACTTAGACAGGTTGAGGTCATGTAATAAACCTTCAAAACACTTTCGAATTGTTTACAAATCGCCGCTGAGTTTGGCAAGAATTATTCGATCAAAAGTGATGCCCATGAAAATTGTGTGATTGTGTGACCGTGACGATTTTTTGAAGAATAGGAAATTCATCTTTAAGCTTTGACTTGGATTAAAAAAACTGACAAATATTTCCTGCAAGATACAAAAAATTTCCTGCGAACAACTTTTACAAAAAATTTCCTGGCAGACATTTTCCAGCACTGTGACAATGACCAACTTTTTGCAATGATACGTAAATGAAAATTTTCTAATCAGAGCGCTTTCGTATTGTTTATGAAAGGGAATCGAGAACAATCAGCTCATTACTAAGGCTACCTGTACACAGTAACGTTTCCGAGCGTTTTCATATTGTTTACTGTTCTCAAGGGAATTGAGAACAATCAGCTATTACTTGAAACAATACGAAAACGCTCGGAAACGTTACTGTGTGCACATAGCCTAATTGAAACAATATGGAAACGCTCAGAAACGTTACGGTGTGCGCATAGTCTTTATTAAAGCCGTCATTTTTTGGCCAGCTCAGGCAGGAATGGGATAATTAATTTTAGCATATACCTCGCACGGCCATGTTGATTTTCTTGTCATATACAGTGCTCGTGCTTTAAACAACGAAGAAGGCAAAAATCTTCGCTTCTTGCTCTTAAAATTCATAGCAAATTAAAGAAAAATACTTAAATTGTATACCAGACGCATTTAGACGTAATATAATGCAAAATCCAAACAGAGAATTGCAAACCGCAAGTACGTGAAAACCGACCTTTTGCCGTCGAAAACGTGTACATGAAACCGCAAACGTGCATGTAAACGTCAATTTGATATTAAATGTCTCTAATACATTTAGATCCACATTTACGGCAAACCGCAAACTGCAGTTCGGAAATCAGCAGTTAGCCGTTAGAAAAGCTAGGACAATTAAGATATTTTGTATGTTAAATGACATTGGCAACAAAAATTAAGTTTGTCTAATTTTAAAGAACTCATCAAATTGTAATAGAAGATCCTTTACAATTTGTTCGTATCTTGCTTCGTTTTCAAGATATTTCAATTTGTTTGATATGTAAATGAATGGTCTCTGACGTCATGAGCAGGGTACAGTATTTTTACACGTAGCAAAATCAGTTATATCTCTAAATTAGTTCAACGAAATCACTTGAAACTGTGCACATAAAAACGCCTTGTGACACTGAACATTTTATAAGTGATTTTGCTTTGTGTAAAAATACTGTACCCTGCTCATGACGTCAGAGCCCACCATTTACATATTAAACAAATTGAAATATCTTGAAAACGAAGAAAGATACGAAAAAGTTGTAAAAGATCTTCTATTACAATTTTACGAGTTTTTTCAAATTAAACAAACTTAATTTTTATTGCCAATACCCTTTAAGATTGAAAGCTGCCGTTTGTGATTTGCCGTATATATGAAATTATTATATAGCATGCTATCGGATATGAGCTTTTGCGTAATCTGATTGGTTCCCTACTACCAGGCTATCTATCAGGCTATCAGCTCATATCCTACTAGTAGAGAAAAAACAAGATGGCGGCACGTTTTTTTTAAACTGCCGAAAAGAGTTGAAATTGACGGATTTTTATACAGAAAAACATCAACACCCTCAAACCAATGTATAAAAAACAACATTGTGTAAAAATACATCAACAAATACACAATTTAGCATGGTAAATGGTAAAATTCACCTAAAAATTACGTATTTTTACTTCAAAAACCTGACTAAATTAACGGGTTGATATTAATTTGTTGCCAAACAAAGAAACTCACAGTTAAAATGAAGCTTACAACACACATTTCATAGGAGATCACCAGTAAAGAGACTTTTTTTATTTAGATAAGCATTTGGAGTAGTTAAAAGCATGTTCTTTTTCAAAAACAACCAACTAAGTAATTTAGTTTCACTGCCGAAGGTGTTTCAGTTTCATTTTTGCATGAAATCAAAACCTTTTTCACGACAGCAACGCTAATATAAACAACTGACCCACCTTTTGACTTCATAAAGGTACCTTTTAATCTTTTTTGTTGATCTGCTTAACACATTTTTTGCCTCTCGAGCAACATTTATGCAACATTTCAAAGCTGTTTACCGAACAGCTCAGCGATAAACTCTATGTGAATGCATCATTACGCATGGCGGAAGTATTAATTGTTATATGACCAGATATATAAACCACTTTGTTATAGAGAGATTATACTGTATGTATGTAATTTCTGTAATGATATTTTTATGGAAGGGCCAAATATATAGCAAATTTATATTTTATAGTCCCACATTTTGGCTACAGCACTGTTTCATTATTCAGAGTGACTCTTCATATAAGAACCTTGGGGCTTTGGTTGGCTAAACAGGTTCTTATATTTTGGGGTATTAAAATCCAAAATTTCTGCCTACAGGTTCTTAAATCACTAGGTTCTTACACGCGGGTGTTTACTGTAATTCCCGAGAAAATCTTAAAAAAATAAAGCATATGAGTTTGAGTTTTAAAGTGTCTATAAAGTGAAAAACTCGTTGGCATTTTTGTTGTTTTAATGAACAGAAACGAATAATTAGCATTTATAGACCTGGAGCGAGAGGAATTCGATGAAATATTTACCTCGAGGTATGATATATCATCCCGAGGGGTAATATTTCACGAGGAAAACACAAAGGAAATCAGTACCATGTCCGTGGTTTTATACCTGATAAAACTTCTTGACGTCAGAAAGAATACTAATGAACATACAATTTTATATAAAGAATACTAATGAACATACAATTTTATATAAAGAATACTAATGAACATAACATCCAATAACGAATCGTTTTTGAAGCCATTCAAAACACTCGCATCACGTGTTTTATCAGATCTAAAATACTTGGGCTAAGTCCTCGTGGTTTTAAATCTGATAAAACACTCCTGCTCGTGTTTTAAATATTACATAAAATTGTAATAGAAGATCCTTTACAACATTTTCGTATCTTTCTGCGTTTTCAAGATATTTCAATTTGTTTGATATGTAAATGAGATGGTCTCTGACGCCAGGAGTGGGGTAAAATATTTTCATACAGAGCAAAATCACTTACATATCTAACATGAAATGTTCAGCGTCGCAAGGAGGTTTTATGTGCACAGTTTCAAATGATTTCGCTGAACAAACTTAGAGATATAACTGGTTTTGCTACATGTGAAAATATTTTACCCCACACCTGACGTCAGAGACCATCTCATTTACATATCAAACAAATTGAAATATCTTGAAAATGAAGAGGGATACGAAAAAGTTGTGTAAAGAATGTTCTATTACAATTTTATGAGTTATTTCAAATTAGACAAACTTAATGTTTAGTGCTATTGCCCTTTAAAGGTCCCTAATGTCTCTATAGACCTTATTCAAAAATGGCCGCCGAATTAAAATTCTTTTATATACGTATAAATTAGCCCTTATGAACTCGTTTTCATGTGTGAAATTCAAAATAATTTTTACTTTAAAACGAGGTCATAAGGGCTAATTTATATGCACATAAAAGAATTCTAATTCGGCGGCCATTTTTGAATAAGGTCTATTGTACACACAACATATGACGTTATAAATATGCTCATCCCAAGTATTATGTTTCTGTTTTTTTAGCTTGGAATAAAAATCACATTTTCCTTGGAGACAACAGCACTTGGGACAGGTTAGAAATTCATGCATAAAGTACAGTAATTCAATTCTCTATCATAAGTATTATGCAGTGCTGTAAAAGTTACATAATTTTTGTAACTAGTTACAGTTACATCATTAGAAAAGTAACTAGTTACCGATAAAAGTTGCAATGAAAAGAAAATAACTAGTTACAGTTAAAGTAATTCCAAATATTTTGTAACTAGTTACAAAGTTACATTCCTTTGTCTGTGTTACTAGAATCAACAAAGAAATTACTGGTTTTTAGATGCCAGTACTATAATTACGTTTTTACAGCTAAATGTAGTTGTCACTAAGCAGAAATAGTCAAATTGTTTTTATTGTACGTTTATTATTATATCAAAACCGTTTTTTATCAACAAAGAATGACATCCTCAACTGAAAATCAGTAACTATAGCCACATTTTTAAACCAAATATTGTAACTAGTTACAGTTCTTCAAAAAAGTAACTAGTTATATTTGCTTCTTCAAAAAATAACTAGTTATAGTTACAGTTACTTCTTCAGAAAAGTAACTAGTTTCAGTTACTTAAAAATGTAACTATAGTTACTGTAACTAGTTACTTGTAACGAAGTTACTCACAGCACTGGTATTATGCAATTAGCATCATTGCCAACGTTAACTATAGCATGTGTGTGGTTTGTTTTACAGCTGGGCCATTGGCATTGGCAAGGAAATACTTTGCTGAAGATTCTGATCCATTCTTTGTGTTAAATAGTGATGTCATGTGTTCGTTTCCATTTACTGAAGTTATGAAATTTCACAAGGCACATGGCAAGGAAGGAACGATAGTGGTATGTAGGGGCATTAATAAAAACTTAACCGAGTGCGAGGAGTACTGCCAAAATCGAGTGCTCGTCACGCCTAAAATGCGAGGTACTCTTCCTATGTAAATGCGAGCTACTCTTAACTGACACCTTCTTAGGGCCTGTTCATATGAGCCGGGCCAGCCCGGCTAGCCGGGATGAATTTTACCAGCCCAGCTAGCCGGGATGAATTTTACCAGCCCAGCTGGCCGGGATGAATTTTAGGGGCTGTTCATATGAGCTGGGCTAGCCCGGCTAACCAAGCTGGCTCGTTTTGTTAGGACCTTACTGCGGCTTTAAAACTTGCATAAAATAAATTTGCTATAAAGAACTAGTTCAATTTAGATGTAATAGCATCTTAAAGTTGATTGAAATCTTGTTTTGCGGCCCAGGGAAGATTCTCGTGACACAAATCATCCCGGTTCACCGGGCCAGCCCGGCAAGTTTGTGTTCATATGGAAAATTTTCCATCCCACTTCACCGGGATCCCGCCTAGCTCAAGTGGAATCTCACCTAGCCGAGCTGGCTCGCTTCCCATATGAACACAAAGTTTTTTTTTAATATGAAATAACAAGAACGTGCGGATCCCGGTTAGCCGGGGGATAGACCCTAAGGGCTTGTTCATATGCCGGGCTGGTCCGGCAAACCGGGCCAGCTCCGCTAGCCGGGATCCGCGCGTTCTTGTTATTTCATATTAAAAAAAACTTTGTTGAACGCATGTTGAACGAAAATTTGAACATGTTCAAATTTCGTTCAACATCATTCAACACCATTCAACAACGTTCAACATCATTCAACATTTCAACAGGGTGGCCAAACGCTTTCAACCGTTGAATTCAACAATGTTGAACGATGTTGAATGAAATGTTGAAAGCGTTTGGCCAGGCCTTAATCCATCACCGGCAGTATATTATAAGTAATATTTGGCATTTCACTTGATTAAACTGGATATACTGGGTAATTTTGGTGAAGGAAAATTTCGAGTGTAGAATATATACATTATAAGACCAAACCGGGACCAGTTGCGAAAAATGCAACATCAAGGCCTTCCGGCCAGGAATTGAACCCGCGACCTTGCGATGCTAGTGCAGTGCTCTGACCACTACGGAAGCTGAGTTACGGTTTTCGCAACTGGTCCCAGTTTGGTCTTATAATTTATATATTCTACACTCAGTGTTTTGATTGGCTAGCAAAGTGCGGCTTCTTTTGAAGCGGCAACAGGTTTTTCTGTTCCCGGTGATGGATTATGCCAGAGCCTTCGTTTGCGTGCACGGCGAAGGCTCTGGGTACGACAACGACCTGTGCATGTGCTAAGAGAGGGAGTTCACTATATTTATTTTGAGCCCTGCAAATTCTGTAACAACTTAGGTAACCAAGGTCGAAGAACCTTCCAAATATGGTGTGGTCGTTTATGACCAGTCTAGCGGGAAAATTTCACAGTTTGTCGAAAAGCCACAAGTCTTCGTGGGCAACAGAATCAACGCTGGAATTTATATGTTTAACCCAAGTATTTTAGATAGAATAGAGGTAAGTTGAAAATATGTCAAAATGAAGATATTGATAGATCGTTTGCAATCACGTGACGTCGTACGCCATCTTGGTTGATTTCCAGTTCATTTCCAATGCCCTTGCCGGAACAAACATGGCGGTCAGGGGTATGCAAGCAAGATGGCGGACGTGACGTCATTAGCAAACGACCTATATAGAGAATAACAAGAGAAAATGTTAAAATGCTAATGAAACGAAAATTACAAAGAAAATTTGAAAGAACACTTAAAATGATAGAGTAACATCTATTGAAGGTTTTCGTTTCCTTGCTTCGTTCTTGAGATATTTCAGTAAGTTTGTTTGATATGCAAATTAAACATCTTGACTTCACATGTGCATATTAATAAGTTATCGGAGAAAGTTCTATATTGTGGTGTATTTCGCCGGTTAAAATATTAAATCACTATTGGTTCGTTGTTTACGGAATTGTATATTTTTCTTATCAATACTTTGGAGCAAAGATTGTTTTGATGACAAATGTTGCGTTTTTCTGTCAAGTTACATGTAAGTTTACCCTGGGTACCAGAGGCTCTGAGTTCGTGTTTGGGAGAGGGAGAGCCTTTGGTCTCGCGAGCTTCAAATCTCACTTTGGTGAGTTACTTCCTGTTGATTATTCTCACGGTTGAGTGAAATTTGAAACGCACGTTGCTATGTTATGATTGTTCAAAGTCCTCGACAGGAAGTAAAGCACGCTGTCTGGCACACTCGTTCGTTACTTCGTTTTCGATAAGGAAACTATGGATTTTATCACAATTCCAACTCACTGTGGAAAGAATAATTATCGGACTTCCTCTGTTCACAAAAACTAGACTTTCACTTGTTTAAGTTTTTAATATTTTTAATTACTCACGGTCACGCGTGACTTGCTTTGATTAACCAATAGTAACGCTTTCAGAAATTTAGGCCAATCAAAAACCGAGTTCAGATATTGAACTCGCCAAAGTGAGATTCGAAGCTCGCGAGACCAGAGGTCCTCCCTCTCCCAAACACAAACTCAGAGCCTCTGGTACCCAGAGTAATGTAAGTTATGAGTTATGTAAATATTTATTGCAATGAAATATATGCATGCTGGCGCGAAAGCGGCACTGTTCAAGATACTGTTTATCGTATACTGTCTTTGATTTTTTTCTAATGCCCACTAAAATTATGATAATAGTAATAAAGTTGATGTTCTTGGGTATAAATATGTTTTTGGCCCTTCGCAGAGCTAATTTTAACCCTCGCCTTCGGCTCGGGCTAAAATGAGCCCGAGTTGTGCCAAAAACATATTTATGCCCGCGAACATCAACTCTATTGTTATATTATCAAACATAATTACTTGAAAATCTGCATGATTGTTGTTGTTGAAGAAACACACCTACACGCTTCTTTCGAATTAATTTGATTTGATAATAGCAAAGATATATATGTGCACGTGTGATATGTATCATCATGCACATGTGACGTCAACAAACTGATATATCTCAACAACGAAGCAAGGAAACAAAATGCAGAAAATATTACGCTGTCATTTTAATACCCTGCGAGCAGAGCCTTCTTTTCCTTATTTCTTTGCTGAGAGAGAGATCGAGAGAGGAAGAAAAGAAGGCTCTGCCGTATTCGTGTTTGGCCTCGTCCAAGATTTAGGAGGAAGTAACCCGTTTAACCGGTTCTTGTCTTGTTTTCCGCCCTGATTTGGACTGAGTTCGAGATTGTAACCAAGCAACGAACTGACAGTCTGACATGCATGCGCAATGGACCAGTCACGAATACGGCAGAGCCTTCTTTTTTCCCTCTCTCTCTGACTCTCTCAACGAAGAAATAAGGGGAAGAAGGCTCTGCTCGCAGGGTATCATTTTAAGTATTCTTTCAAATAAGACAAACTAAATTTGTGTATTTGTAGGCCCTTTAAGTGGGATAGAGAGAGAAGCTATAGTACATATGAGGGAGTTTGAAAGGAGAAAGGCATCAGCCTATTATAATCTGGAGTCAAAACTATTGTGTAGTGGGGGGTGCTACGTGGTCGACTTTTTCTCGCTTCTCCTCCTCGACTAATGGCGAAGAAAGGTAAAAATGAAAACTGTGTTTTTGAAGCTCGTTAATTTATTATTTTTTTGTAGCTAAAACCGACCTCGATAGAAAAAGAAATTTTTCCAGTTATGGCAGACGAAGGCTGTCTTTGTGCTATGGATCTGGAAGGTATTGAAAATAAATATTAAATAAACTCAAATTTTATATCATTAAAATTAAATTAATAAAATTAAAATAAATTTAATTTAATTTAATTTAATTAATTAAAATTAAATTAATCAAATGTAATTAAATTAAAGGGGATTGGCATTAAAAATTAAGTTTGTCTAATTTGAAAGAACTCATAAAATTGTAATAGACGATCCTTTACAACTTTTTCGTATCTTTCTGCGTTTTTAAGATATTCCAATTTGTTGGATATGTAAATGAGATGGTCTCTGACGTCAGGAGTGGGGTAAAATATTTTCATACAGAGCAAAATCACTTACATATCTAACATGAAATGTTCAGCGTCGCAAGGAGTTTTTATGTGCACAGTTTCAAATGATTTCGCTGAACAGACTTAGAGAGATAACTGGTTTTGCTACATGTGAAAATATTTTACCCCACACCTGACGTCAGAGACCATCTCATTTACATATCAAACAAATTGAAATATCTTGAAAACGAAGAGAGATACGAAAAAGTTGTAAAGGATGTTCTATTACAATTTTACGAGTTCTTTCAAATTAGACAAACTTAATTTTTAGTGCTATTACCCTTTAATTTAAAGTTGTCACAAGGTTTTGAGATCTGATACTCAGGATTTTTTCTGGCTACTTCCAGCTTGACTTGGAAGCTTTGACGTGAGTAAAAAAATCTTGACTGAAAAATTTTTGTGTTTCTTGTTTGAAGGATTTTGGATGGACGTAGGACAACCGAAGGATTTCTTAACTGGAATGTGCATGTACTTACAAAACTTAAAGCAAACATCCCCGAACAAACTCTATCAAGGACCTGGAGTCATAGGGAATGTTTTAGTGGTGGGTAATTAATGTGTTTTTAATTAGTATCATCGTAATTAGGCAGATATATACAAAGGGAATCTTACTCTTTTATTGTGTTTAATTTCAGGATCCCACGGCCAAGATTGGTGAAAATTGTCGTATTGGTCCAAATGTAGTTATCGGTCCTGGAGTCCACGTAGAAAACGGTGGGTATATCTAGCCTAGTTTCTAGGTCTTCCTCGGTTGACACGTTTCGGAAGTGATCCGAACGGACCCGCTGGGGAAGGCCTAGCAAAATTCGTAAACACTTTCACTTTACAGCTCAGTTGTTTATTGAGGAAGAATTGTGATGTTATGACGTCCTAAGTGTTTCCCGACACTTACTATTTCCATCTGCATAAAATAATACAAGCCTACTCACCTCGGATCGACGAAGGTTCACTGGCCTAGCTTTCTTATCACTAGCCTTCTTTCTGCAACCGCCAAAAGTTGAAAGTTAATGTCAGTTAAATTTTCATTTCCATAATTTCCTTCTTTCGATCGCCAAGATCTTTGGTAAAATCTTCGCAGACATCCTTATGCTTTTTATATAATATGCTGTCGCTACGCTAGATCCCAGGAACACTCGAAGGGCCAGAACGATTCTGGGCAGGACCTTTTTACGAATGTTGCTGGGCCTTCTCGTTTCCAGCCTCTGCCAACCCAAACCGACTACGCGGCCAAGCTCATGGCGGAAACGAAAGGCTTAGAAACTAGGCTAGTGTATACCTTCATATCTTAACCCACTGCTGCCCGGCACTATCCTGCTTTGCAGGTGTTTCAGTAAGGAGAGGCGAACTGAGAAAACAATCTCATCCACTCGCTTCTCGCCTCTTCCTACGAAAACGCTTGCTGTGAAGGCTATGCTGTCACTGGTTGGAGAGTTTTCCCTCACGTTAGAGTAAAATAATACAGGCCGTTTATGGTTTCGTTAGGCAGGAATGTCTTAATGGTTTGTTTACCTAAACACGTAGTTGACTAGTACAAATAATATACGCGACAATCGACTACAATAATTGTTAACATCTTCGTTCACCTTTGTACTTACCCATTTGGTTGGTTATGTGCAAGCTGTAGACCGTGTGCGCACTGTGGTATTTGGATTCAGGTTAAGATCCGAGGCGGTGATATCTTGAACTGACCACCCCACTCGGGATAGCTTGCACCTATCACACCAATGTAAATTGGTGGAAAAAGAAAAGAACTTACCATTTGCACCATTGAATGAAGGGACCAGACGAGTGGTGTGTAAAGGAAGAGGAAAAAAGAAAATTTTCCGAGCAACGGAATGTACGTCTGGCTGCTTGTCGTACGTATGACTAATGATGTGCCATCGAGCCGTACCAGTCTCCCAATAACCACCCCCGACCAACACCGCTGCCAAACGTTTGCGCATGCGTGAATTCGCTAGAAAAAAATATCAAGAGAAGCCGTGGCGACAACAACCAGACAGTAAAGACTAAGTAAGACTCGACTATTCATTTGTGTTTTAAAAAAGGGTAAATAAAATTACAAAGGGGTAATTTCAGAATATGTTACAATATTGACAAGGAAGCCATGCACAAATTATCTACCTTATCGTTTTGGTAGTATGCTTATAATTATAACTTTTGTGTCGGACTCTCGGACCAGTCCAAATATTTCAGTGTTTTCCCGCTCTTTTTCTGAGGACGAGCTCGGACGTCGCGCATGCGCAAAACGTTTGGCAGCGGTGTTCCCCCGACCTACGTCTGCACCAATATAATGAACGACGCGCGGTTACCTAGCTGTTAACCTTGGTTATTGCATAACCCTACAAAAAAGTACATTGACCCTATTCAAAACGTCTCCGTGCGCACATATATAAATCAGCTATATTTGTCTTTTCTTAGGTGTGCGTCTTACTAGATGTGTCCTTTTAAGAGATTCTTCGGTGAAGTCTCATTCTTGGATTAGTTCGTCTATCATCGGCTGGAAGTCAGTCGTTGGTCAGTGGGTAGGTGATGTCTTTGATTTTCAAATTTTGCGAGTTCTTTGCATTTTGCTCTTGATGAACCAAGGGAGCACGTTAGAATGTGATAGTTCTGGTAAATAAACTAAACTTTACTTACCTAAAGTTGTTGACGTTTTGTGCGAGTCGCCGAGTTCGATACAACCGCTGACGATATGAGCCCCCGACGAGCGAGCCGAATACTCTCCGAAGATACGCGAGGGCGGAGCGCGGAGCGGGAAGGGAAGAGAGAAGGGGAGTGCAAATACCGAGCACGTGATGGCTTTCAGCCAATAAAATGGTCCGTTTAGAAATAGCTTTTCTCCTTATGCTCGTAGCAGGCGTTCGAGCCAAATTCACTAAAATTATTATGTTCTACGACTCGTTCAGTAACTACTAACTACCCTATTAAAGTTCTTGTAAGAATTTCATTCAAAATAATGAATAGTTTTAACACAAAAGGATCAGTACTCGTACTGGTCGATCGTTCCACAAACTCGTCTCCTCTTCTTCTCGCACGAACTCACGAAGGAAATAAATGAAACTTCTCCAAAGTTGCACGATTCAGTTGGTTGACCTTGCCGAATCTAACTCCTTTTGTATATGTTGTGGGCTTCTTCGGTATTGAGATCATATCCTGGAGCGTCGACAAACAAACCCGCGATGGCGCGATTCTGACAATGACTTATAACTTTATATTGATGAAAGCCAACGGTTTTCTCATCAGAGTCCAAATTGATAAATCATTCAACGAAAACAACTTACGTCCTGCTGTGAATATCACGAAGATCGGGTTGTTGTCTCGGTATTCGCGTATATAATTATTGTGAATAGCAACACTCTATGTGCATAGCAACGTGCTACGAACATTGTCGAAAGATATCTCGGTATTTGCACTCCCCTTCTCTCTTCCCTTCCCGCTCCGCCCTCGCGTATCTTCGGAGAGTATTCGGCTCGCTCGTCGGGGGCTCATATCGTTAGCGGTTGTATCGAACTCGGCGACTCGCAAAAAACATCAACAACTTTACGTAAGTTTACCAGAACTATCACATTCTAACGTGCTCCCTTGGATAAAGGTAAAGGTCTTTAATTAGAATACAATCAAATTACTCCCAAGGATTTTAATTGAGATCAGTAGCTTAAGCAAGCTAGGACGGCGACGACAATCTAAAGTTCAGTATCTAGCAGAAACTATGAATCATTTACGTAGTATTGAATACGTAAAGTATGTTTTTCGACATCCAAAAGCTTATAGAGTTCTGAAAGGATTTTGTTGCATAGTTTGAAGTGAAACTCAACAAACAGGTTTCGCCGTTCCACGAGTTAACGTTGTCCTGAAGACGTGAAAATGATCTGAATAACGTTGTATGGAGAGCGGAAACGGCGTTAAAATTACTCTTGGGACCCAGGCTTTTAGCCAGAAGGGCGTCCTGGGACGCTCTGGAATGAAAAGTGGACGGCTTTGGACGCCCAAAATTAAGAAAATAAAGGCGCTTACTCTCAATGATTTGCCTAAGATATAGATTTTTACGAAAAGTAGCTTATCAATATCGCTAAATCATGAGTCATCGCAATTTAATGCATGACGACACGAACTCGCAAAATCGAGAATGTTCGAAAAAATGTGAATGAATCTGACATTATACTTTAGTGCGCCACACAGACACTGACATGAAGTTACCTTCTCACAACCTCGTACCCAGGGCATTTTGCCTCCACGTTGGGAGGTCGGCGAAAATGGCCCTGGCATCGGCGGGTCACGTGACACCCAGAATTTTGGGGTGTTATGGCAAGAAAATTTATGCGGTCTTTGTGTTTTGTTTTTGTATAATACGTATACATGAATAATAAATGAGAAATATTTAACGCTCTGCCGACTCACTCATGTGAACCTTTATCATAAAAGCAACTGGCTAGCGTTATTCTTCATACTCCCACGATTATCCAGGATACATGTAAATGTCATGAACAAACATATATCTAATGTTGTTCTTGACTTTAACCAAAGCTATCGTTAATCGTTTCCATTCTTTGGGTAAACTTTGCAGAGTGGATCTATCACAATTCAAATTTTCATGAATAAATTATACTCTATCTGAATTAGTCGAGTTCTTAAACCGGCCAATCAGATTATAGAATCGACCAGCCGATGCCAGGGCCATTTTCGCCGACCTCCCAGCGTGGAGGCAAAATGCCCTGGGTACGAGGTTGACCTTCTCATTAATACCGCTGTACTAACATTTGTGAGATCGTCGTCTCGCGGTGGCCTTCGGACCTTTAAATTCTGGACATTTTCTGGAGGGGGGAAATTGGACGCCCTCTCTCAAAATCCTGGCTATAAGCCTGTTGGGACCAAACATTATTCATCTTCTTTGTTGTGTGAGAAAAATTCTGTTGTATTAAGGACGTTGCCCTTGACGTTCGCGTTGTATTTTCTTAAGCTCTCTAATGACCATCATGGCCACGACTATGACTATGACTATTGTCTATTACCTTCTCGTCATAAATCTTGTCATGACATTTCAAGAGGTCGTCCAATAAAATATCCACCATAATGCATCACGACTCGTGAACAAAAATCCTGCTTACGCATTGTAGAGTTGTATTATTATATGGCACGGATTACTTCCGGTAAAATCACACGTTGTGATTGGTTGCTGACGGGGCGAGATTTCTCCATAATGCCCATAATGCCCACGGGCATTATGAAAATTGTTAATGCCCTACGATTGGAAACAAACAAAAAATCCTATGAAATAAGAAACCTTTATTGCCGAAAAACGGCGAAAATAGATGAAATAGACGACGATGAACATTATAAAAGTAAATTCTAGTATCCAGAGCAGAAAGAAACAGAAGAAAATAACGCTAGTTCGGTGTTTTGACGAAGTTAAAGGAAGCGAAGACCAAGAAATACAAGATTGATTTTGAAATAAAAAGTGCCATATAATAAACTACTTAATAACCTCGACCGTTCGGTCTTTACGGTAAAATATTAAACCTCGGTCTTGAGCGTATTAACCTCGCTATCGCTCGGTCAATACAGCAAGACCTCTGTTTAATATTTTACCGTAAAGACCTCACTCTCGGTTATTAAGTGGTCAATAATCTCTGTTTTACTTTCATTAATAATTGATGTTTGCTTGTTTATTCTCAACGTACTTTAAGGTTCGTATGGAAGGTGTGTCAGTACTTGGCGAGGATGTCATCGTGAAGGATGAAGTTTATATCAACGGTGGTCGTATCCTTCCGCATAAATCTATCGCTAACTCTTGTCCGGATCCTCAAATTATAATGTAAAACGCGACAATCGCAATTCCACAACCATCTTACCATCGTAAATAGGCGCCTTCGGACTCTTCGACTAACACATAGAAAACTCACAAGTTGTTATACGGGGTTGTTGCCTGACTAATGCATGAACAACATTGTAGTATTTTAGTATAGGTAATAGCATGGTTTCGAGTGCAATTTGGAAAAAACCACTATGCACGAGTGAGTTTTTCAAGGACTATTAAAATTGCACGCGTCCGAAGGACGAGTGCTGTTTGAGGTCTTTGAAAAACTCACGAGTGCGTGTTTTTTCCAAAATTGCACGAAAAGTCATGATATTAGTAATAATATACGTGAATTTATTAATAATATACATGAAAATGTTACTTAGACAAATGTTCTTCCAAGGTACGAAGTTACACACCACTCATTGCTCCACTTCTCGAAGCTTCAATGGTTTAAAACTGCTTCGCTTCGTTCACTAAAACGTCAAAAACGTTCTAAAATGCTCTAGTCTTCTTACAGGAACTTTAATGACAATATTAAAGCAAAATTCCTTCTGTATTTCATCGAAATGTTCTTCGACAACTCTATGTTTTGGTCGCCATATTGGATTTTCTCGCGAGGGTAAAAACCATCCTGAAAATCCGCATAGGCATTTCATTGGCTTTCCGGTAGTTTCCGGTTGTTTATTAGCCATTCAGAATGCTTATATCCAAACCGGATGTTCTCTTGCGTGCGACTTTGAATATTGATATGCTACATTGCAATTTTGATTGATGGATTCAATCAGCAACCAAGAAAACGCTTTATCACGATTCCTCGACGGGTTGCCCTGAAAATCGTTTAAGCACCCGTCGAGGAATCGTGATAAAACGTTTGCAAGTTGCTGATTGAATCCGTCAATCAAAATTGCAATGTTGCGTATCAATACTGCAAAGTCGTACGCAAGAGAACATCCGGTTTGACTCAATCTCGTTCCCAGAGCCCACGTTCCCCACCCGGGAAACGAGAGACTCTGGGATAATCCGTTTCAAATCACAGGATTCTTGTTATTCCGGTTGAGGTACGCATGCGTAAATATCCGAGCGGAATCTGGATGGTATGTTCTCCTTGTTTGACTTTTCCCTAAACAAGTCAATGGGGTTGCTGGCGAAGCTCGAATTACAGCATCTACACACATACGGCGAAAATATCGATCGCGGCAACGTCTTCACTGGAGTCTTGACGTCCGACATCTTTGTTATTTTGGTTTTATTAATTCTACTTCCGGTCACTTCAGACCAACTCATGCTCACTATTCAGCCAATAACGTAACGATTTGAAAGGGATTATCCCAGAGTCTCTCGTTTCCCGAGTGGGGAACGTGGGTTCTAGGAGCGAGATTGGGTTTGACTATAATACACCTTTTCTGCACTGTATTACATTAAAATTGCACTCCTCTCGACCAATCAGGATGCAGTAACTTTGTCATGTATATTAATTATTATGTAATATATCATACACAAGGAGGAGTGTTTCGTTGGGATTGGAATATCCAAACACCGAGACGTTTTTTGAAAACCGAGGCGAAGGCAAGGCTTTTGAACAAACTTCGATGTGTTTGGATATCTTCATGAAACACTCTTCCTAATGTTTGATGAAATATTTAAAATATGAGCAGTAGTGTTTTATCAGATTTAAAACACGATGCGACAGCCGAATGTTTTAGATGTGATAAAACACATACTGCGAGTGTTTTAAATAGCTTCGAAACGACCCAGCACAATGTTGTTTATGTTGGCCAGGAAAATGTTGTTTATGTTGTTCGGCCAACATAATGTTGTTCATGCTGGTCAACACAATGTTGTTTATTCAGCTGGCCAACACAATGTTGTTCATGCTGGTCAACACAATGTTGCTCATGCTGGTCAACACAATGTTGTTCATGCTGGTCAACACAACGTTCTTCATGCTGGTCAACACAATATTGTTCATGTTGGTCAACACAATGTTGTTCATGCTGGTCAACACAATGTTGCTCATGCTGGTCAACACAATGTTGTTCATGCTGGTCAACACAACGTTCTTCATGCTGGTCAACACAATGTTGTTCATGCTGGTCAACACAATGTTGTTCATGCTGGTCAACACAATGTTGTTTATGCTGGTCAACACAATGTTGTTTCATGCTGGTCAACACAATGTTGTTCATGCTGGTAAACACAATGTTGTTTCATGCTAGTCAACACAATGTTGTTCATGCTGGTCAACACAATGTTGTTCATGCTGGTCAACGCAATGTTGTTCATGCTGGCCAACAGAATGTTGTTCATGTTGGTCAACACAATGTTGTTCATGCTGGTCAACACAATGTTGCTCATGCTGGTCAACACAATGTTGTTCATGTTGGTCAACACAATGTTGTTCATGCTGGTCAACACAATGTTGCTCATGCTGGTCAACACAATGTTGTTCATGTTGGTCAACACAATGTTGTTCATGCTGGTCAACACAATGTTATTCATGCTGGTCAACACAATGTTGTTCATGCTGGTCAACACAATGTTATTCATGCTGGTCAACACAATGTTGTTCATGCTGGTCAACACAATGTTGTTCATGCTGGTCAACAGAACGTTGTTCATGTTGGTCAACACAATGTTGTTCATGGTGGTCAACACAGTGTTGCTCATGCTGGTCAACACAATGTTGTTCATGTTGGTCAACACAATGTTACTCATGTTGGTCAACACAATGTTACTCATGTTGGTCAACACAATGTTACTCATGTTGGTCAACACAACGTTACTCATGTTGGTCAACACAATGTTACTCATGTTGGTCAACACAATGTTGTTCATGCTAGTCAACACAATGTTGTTTATGTTGGTCAACACAATGTTGTTCATGCTAGTCAACACAATGTTGTTCATGTTGGTCAACACGCTGTTGTTCATGCTGGTCAACACAATTTTGTTCATGCCTTAAGCCTGTATTCAACTTGTGAGTTGGTTTGCTGTCAATCCATAGATATTTACACATGCTATGAGCTCTTCACAAGAAATTTTATTGGACCACTTATTCTTTGACGCCGTGAGGAAATCAATTAATCGAGTATTCATGGGAAATTATTTGAATTATTATAATTTATTATTAAGGAGAGGAATTTACCGGCGCTCCTAGAGCATGATCTAGCTGTAATTTTAATTTAAGAACGATTTTAACATACCCTAATATGTTATACACAGATTTTCTGCGTGGTTTTCATTGCCAAGCTTTACGTTGAAGCAGTGTTTTGTCGTGGTAACGATACTAGGTACTAACCTGGTGTTTTGGACCAGACATACCAGATAAAGCGCGTGCTGTGAGTTTATTAGCAAATATCATATATATATATATATATATATATATATATATATATAGTTCAATCTACAGACACGGTGTTTCGCTGTACAACAGCTCATCAGTGTAGCTTGGAACAATCTGAATGAATTTCATCAATTACTTATACACATGCGATCGTCGGTGACAACCGCATGTGGGACAGCATCGGTGAAGTACATTCAGATAGCGTGAAGTGCGCATGGGCCCAGAGTGCTCAAACTTCCACAAGGGTAGTGAGCGTTGCATTATCGCTAATATATATATATATATATATACATATATATATATACCTGTCGACCGTAGTCGGAGGAGCCAGAATGCCCCTCTTTCATTAGCTACTACCAGATGTGTTGATTTTGCGGAGGGAGGAAAACCGGAGAACCCGGCGAAAACCCCTCAGAGCACAGGGAGACCAACTAAACTCTATACATGGTCCAATGAAGAATTGCATGTTTGAATTGAAGGACTGAATGTTTGAATGAAGAATTGCATGTTTGAACTGAAGGATTGAATGTTTGAACTGAATGAGTGGATGTTTGAATGAAGAATTGCATGTTTGAATTGAAGGATTGAATGTTTGAATGAAGAATTGCATGTTTGAATTGAAGGATTGAATGTTTGAATGAAGAATTGCATGTTTGAATTGAATGTTTGAATAAAGAATTGCATGTTTGAATTGAATGTTTGAATGAAGAATTGCATGTTTGAATTGAAGGATTGAATGTTTGAATGAAGAATTGCATGTTTGAATTGAATGTTTGAATGAAGAATTGCATGTTTGAATTGAAGGATTGAATGTTTGAATGAAGAATTGCATGTTTGAATTGAAGGATTGAATGAAGAATTGCATGTTTGAATTGAAGGATTGAATGAAGAATTGCATGTTTGAATTGAAGGATTGAATGTTTGAATGAAGAATTGCATGTTTGAATTGAAGGATTGAATGTTTGAATGAAGAATTGCATGTTTGAATTGAAGGATTGAATGAAGAATTGCATGTTTGAATTGAAGGATTGAATGTTTGAATGAAGAATTGCATGTTTGAATTGAAGGATTGAATGTTTGAATTGAATGTTTGAATGAAGAATTGCATATTTGAATTGAAGGATTGAATGTATGAATGAAGAATTGCATGTTTGAACAAAAGCATTGAATAGAAGAACTTCATGTTTGAATTTTGGCACGAAAAACGCGCCATACACGCGCGCTCCCCATTATTAGCAAAGTGATCGTGAAATGGTAATGAATCTCAGCTTACTTCATTATATACCTTAAATACCTATATGCAGCGAAAATTAAGTTTGTCTTATTTGAAAGAACGCTTTAAAATGACAAAGTAACATCGTTTGCAGCTTTTCGGTTTCTTGCTTCGTTTTCGAGATATTTCAGTTTGAAGGTGTTTATGAAATGAAAATTTGGCCATAACTTTTTTTTAGCTCTATTTGAATGGCGTTCACACTTCTTCGATATATCTTTTCATTCTCGGGTTATTCACATTTTTTCAAATGGCCTGATGACGTCACCACAATCTTGGAAAAAATACCCGTAGGCTTTTTGAAAACTTTATCCAAATTTAAGAATACGTTATGAAAATATGCGTGTTCCTCCAAACTCATCCGCTTATTGCCCTAAAATTGCATTTTATAACTGGGTTCGAGTTTGTAACCAAGCAACTGACATGCATGCGCAATGGAAACCAGTCACGAATACAGCAGAGCCCAACCTCGTACCCAGGGCCATTTGTAGGGAACTGCATGGGCCAAGATGGCGGGAACAAATGGCTCTGGTGGAGGCCAGGCTATCTCAGCCTCTGATTGGTCAAGAGCTTATGGCGTAAATCAGACGGTTTGATTTTGTATTTTTAAAAGAAAAATTGTATTTTGACCTTGTCCGTTGTTCCTGCCCACGGCACGGGAAATTATATTTCAAACCATGCAATAATTAGCTGTAATTACGTATAATTACTGTGTAAAGGACTGAGTTCTAGTTATCAAAATGCGCAATATACTGCGCATTTAGAGCTATCCTCCACCCAACCTTCAATGGGTTGGCCTCCACCAACACCGCTGCCAAACGGTTGCGCATGCGTGAATTCGCTGAGTAAACATTGCAAGAGAAGTGGGAACTAGCCGTTGCGATAACAACCAGACTGTGAAGACTAAGTAAAACTCGACTATTCATTTGTGTTTTAAAAAAAGGGTAAATGAAAATTACGAAGGGGTAAATTCAGAATATGTTACAATATTGACAAAGAAGCCATGCACAAATTATCTACCTTATCTTTTTGGTAGTATGCTTATAATTTTAACTGTTGAGTCGGACTCTCGGACCAGTCCAAATATTTCAGTGTTTTCCCGCTCTTTTTCCGAGGACGAGCTCGGACGTCGCACATGCGCAAAACGTTTGGCAGCGGTGTTGCCTCCACCAGGGCCATTTGTTTCATTTGTTCCCGCCATTTTGTTTTTGGCCGCCATCTTGGCCCAGCCCCTAAAAATGGCCCTGGGGACGAGGTTGAGCAGAGCCTACTTTTCTTCCTCTCTCTCAGCGAAGAAATAAGGAAAAGAAGGCTCTGCTCGCAGGGTACATCAAAATGATGATGCTCTGCGAAAAGATGTGATTTAAGACCGTCATTTTTTGCTCAAACGTTTTCTTGAAATGGCGATTTGGAGACCCAAATTTCAAAACATTTTCCGGTGGTGCACGCGTTCACCCCCCTAGATTTGTTTGATCTCTTTTGCCACTTTAATTTAACTACTGCATGGTCCTCGTTGTGAGATATGCCTGCGTAGGAGCATACTCTAGGCCAGCATCTATTCGGGTATTGACTGTTGTCTGTTAATTTCATTTTTGGACTCTAACAGAACCTTATTCAAAAATGGCCGACGAATTAAAATTCTTTTATATACATATAATTTGCCCTTCCTTTATGAACTCGTTTTCATGTGGGAAATTCAAAAGAATTTTTACTTTAAAACGAGGTCATAAGGGCTAATTTATATGCACATAAAGAAGCCATTTTGGAATAAGGTTATGCGCAGTCATGATCAAGCCACTGAACCGTATAAGCCCTTGCCATCCCACCCCCTCATAAAGTGTAAACCCAAGCTATGGTCGAGCGCACTTGTCTCGAACTGACCGCGAAGGATTCCAAACTTGTTTACATCGCAATATTATTCGCGTCATGATTCTTCAAAATGCGTCAGTTTTCTTTCTGAGTTTCCCTTTTGTCACGTGCCTGCCCATAAAAAGACCCTGACGTCACCTTACTTCATATGCTAAATTTAGCCACAGGGAATTCCCGGAGCTGGAGGCTGGAGTGCAAAGAAAAGTGCATAAATACATAAACAACGTTTGGGTTCAGCGTGTTGTGGTTTGTCCTGCTTGTGTAGAGGCTACATTTTGTAAATCAGTTGGGAAGAAGACAACGTTGGTTTGTTTGGTAAGTTAGAATCTTAGCTTACATTGAAACAGAAATGTTTTTGGGGCAACATAGCAAAATTTCACGCCAAACGCGGACATTTGTTCGCTTCCGTCTGTTGCAATTTTAGTACTTTCGCTTTTGGTCTCGAACGTTTTGATCGAAAACGCGTAGTTTGGCGGATAAACGAGTAAGGACGAAAGCAAGATAAGTTTATTTGGAAGAAATAGTTCGATCTTCTAGTCTCTTATGGCGTATGCCACTGGCTCTAATGTCTGAAATATGTCTGAATGTCAATGCTTACCAAACTGACACGAACCGAAAGCAATCTAATTCTTGCATATCAGCTTTGTTTTCTTAGTACGAATAATCCAGTGCGTTTGTACGTGATGTAATTGTTATATTACTGTTTACAGAATTGTTTAAGAAGCTATTTTCTTTGCACAAACCCCGACTTTCAGTTTCGACTTTTGGAATATGTTATTCACCACCTGATCTCCGTTCACATATTTTTTTCCTGCGTCGTCGAAGGAAGTACTATATCACATTGATCTAAACCAGGTTAGCCAAATCTTCTGGTTTTAGTAATAAGGGTTAGGTGTGTAATTAAAATATTAAGAATTTTTGCTGTTGTCTGGTTTTGGAAGATGTTATGTAGTGCCTTCTCTAAAAAACTTGAAAAAACAAATATTTTTTGTGTTATGCAATGTGCTCAGTTGTTGTGCTGATTTTAAGTCATGAATTGTGTTCGTATTGTTATAAAAGTGGTCAACTACATTAAAACTGAAGTTGAGAATAAAATATAACATGTTTATTCTAAAATAATGGAAGGATGATATATTGTTCTTCAGGGTCAATTTAGAATTCAATTTTTAAGAATATGGAGTATAATATTTGAAGCCTGCATATCTTGAACTTTCTGAGTTTCTGAGGGAAATGAAAAACAGTTTGATGTAGTGTGGTTACTGATTGATTCAAAATAATTACTGGGTACGTGGTATAGGTTTCCTGGAAAAACATTAATAATTAACATGGTGGAATAATGATGTGGATATTCTACCTAAAGAAGGTGACAAAGTGACTTTAACCATGAATCTTCACACAATGAACAATTCTCTCACAATTACATACCACATACCTAAAACTAGAATGCTATGTTTTCAGAACAGTGAGAGTGTCGTGTACTGTACCTGGAATACTAGCTCACAAACAAACTTCATGAACCAGATATTTCTCTGCAAAAGTTTAAATCACTCCTCTTCGATAACTACTTCTCAGCTACCACATCAATTTTTGATGTAGAAAATCAATGGTTGTGGAAATTGATATGTATGAAATGCCATCAAGCAAAGCAGTTATAATAACTGTTTCAATGATATGACTTGTTTTTAGTGGTATTAAGTCGTGGATGGGTGAGGGGGGTGGGCACGAGTTTGTACTGTAACTTATTAATTTACTTATTGTTTTAAAAGCTCACTAACACAATTGACTCGCAGCTGTTAGTTAAATAATGTATCTTTTGTGTGTTATTATCAGCTATAAAGTAAATAAATAAATAATAAAGAAACGCGCGGCTACAGTAATTGTGTGTTCTATACAGCATGTAAATTATTAAGCCTAATTATTAGATCAGCATCTAAAATCAATGCGATGATTCATTGATGAAAAATTTGTCAGGAATTTTTTTTACATTTCTATCGGTTTGATTTAAATGAATTAATTATGTACAGTATTATAAGTTTACAAAGATGACGTGCTACAGGAAGTTCTAAATACAGTAGAGTATTGATGAGAAATTGGGGACTAACATTTTCTAAAATATTCTATAGGATTTAGGGGGTCAGTTAATATGAAAGCATTTAGCCAGCCCAGAGCTACTCATGCTTAATCCTCTTAGTGGGCTTGCTTGCTTGTTATGCTAACTGCATTAATTTATCAGTTCTGACAAGACAATTAAAATCTTATTTGTTTAAATGAACTTATGAACTGCATGTACATGTACATGCATGAACAAAGCAGAATTTGTGCATTTAAGATATTGGAAAAAAATTATTAAAACAAATTTTGTCACGTATAATGTAACTTTTAGTACCAGCTGCTCAGGTTGTGCCAGCCTGGTCAATATTTGTATTTGCACGGGGGAAAACCAGCTTGGGTGACTCACTCAGAGATGCTGGTCACACAAAGTGAGATCTTGGTTAGGTGGGCTAACCCGGTTGCCATATTATCCATTTTATATTTGTATATGTACAGTATATTGACTACCGGTAATACTGCGTGGGTGCGCACTATTTTTTTTTTCTGGGCGGAGACGCTACATTTGGAAATTTTCAGACAATATGTCAAAAATGTACGTCATATTTTTAACTTTCTTTTATGTATATAAAGCAAGTTGACAACAAGTCAGAATCACATAACTGAAACTGTTACTGAAAAGTGAGATGAAATAAAATTGTGTAATAATTCAAGCATATTTAGAATTGACCCACCCCCAAAGTAGTGCACACCTTTTTTTGGCTCACCCCTTTTTTAAAGCATGAAAATGACTAAGGTTAAAAAAATTCTAGATCCACCCCTGCAGCACCCCCCCCCCCCCCCCCTACCAGATCAAGCTGGATCCATCACTGATTAAAACATTGGCAGAGCCGATTAACGACTAGTTTTTCTCACAATCGGCATATCAGCCGATTGTCTTTCACCATCGGATCGTCTGTCTCATGCCTCTCGTCCTCGTATTTCTGCTCTCTCGTCCTCGTTTATCATAGCTTGTGTACAGCCGCAACCCTCGCGTTTTACAGTTTGATTATTAGGCCTGTAATTTTGCATTTTTGCTTTCACTGGTCAGGTTCAAATTCAATTGTATACTTCAATTCTTTACCTTGTTTGGCATTTTTGCGCTTGTTGAGTTGTTGATACAAAAGTATTTTAAATAAAGGAAACAGCTACTGACTACTTGACTGTTTTCTGTTTGTTTTGTTGCGCTCAAAATACGAGAATTGGCTTGATGACTTCCTCTCATTGCAAAACTTGAGATGAATAAAACGACCAAATGGGAGCACTGAGCATCAGGTTAGCAAACATCGGTTTTGCCGATTAATCGGCCGATGGTGGGGAAATATCGGCTGTTAACAATCGGTATCGGCAATCGGCTCACCTCTAACCTGCACGTCTTGCAGTACACAGGTGCATTTCAGTATGCCTGCAGGTGGGACTGGGTTCCTGAGGGCTGAGTGGGCTCTCCATATAAACAGTGAACACCCCCTCCAAACTGAAATCTCATAGAATATTCAGTAGTCTCAGTTTCAAAATCTGATAGCTTCATAGGATTCTATATTTTGTTTTTCCCAAACTGTTTTTGTCAGAAATCCTTTTAAAGGGGATTGGCATTAAAAATTAAGTTTGTCTAATGTGAAAGAACTCATAAAATTGTAATAGAAGATCCTTTACAACTTTTTCGTATCTTTCTGCGTTTTCAAGATATTTCAATTTGTTTGATATGTAAATGAGATGGTCTCTGACGTCAGGAGTGAGGTAAAATATTTTCATACAGAGCAAAATCACTTACATATCTAAGATGAAATGTTCAGGTCGCAAGGAGTTTTTGTGTGCACAGTTTCAAATTATTTCGCTGAACGAACTTAGAGATATAACTGGTTTTGCTACATGTGAAAATATTTTACCCCACACCTGACGTCAGAGACCATTCATTTACATATTAAACAAATTGAAATATCTTGAAAACGAAGAGAGATACGAAAAAAGTTGTAAAGGATGTTCTATTACAATTTTATGAGTTCTTTCAAATTAGACAAACTTAATTTTTATTGCCAATGTTGTCCTTAATTAATAGGATACATGATAAGTAATATTGGGCATTTCACTCGATTACATAGCATGTTCTAAGGATTTTGGGTGAGGGAAAATTCGAGTGTAGAATATATACATTTTAAGACCAAACCAGGACCAGTTGCGAAAAATTCAACTACACAGGCCTTCCGGCAGGAATTGAACCCACGACCTTGCGCTTCTAATGCAATGCTCTGACCACTGAGCCACGGAGGCCGTTGCCGAGAGCTTGATCGAGAGTTCTGTATATATAATAAGGTGGTAATGCCAGGAGAGAAGAATTGGGTATATTATAAGTAATATTGGGCATTTCACTCGATTACATAGCATGTTCTAAGGATTTTGGGTGAAGGAAAATTCGAGTGTAGAATATATACATTTTAAGACCAAACCGGGACCAGTTGCGAAAAATGCAACAACACAGGCCTTCCGGCAGGAATTGAACCCACGACCTTGCGATTCTAGTGCAATGTTCTGACCACTGAGCCACGGGAACCTTGACAGTTACTGAGTGTATGCATTTGTTCCTTGGGGAAGGAAAATGGGGTTGTTAGTCAGAGAACTTGTGTGGAAGATGGTTGGGATTGGGTTTACTGTAAATTTGTTTTGCTGCTACTATACAGTAAATATTCGGAGCTGTAATCTGTTTCTGTTTTTATTAGACAATCTTGTTTTATAATGTCTGATTCTGATGACATGGTGCATGTGGTTGTTCGAGGTAGCTCCGAGTCTCACTCAGGTGGTGATGTTATGACTACGAGTGAAATGAGTCTTGAGGTCATTCAAAGTGACAGACAAAGTGATTCCAGTAGTACAAATGGTATTGAAACTGTTGAAGATGAACACACTGGGGAAAGAGAAGATATAACTCAGGTACAGTAATTGGATCCTGATTATTTTCACGCAGGTTATCGGCATATATTCATTTTATAGGGATATTTTCTGAACGTTATTTCGAACCCTGAATGCTGGTGTTTGACAAAGTAAAACAACAAAGGGTCATTTTTGGCTGGCTCAATTCAGCCCTTTTCGTTCAGTTGACCGCGTGCGATCGCACGCTCACACGACGGCGCACGCGCAAACTCAACTACGCGTGCTATTTGTCGCACGTGTGAAAGGCCATGTTCAATTGTTCATTCACATTGCAATTTTAAAAATGGATAATGTGTGAAAGTTTTAGTAATGTCACATCTCACAACGTAACGTACGGTCTCGCAGCGTAACGCAAGGTCTCACAACTTAAGGTAAGGTCTCACAGCATAACGTCAGATCTCAATGTAAGGCAAGGTGTCACAGCGTAACGTAAAGTCTCACTCAGCGTAACGTATAAGGTCTCACAACGTAACGTAAGGTATCACAACTTAAGGTAAGGTCTCGCAGCGTAACGTAAAGTCTCATAACGTAACGTAAGGTCTAATAATGTAACGTATGGTCTCACAACGTAACGTAAGGTATCACAACTTAAGGTAGGGTCTCACAATGTAACGTAAGGTCTCACAACTTAAGGTAAGGTCTCACAGCGTAACGTAAAGTCTCACAACGTAACGTAAGGTCTAATAATGTAATGTAAGGTCTCACAACGTAACGTACGGTCTCACAACGTAACGTAAGGTCTCACAACTTAACGTACGGTCTCACAACGTAACGTAAGGTCTCGCAACGTAACGTAAGGTCTCGCAACGTAACGTAAGGTCTCACAACTTAACGTACGGTCGCGCAACGTAACGTAAGGTCTCACAACTTAACGTACGGTCTCACAACGTAACGTAAGGTCTAATAATGTAACGTAAGGTCTCGCAACGTAACGTAAGGTCTCACAACTTAACGTACGGTCTCACAACGTAACGTAAGGTCTCGCAACGTAACGTCAGATCTCAACGTAAGGTAAGGTGTCACGAGGTAAGGCAAGGTGTCACAGCGTAACGTAAAGTCTCACAACGTAACGTATAAGGTCTCACAACGTAACGTAAAGTCTCACAACGTAACGTAGGGTCTAATAACGTAACGTAAGGTCTCACACAGTGGCGCAACGCTCATTATATTTATTTATTTATTTATTACGTTTTGCCACATTGGTATACTATAGATAATAAGTACATAGGTGTATTGTGTGAGTGAGTGTGCTTTAAGTAATTAGATTTCAGTAAAGTTAATAATAATAAAATAAAAAATAAGTAAATTTACAATTAAATCACAATAACAAATTTACAATTACGTGGCAGGGTGCCCACAACAGCTTAATGCCAATTACTGCGGTCTCAAGTAAATAAAGTAAATAAGTAAATAATAATAATAATTATTATAATAATTATAATAATAATAATAATAATAATAATAATAATAATAATAATAATAATAATAATAATAATAATAATAATAATAATAATATAAGTTTCAGACATCAGATGCAGCAACGGATCGCTTCGTTGAGACCTCGGGTTGAGTTGCATTTTGTGCAAATCGATTTCCATGATCTGGGGTCTTCAGGGTTGTAAATTTGAAGTACTGCTGCTATGTAGTAGGACAGGAGGTTGCTTTTAAAACTGGAGAAAGCGGTCCCTCGAGCTGTTTCTTGTTGTTCTGATAGGAATGTACGGAGTAGGTAAGATTTCGGGATCGATTATAGCCATGTTATTAATAATTTTGAAGAAGAAGATTAAGTCCAGGTATTCGTGCCAGTAGGAAACTGGAAGTAGGTTTAATGTCAGCAGTCGTTGTCTGTAAGTTACTGATGATTGGAATGGAAGATTCAGAATTACTTTGGTAGCGCGCCGTTGAACCCGTTCCACGCGTCTGATAAGTTCCACAGATTGCGGGGACCATACCTGAGTTGCATACCCGAGATGTGGACGTACGATTGCAAGGTAGATTGTGCGACGGACACAAGGATCTGTGACCTCTCTTAAGGAACGACGTACCAAACCAAGCACTCTGTTTGCAGCTGAGGTTTGGACAGCAACCTGTTTTGACCATGTTAAATCTTGCGTCATCCAAATACCAAGATCTCGTTCACATTTAAGGTTTCCGATCGCTTTATCTTTGAGGTGGTACTGATGTTTGATTGGTACCTTTCTACGGGTAATAGACTGAGATTTTGTCTTTGTTTCATTAAAGCAGAGTCCAGAAGTTTTTGTCCATTTTTCCAAACTGTCAAGGTCTTGTTGGAGGAGCTTTGCATCCGAACAAGAGTTGATTGTTTTAAACAACTTTGTGTCGTCTGCGAAACACGCGACAGTCGAAGATTGAACAGAATCTGGTAGCTTGTTTATATAGAGTAAAAAAAGCATAGGTCCAAGAATAGATCCTTGCGGAACGCCTGAAGTAACGGGAAGAGTAGATGAGGTTGCTCCGGGGATGATAACGCGCTGTTTACGCCCTAACAAATATGAACAAAACCAGGTATGTAAGTTTCCATGAATATTGATATCACGCAATTTCTCGAGTAATATGGAGTGTCGCACTTTATCAAAGGCTTTGCTCATGTCGAGGTAAATTACGTCTGTTTGTTTACCATTGTCCAATTGGTGACCAATATTCTCAAGAACCTGAACTAACTGAGTAGTACAAGACTTACCAGGAATAAACCCATGTTGATCTGAATTGATGTACTGCAAGAGATGATATCTTATCTTATATCTCTTAATTATAGTTTGGGTTAGGGCGAGAACTAAGGGCCCCCGACAGTTGGGGGCCCTGAGGGGCCCCCAGCCCCTCCCCATGTCAGTCAAATCATGACAACAAGGGCCCCATACCAAATATGCCTAAGGGCCCCGTCTTCCTCCGTTACGCCACTGGTCTCACAACTTAGGCAAGGTCTCAGAACGTAACGTAAGGTCTCACAACTTAACATAAAGTTTTACAACGTAAAGTCTTGCAATGTAGGGTAACAGTTTCACAGCGTAGTAGTAGGTTTTACGTTTTACCACTAAACTAATACGTTAAAGTGAAAGATAACGTCTTAGCAACACAGCTTTCTTTTTCAGATGTGTAGAAAATATAAAAGTTAGGTTCATATTTTTGTGCCGTAATTAATAAGTTTTAACGCACGTGCGATTCGTAGCTCATGGGATAATCACTAGTACACAAAGTCCCAATTTGTGCTGCTGTGTTATAAATAATTTTTAGCCTAGCCAAATTATATATCAATTAAAGGGTATTGGCAATAAAAATTAAGTTTGTCTCATTTGAAAGATCTCGTCAAATGGTATAACAATTTTTCCGTATCTGTTTTGGTTTTGGAAATATTTCGGCCAAAGACAGCGTACTGTCCGCCATCTTGTTGTAATATTGGGTCTAATTAACTAGGAAATTGGTGACGTCACAACCAGGGTAAACCTGATGAAACTACTCCGTGGGTGACCAAGTTTCCACGGAAGGCTTTTTAAATGTTGTGGGTCAATTTAAAATGGAAATAGCGCAACAAAATCGAGTTTCTAGCTCATAATGTCATAAGGTTGGCAAGATAAAAATTTCACTTTACCCTGCTTATGATGTCACATGCATATCGAAAATAATTCCAAGATGGTGGACAGCAGGCTGCCTTTGGTCCAAATATTTCCAAAACCAAAACAGATACGGAAAAATTGTAAAAGGTCTTCTTATACCATTTGACGAGTTCTTTCAAATGAGACAAACTTAATTTTTATTGCCAATACCCTTTAAATAGTTTAATTGATCAGTGAATAATTAATTATTTAATCACGTTTAAGGAGATTTTCAGCATTAACTGTTAAGGTGATTTTTGTCCAGACCCCGACCAACCCTCCCTTCTAATCCCTAATCCACCCCTGCAGATTTCAACCATTTTTAATGTGCACCAGATGACATCTTAATAGAAATCCACTTTCCAATTGCCCTATAAATAGTTTAATTTCTCAATTACTGTACATTCATAGGCTTTAAAAGTTATTGATGCAGTTAAGAATGCCATTCAGTTTCGTGATGACGAAGCGTTTCAACAGGCCCTGGAGAAAGTCAAGCAAAGACCACTGATTGGTAAGGCTTTCTGGCTAGTTTTGCCACCGATGATTCACGGTCCGAATTATAGTGCTTCAAAACAGCTTCACTACTTTTTATAATACAGTAGTCGGTAGTTGAGAATCCAAAACACGTGCATAAACAATTCGGGAAAAGAATAAAACTAAATGTTATGCGTAATTAAACAGTCTGACAATCAAAAACTGTTACCAAATAAATAGCAACAGTTGTTGCTATGGCAACAATGAAGTATCAAAATGGCTGCCAATTACCCTTCAAACTAATTTAATTCGAAAAAATCTTTGGTGACCCCCAATTTTTATTTCATTAGAACTTTTGTTGAAGTATGAGTAATCAATAGACCGATTTTAAAAAAGTTCTGTAGAACGAATAATTTTTTTCTTCCGGAAAAATCATGTTTGTTAATTTTTAAAAAATTTCGTTCTACAGAATTTTACTGTGGGCTTTTACTGTACTATTAAGTTACGTGGAAAAATCAAAGATTGATTGATCGATGGATCAATTGATAGATTGATTGGTTGATTGATTGATTGATTGATTGGTTGATCGATTGATTGATAGATTGATTGATTGATGGATTGATTGATTGGTTGATTGATTGATTGGTTGATTGGTTGATTGATTGATTGATTGATTGGTTGGTTGATTGATTGATTGATTGATTTGATTGATTGGTTATTAATTACTCTAGATGCTGGATTCGCTGAGAAAATAGAACTTCTGCAGAGAATCCAGGAAAAGGAAGATTATGCTGATTTCCACGATGTTGTCGACCAGGCACTTGGTGAGTTTCATAACTGTGAATATTGCAGCTACCATTTGCGGCAAACTATTTCACACACTTGGTTACTTTTGAAAAGTGATGTTTGACTAATTAACTCAACACAATCGCGTTTTGCGTTTGAATTCGTGTTTGGACAAGCATTAAACGCGATCGCGTTTGCAGCGCTTACCCTAAACGCGATTGCGTTTCCCCCCAAACGTTATTGCGTTCCCCCCCAAACGTTATTGCGTTTTCCACAAACGTTATTGCGTTTTCTCCAAACGTTATTGCGTTTTCCCCAAACGTTATTGCGTTTTCTCCAAACGTCATTGCGTCTTCCCCAATCGTTATTACGTTTCCCCCAAGCGGTAGTGCGTTTCCCTAAACGTTATTGCGTTTCCCCCGAACGTTATTGCGTTTCCCCACGAACGTTATTACGTCTTCCTCAAATGTTATTGCTTCTCTCTCCAAACGGTATTGCGTTTCCCCCTAACGTTTTCACTGAAGCGTGTGATCGGTTAGTTAAAAATAGATACGCAATGCGTACATATATTTACCGCATTTCTACGTACCGTGCGTTGGCCAATCAGAACTCGATTGTCACATGGATAATTTGCGAAGATTGTACAACCTCGAGCAACGCCAGCTTTTAGCGCAGCCTAACCTGAATTAATATGCGGAAGGTATTTGTATTTAAAGTATGTAAATGTTGTATTTATGTAAATTACTAGTAGTGCACACGGTGCGAACGTATAAATTACTCACGCGATTAGTAACAAGTCATTTAAAGTGCCTATCTCACCTGTGGAGATTTTACATATTCGTAATCTTTGGGTTCTCCTGAGCAAAATTGCAATATATCTTGTCAGCCGAAAATTTCATCTTCGTGGAGTTTCTCGCTGTCAAAGTTACCGGATGTGATGTCACAAGAGGCATTCCAAACCAGTTTTCTTTTGTTACTTGCCACAAAAATGCCTCTTGTGACATCACATCCGGTAACTTTGACAGCGAAAAACTCCATGAAGATGAAATTTTCGGCTGACAAGATATATTGCAATTTTGCTCAGGAGAACCCAAAGATTACTAATATGTAAAATCCCCACAGGTGAGATAGGCACTTTAACACTTGACAACAGATCTGTTTATTTGTTGCAACGATCACACGAACGTGACGTCATTAAACACTCCACCTGAATCCGCAGTATGTAAAATCCCCAATCATGATGTAGGCACTTCAAGTGCAAATCGTCAAAAACGGATTAAAGTGTAGTTCTCTGATTGGGAAGTTCGCACTGTTGAAGGGTATTGGCAATAAAAATTAAATTTGTCCCATTTGAAATAACTCGTCAAATGGTATAAGAAGACCTTTCGTACTTTTTCTGTATCTTTCTTGTGTTTTGAAATATTTCGACCAAAGACAACGTGCTGTCCACCATCTTGTTGTAACATCGCGTCTAATTAACTAGGAAATTGGTGACGTCACAAGCAGGATAAACCTGATGAAATTAGTCCGTGTGTGACCAAATTTCCACGGAAGGCTTTTTAAATGTTGTGGGTCAATTTAAAATGGAATTAGCGCAACAAAATCGAGTTTCTAGCTCATAATGTCGTAAGGTTGGCAAGATAAAAATTTCACTTTACCCTTCTTATGATGTCACATGCATATCGAAAATAATTCCAAGATGGCGGACAGCACGCTGACTTTGGTCCAAATATTTCCAAAACCAAAACAGATACGGAAAAATTGTAAAAGGTCTTCTTATACCATTTGACGAGTTCTTTCAAATGAGACAAACTTAATTTTTATTGCCAATACCTTAAGATATTTTGTGATATTTCATATGCTTGTGTCAAACACGTGTTTGTTCATATACTTCATGTTACATTTTATACAGCACAACTGATAGATGTCCAGGAGAAAGCCAAGACCGGAAAGACTTCGCTGAATCGACCAATGGAAGTGCTAAATGAAGTACTGCCGGTTTTTGAAAAGGCGTGCAGTGTATTCACCGAGAAGGTGGAATTATCACCGATAGTGCACAAGAACTTAGCCCAATGTGATAAAACCAGGAACCAGATTAAGGAATGTCTGCACATGGACAGACAAGACGTCGAGGAGGCCAAGCAACTCGAGAAGAAGTGTGAAAAACTCCTAGGCAAGTATATATACATGCATGAACATACTCGATCACAGTGATGGATCCAGCTTGATCTGGTAGGGGGGGGGGGGGGTGCTGCTGGGGTGGATCTAGAATTTTTTTTAACCTTAGTGAAACCATTCCTAGGGGGGTCCGGGGATATGCCGCCCGGAAAATTTTTGAAATTTGGACCTCTGAAATGGCATTTCCTGCATTCTGACGGTACTTTGAAGAGAGATTTAAAAGTTTTAAATCGTGTTTTCAATAACGCATTTTATCAAACCTGGAAGGTGTCAAATAAATTTAGGGATAAAGTGGACATTTTATTATGAATTTTATTAGAGATATCACAAGGAAGCTAGACATTAGAAATGTAATTGACATTTTCAATTAAATCCACGTCGCATCCCACTGCAGCATGGCACTAATTGAGTAATTGGCACCCCCCCTGCACCCCCTTGCCAAGGGCCAGGAGGGTGCGCACCCCCCGCACCCCCCTGTAAATCCATCACTGCTCGATCAGGCCTAATCCCTCACCCGTCCCATATGCGCTCGACTCGCTTCAGCATAGATAATAACCTGAGTATCAGTCTCTCTTTGAAAGAGAGCCTGACACAAATCATTGATTCTTCTCCTCCGCCCCCTATTCATGTGACGCGCCATAGCCAATAAAAATCACTTCCTGTTTTGTATTGCGTGTGTCTGTAAAAAGCTTCACCGAACAAATTAACATCTAACGAAATCGAACCTCAAAAAATTCACTGCTTGTGCATAAACATCTTCAAACACACGTTTATTCAGTTTTCAAGTAATCTTTCGAAGTGGCAATGCCGAAGTAAAATCTAGTACTGTATACTGCAATGAACCAGCAATTTGCAATTAGGGAAATTATTTATACGATCGGGATTCGGGAACCACCAAATATTTTAATATTTGATTACAACAATTCTCAAATATATTCCCAGATATTTTAATTAAATGCACAACGGCAATTCCGATTTTCCGAATAGCCACAACATTTTAAATGTTTTCACCAAACGTTTTGATGTTTCACCCCATTTCAACGACTGCTTTAGCTTGGCGACGGGATAATAATTTGTCTCACGCGTTTCAGTTCAGATTCAGGCATTCAGTCAAGCAAAAGCTGCAAAGCGGCCTTGATATGGTTTGTATATATTCAGACTTAATATACGTACAGTATACTTACGTATAAATTCCAATAGACTATAAATTACGGACACTGCGTTCGCTTTTCCGATCAGAATGAACTTTCAAGCGCAATTGTTTCTTCCCGTAGTCAGACGACAAGACAGCAGCACTACAGCAGTGTTTTGTTTTGACAGCTAGGCTGGCTTTCAATACTACACATTGCACAGTTCTTGCTCTTCCTTCACGCATAGTATTACGGGCAAAACGCGGAGGTTCCTTCTTCAGCTTCTTTAATCGCTCTTGTCCATGAAAATGGCAAAAACGCTAACGGTAAATTTGAGAAAACACAAACTTTCTAGTCGGAGTCTTGGGCGGCTTGGCGGCTCTCGGCAACTTTCGATTTTCGAATCAGTTAATTACTTAATTTCCGTTGATGTATTTCCGGCTTTTGTCTCTCAACCAATCAGGGTTTCGTCCAGATTCGGTACGCAATGGAAGGGGAACTGGATAGAAACCTTACGAAACGGGAAACGATGTTTGCACAACTTGCTATGGTAATTATACACGTATAAGGGGCTAATGCACCAAACGGGTGGTCCCACATGGCTAAAATCAGACACTACTGAACTTAAGTGATATTACACTATTGTTTAATTTCAGCAATAACTGATCGTGGCCATGTGGGACCACCCGTTAGGTGTATTAGCTGCTTATAAGTGTATAATTACCATAGCAAGTTGTGCAAACATAGTTTCAGGTTTTGTAACATCGTTTCAAGTTGCCTATCCAGTTTCCCCCCTTTCATTATCTATGGCTTCAGAGAACCCTTTCGAGTTGCCGAATTTTGAGAAACTGAATTAACAGTTGCCTGCGGAAGAGGCTAAGTTCAGACAGGCAAAACTTGCGGCTGTCGACTGGGACCTAATTCCGGTTGACCTGTCATTGCTGAGCATTCTCGTTTAAGATTGATTGTGTAAAAGATTTTCAACTGGAAGTTCTAGAGAAATTGGTTAATATCTGGATCGGGAAAGTCACTTATATTTCAGTCAGCGTCTATGGTTTTTGATGACGTGAAATTAATTTATGCAATACGTCACAGACACGCTCTGTGGCTCACGCGTCCAACCGTCTTTCCGGGGGAGGTAATTACACCGGGGCCCTGGAGAACATCTACCGAGGGGGGGAAATGGTTAAACTAGGTCAAAATCTTTAATGTTTAAACTTTTACTTTATGTTTTGTAATTGTTGTTTTTTTCAAATAAGTCTTTAATTTTTTTGCAGAGGAAGCCGTGAGGGGCAGCAAGGCAGATGTTGATATTGTCGAGGGCAAAATAAGAGAGGAAGAACAGGTCAACATCTTGAAATGGTTCAAAGATACAAGAGAAGAGACGAATGGTCAGATGGATTATCTCACTTCTGACTTTGAACAAATGAAGAACAATTGTGCTGAGGATATTCAGTTCACTGGTTCGTATTTTTAAGAATTGTTTAAATATTTTATAAACTAAAAATTTTGGGGAGCATTTGGGGAGCACGGTTGGCGTGTGCTGTTAGGGCGCTGCCTCTCACCAATAGTTAAGCCCGATTGGACGGGGTTAGTACTTGGATGGGTGACCGTCTGGGAATAACCCTGTTCTCGAGATTGAGACTCATGCGAGTAGAGTTTAGTTGGTCTCTCCTGTGCTTCGAGGGTTTTTCGCCGGGTTCTCCGGTTTTCCTCCCTCCGTAAAACCAACACCTAGGTCTTAGCTGTAATTCGTGGGCCGATATGTGTCGTATGGTGGCTGCCTGAGCGCCTTTAATATGCCTTCGACTTTGAAAACCTTAAAGTTGAATTTGCGCGGTATAAATCAATGTTATTAAAATTATTAAATTTCTTGATGATGATGATGATGATGATGACGATGTGATGGTGGTGGTGATGGTGTGGTCATTGCCAGAAATTCGCGACATCCGATTGCGCAACACCCGCTGGTGGCCAATTATGACTGATCGAATTCACAAAATTTGTATAGGATTTAATAGGGGAGGCGCGTGTTTTTTTTGGAATAAATGAATAAATTGTCATGTTTCTCAAAATGCGAAGCTGGAAGCTTGTAAGGTTAATATTGAAGAACATGGGATAAATCTTATCCTATATTTGCAAAATTTCGGTTGTCGTTCAGAAAATATATAAATGCTACTGGTTCTCTATGGATTACACTGTGTCAGTAAGAATAAAACACCTAGTTGCATATTTAAAACCGCTCGTGAAAGAGCTGCATAGGAAAGTCGAACATGAGAAGCTCAATCGTGGTAGTAGAAGGTCTGAGGATTCCTGATAAACTAATAGCGTAACGTTTTAATATACTTTCGCTTGTCGTTGACATTGTTGTGTTTTAGGAAGAAGGAAGATAAGCACAGAACTCCTGATCCGCCATCGAAACCTTCCTGTTTTAAAATTGCCATAACTCCGCCGCGCGATATTCTGCAGTATCGCAACTCTTTTGGTATTGAATTGATGCTTGTTGTCTGCTTGTTTTAATTACCATGGTTTGAATATCGACGCACGCATTATTTTAGACATATTTGCCGCTGAGTTATAGGTTTTGAACTACTTTTGGACCATCCTAATGAGGCCGAAAGCCAGATGGGGAGAGCAGCGGGATATCGGAAATTTACCAGATCGTATATCAGGAATATACCGAATACTCATGCGCTATCACGTAAAACGCTGACAAAGACACGTATGTCTTGCAGACTCAAATGTCGCGTATTTCTGGCCATGTGATGGTGATTATGATGATGATGATAAAGATGATGATGAGGACGATAGTGATGATGGTTCTTTCCTTTCCTTTCCTTCTTCTTTCCGTCCTTCCTTTCTTCCTTTTTCCCCCCTTACTTTCTTCTTACCTTTCTTCACTCCTTTCCTGCCATCTATATCCAGTCAGCCATGCATCCAGCTAGCAACCCCACCCACTGGAACCCAAAGTCATCAGACAGTTCATCTAAACCACACTCACTGTCATCGACATTTTGTCTTACTTCTCTGCAAAACATTTTAATTCACCGTAGTTCAACTATTTTGACACAACCGTAAGTGCCACTAACCCCAAAAATATTTTCTGGGGATTCAAATAGCCCTTGTTGAGTATATTAGCACCAACTTATCTTTTCTGTTATTGAACACTTTCATTTTTTATGCCCCTTCAAACTTGCAAAATTTCGCATCTGTTTCTCCCATGGCGGAGCAGTGAGGGGAATGGGTATAGGATGCGTATGACGTAACACCAGGAATTCGTCTTCAAAAATCTATAAAGTGTAGTACACTGGAACTATAATAAAATAATTAAAATGAAAAATATCGCCAAACTGGCTATAAACGTAACCTGGGTACGTTCTTTCCTATTTACTTTACAGTAAAAAAAAAATAGAATTCCTGCATGGTATTACGTCACAAACCCTTCTCGACGCAGTCTCCCATCGTGTCCGTCATTATCGCCACTTCAATCGATTCTTAAATCAAGAGGATTTTACCAATTTAGTTAATTTATATTGCATTCGTCATCATTTGGATTGGCAATGTTTATTCGTGCAAAAAACTTTTTGGGGTTAGTGGCACTTTAAGAAAAGTATATTTTTTATAGAAAAGACATTGGAGGTTCAGGTCGCAAGCAAGAAACAAGCTCTTGAAAAGTTTGAACGCAAGAACAATGAGCTTGCGGAAGAGATATGCGACTTCTTGGACAGAGAAGAGACGCTTAAGGAAAAGCTTCGTCTGGTACAGGAACATCGAAATGCCTTAGAGGAAGAACAGGAACTTAGGAAAGCCGCACAAGACAAAGCTGACGTGGTAGGTGTATGCTAGCTAATAAACATGCACTCTTCGTCTTTTTCTTTCCTTTCTCTTTCCTTCTATATCTATTTTATCTCAAACTCATTAATAATTCATGAGGAAAACACGAAGGAAATCAGTACCGTGTCTGTGGTTTGGATATCGGAGGAAGAAATTACATAAATATAATTAAGCAAACTTTTACCTTGATTTTCTCTTAACCTACTGATTTGTTTGAGATGCTATATCAAACACTCGAAGGAGTGTTTCATCAGGATATCCAAACACTTCGAAGTTTGTTCAAAAACCTCGGCTTCGCCTCGATTTTCAACAAACGTCTCAGTGTTTGGATATCCTGATGAAACACTCCTCCTCGTGTATGATATATTACATCGCCGTTTATTTGGTTTTTTTCTCTTCCTTTCTCTTTCTCTATTTTCCTCTATCTTCTTGTCCTTTCCACTCTTTCTCTCATTTTCATTTTCACTCTTCCTCTTTCTCCATCTCCTTCTTAAAAAGGAATTTTCTTCTTACTCTTCCTTATCCTCCTCCTTTCCCTCTCAGCGGTATGAAGGCATGGCTCTCTGTTTGAACATTAAAACTTCCTATTCTCCGAGATTTTAAAGTGCCTATGAAATTAAATTTTTTATTGCTTCATTTGAAAGAGCATCAAAAAGTATAGCCTGATTATCAGACGGTATGGTGTTCGCTCACTCCACCTCCCCGTCTGATGGACTTCACGGGGTTTCATGTTCTGTGACGTATTATCCTTTGTAGTGCAGCAGCCAATCGCAATGCATTTGTTTCACTTTTCGGGCATACCTTGCATACATAATTAGTTCTCAAAAACTAAAACCTTCGCTCTGATTGGTTAAAGGATAATACGTCACAGAACATGAAACCCCGTGAAGTCCATCAGACGGGGAGGTGGAGTGAGCGAACACCATACCGTCTGATAATCAGGCTACAAAAAGTAGGACAATATGCACTTTACCGTTCCTTGATATCTTTTATAGTTCCAGAGTTATAAAGATTTAAAGATGTCAAAATGAAGAAAAAATATGGCACAAACAAATTGCTGATTCAGCTCAAATTGGTTTGCATGTTAATTTGGTGAATGTTTAAATGAACTATAGCTCAGTTACTATGTGTGAGAATCAAATGAACCTTTGCAGACACATAGTGCAAGATGAAACACAGTTGATAATATCACCAATTTTGTTGGTAAGGTAACACTGTTTTACCCAGGCCCCTTGCACGGATTTTATAAAACACCATGTATTTATCTCTGTGGGCATAATTTTCAAATTATTATAGTATAAACGTATTTTAGGCATGCATAGGTACGACAAGCACATGTCTGATATTATTTTATATATAAAATCCGTGCAAGGGGCCTGGGTACAACAGTGTTAACCTTGCCAACAAAATTGGCGATATTATCAACTGTGTTTCATCTTGCACTATGTGTGCAAAGGTTCATTTGATTCTGACGCATAGTAACTGAGCTATAGTTCATTTAAACATTCACCAAATTAACATGCAAACCACATGACGTCACAATTTGTGCTGAATCAGCAATTTGTTTGTGCCATATTTTTTCTTTATTTTGACATCTTTAAATCTTTATAACTGTGGAACTACAAATGATATCAAGGAACGGTAAACTGCATATTGTCCTACTTTTAGCAATAAAAAAATTCTTTTCATAGGCACTTTAACCAAAATCAGTAAAGGCGGGTAATAATTTACAATTTTATTTCCATGACAACAAGATCACGTGAATGATTGGCGGCCGTATTGGATTAAAGTGCTCATGACATGAAGATTCACTCCCGTTTTTTATTATTGTTTTTGAAAGAACATTTAAAAATAATGGAAAATGGCTTTTGCATGCGTTTTAGATCTTATCTCATTCTTGAGTTATCGACTACAACATTTCAGCTATGACGTCATTAGTTGTGCAAAGCATAAAACGGAAAATTAATTATATCTTCTCATTGTTTTGACCAATCTCGTTCCCAGAGCCCACGTTCCCCACCCGGGAAACGAGAGACTCTGGGATAATCCGTTTCAAATCACAGGATTCTTGAGGTACGCATGCGTAAATATCCGAGTGGAATCTGGATAGTATGTTCTCCTTGTTTGACTTTTCCCCAAACAAGTCAATGGGGTTGCTGGCGAAGTTCGAATTACAGCATCTACACACATACGGCGAAGATATCGATCGCGGCAACGTCTTCACTGGAGTCTTGTCGTCCGACATCTTTGTTATTTTGGTTTTATTAATTCTACTTCCGGTCACTTCAGACCAACTCCTGCTCACTATTCAGCCAATAACGTAACGATTTGAAACGGATTATCCCAAAGTCTCTCATTTCCCGGGTGGGGAACGTGGGCTCTGGGAACGAGATAGTAATAACTTGTGATTTATTTTTCTGAATAAATTTATAAATGAAATGGATTGTCTATACTGTTTGGAGCGGCTGAGCTCACAGTGAAATTATTTTTTTTAGGTAGAATAAGTTCAGCGGTGACTACAATCATAGAAAGCGTATACTGTTATCTATTTATTTTAAATTTAACTTTTGGGGTCATATTTGTTAAGGTTCATCAAAATGTTGAGGATCAGTTACAGCTGATGTTGGACAACCTGAGAAATCTTCTTGCTAAAGTAGATACTGCTAATGTGGTTCTCAAACAAACTAAAGGTACTTTTTTAAAGCTTTCTATGCACCGTATTCATAAAGATGGCCATTGGCCGCCAATTTGTATTCTTTTATAGGCATTTACAAAATTAGCTTCTCCAGTTTCGTTTTTGCGTTTACTTTAAAGGTTATTAAAAGAATGGTTATAAAATAATTTATAAAATACCCTGGTTACTATGCGTGTTGTCATTGGTTGTTGCATGCCCATGATCTATTAGAGGACAGACACATGGACACGTCAGATTACGTCCGCTGACTTACTTTTTCCCTTTTTCATGCCCTATAATCCGACAAGAGTTTCGATAAAAACCTTTTAAATTTTTGTGGTGTATTAAACAAATAGATTTCAATTTTTTTGTTGTCTGTTCAGTTAACCACGTTGTGTCGTTGTGACGTCATCTGTGCATCTATAACTGAACAGACAACGGCAAAATAGAATCTCTTTGTTAAATAGATTAGCGGCCATCTTTATAAATAGGGTGTATTGTGATCAGTTGCTGAGCGAGTTTGGAATTTCGGATTTAACTGTTTGCTCACTAAATGAGATATGTTGCACAGTGGAACTTCAGAAGTGATTTTACCGTTTGTTTTATATAATTTTATGCCATATATATTTTTGGCGTTAAGAATAGTGCCTGTACATGTAATAATAGGTCAGACGTACTAACGAACCTGCAATCTTCTAATGACTGGTCAGACGCACTAACGAACCTGCAATCTTCTAATGACTGATCAGACGCACTAACGAACCTGCAATCTTCTAATGACTGGCCAGACGCACTAACGAACCTGCAATCTTCTAATGACTGGTCAGACGTACTAACGAACCTGCAATCTTCTAATGACTGATCAGACGTACTAACAAACCTGCAATCTTCTAATGACTGATCAGACGTACTAACAAACCTGCAATCTTCTAATGACTGGTCAGACGCACTAACGAACCTGCAATCTTCTAATGACTGGTCAGACGCACTAACGAACCTGCAATCTTCTAATGACTGGTCAGACGCACTAACGAACCTGCAATCTTCTAATGACTGGTCAGACGCACTAACGAACTGCAATCTTCTAATGACTGATCAGACGCACTAACGAACCTGCAATCTTCTAATGACTGGCCAGACGTACTAACGAACCTGCAATCTTCTAATGACTGGTCAGACGCACTAACGAACCTGCAATCTTCTAATGACTGGCCAGACGCACTAACGAACTGCAATCTTCTAATGACTGGTCAGACGTACTAACGAACTGCAATCTTCTAATGACTGGTCAGACGCACAAACCTGCAATCTTCTAATGACTGGTCAGACGCACTAACAAACTGCAATCTTCTAATGACTGGTCAGACGTACTAACAAACTGCAAAACCTTTTAAATTTTTGTGGTGTATTAAACAAATAGATTTCAATTTTTTTGTTGTCTGTTCAGTTAACCACGTTGTGTCGTTGTGACGTCATCTGTGCATCTATAACTGAACAGACAACGGCAAAATAGAATCTCTTTGTTAAATAGATTAGCGGCCATCTTTATAAATAGGGTGTATTGTGATCAGTTGCTGAGCGAGTTTGGAATTTCGGATTTAACTGTTTGCTCACTAAATGAGATATGTTGCACAGTGGAACTTCAGAAGTGATTTTACCGTTTGTTTTATATAATTTTATGCCATATATATTTTTGGCGTTAAGAATAGTGCCTGTACATGTAATAATAGGTCAGACGTACTAACGAACCTGCAATCTTCTAATGACTGGTCAGACGCACTAACGAACCTGCAATCTTCTAATGACTGATCAGACGCACTAACGAACCTGCCAATCTTCTAATGACTGGTCAGACGTACTAACGAACCTGCAATCTTCTAATGACTGATCAGACGTACTAACAAACCTGCAATCTTCTAATGACTGATCAGACGTACTAACAAACCTGCAATCTTCTAATGACTGGTCAGACGCACTAACGAACCTGCAATCTTCTAATGACTGGTCAGACGCACTAACGAACCTGCAATCTTCTAATGACTGGTCAGACGCACTAACGAACCTGCAATCTTCTAATGACTGGTCAGACGCACTAACGAACTGCAATCTTCTAATGACTGATCAGACGCACTAACGAACCTGCAATCTTCTAATGACTGGCCAGACGTACTAACGAACCTGCAATCTTCTAATGACTGGTCAGACGCACTAACGAACCTGCAATCTTCTAATGACTGGCCAGACGCACTAACGAACTGCAATCTTCTAATGACTGGTCAGACGTACTAACGAACTGCAATCTTCTAATGACTGGTCAGACGCACAAACCTGCAATCTTCTAATGACTGGTCAGACGCACTAACAAACTGCAATCTTCTAATGACTGGTCAGACGTACTAACAAACTGCAATATTTAATGACTGGTCAGACGTACTAACGAACTGCAATCTTCTAATGACTGGTGGTCAGACGCATTAACGAACCTGCAATCTTCTAATGACTGGTCAGACGCACTAACGAACCTGTAACCTTGTAATGACTGGTCAGCCGCACTAACGAACTTGTAAACTTCTAATGACCAGTCAGACACCCTAAGCAACTTGCAATCTTCTAATAACCGGTCTGACGCTTTAACGAGCCTGCAACTTTCTAATGACGGATCTTTAAAATGCTGCCGCTTCAATCCCTGTCTGGGGCCCAGAAATATTTTCTGAGTAATTTGAGCTTGAAGAACGTCTACCAAACGCTTATTATTTATTTTTGCTTCGACATAATGAAGACTTTTGTTTCTTTTAAAGATGTGTGTAACATGCTTTTCAGTAAGTCTGTTGAAAGCAAGAGCATGAAAAATCAGGACCTGGAGAATCAGTTAATTCGAAGCAAGGGTTTGAAGCATACTGCGTTGATAGCTCAGGCTGTGAACTGCAAGAGTACCACTGAAACGCAAAAGTCAACAGTAACCTACTTGAATGATAAGGTAAGAAAGTTTTTCTGGGTTGGGAGAGTGTTTTCAGCTTCAAGTTGTTAAAGTTTTATAGTAAGGTTTGATATACTGCCGAAACAGAGAACGTAGGAGTCTAACGTTTCGAGCGATGGCCCTTCGTCAGAGAGAAACGTAAAGAGTGTAAACAAAACAGTAAACTTATATCGGAAAGATAATCCAACCTCGTCCCCAGGGCCATTTGTGGGGGCTGGGCCAAGATGGCGGCCAAAAAAAAAATGGCGGGAACAAATGGCGGTTATACGTCCATGTCCTATTTACACGAATTGCCATCCTTAGGTTAGGTTTTGTGTTGGGGTAAGTTCAGAGTTTCATCCCTTTCCTCTCTTCTCCTCTTCTCCCTCGCGTGATGTAGGACATGGAATTATTACCCAAATGGCCCTATCACAGGCTGCAAAAAAATGAGCCATATTTTGACTCATTTTTGACTCGGACCCAGTCTTCACTAAGTTTATCGCGCCTAGTCGGGCTCAATTTTTTCTGAATATTTAGTTCAGCTTGACTGACCCAAACTGAAAACAATCAAAACATTCATTTCCAAATACATTGTCGAATTATTAAAATAAATAGACTTTTAATAAATATCTGTAAATGCTTAGTATTTATAATTTGCTTCACCGTTGTACCAAATTCGCAAGAATCTGGATTGCCGTTGTCTGGCCTTGTTTTCGTGAGTTTTCGGCGGATTCAATTCAGCGTTTTGATAAACATTTAGGCTTCGTTCAGTCGAGAATTCTTGTTTGAAAAAAGCCTGCTTCTCAATGACCAAACACGTAAATTCTGCCCTGTGGTGTACTTTCCTTTCGCAGCCAAAATACATTTTGACTTTGTTCACCAAGTCTTTTGTTCGCCCGATTTAGAAAACACTCTAAATTGCCGTCCCATGGACTTCGTTGTATGGCAGCCAGGGCACAGAGATGACACGACCCATCATTACATATTCTTCCGACGTTTTTACGGGTGTTTCGCCAGCTTTTCATCCATTTTGAAGTTGTTTTTAACAGCCGGCAATTCTGGTGTCACTTATTTAATATAATTTGAGCCCTAAACAAATGCCCGCGAGCTAGCCTGCAGCCCGCCTTGTTTCCACCAATCAGAATACCTAAAACATCCAATGTTATCTCGACCAATCAGATGTGGAGATAGCTGAGCCTGTCCCAGGGCCATTTGTTCTTGGCCGCCATCTTGGCACAGCCCCCACAAGTGGCCCTGGGGACGAGGTTGAAAGATAAGCATGTGACAAAAAAATAGCCAATCATATCAAAATGACAATCAGTCTCGTTCCCAGAGCCCACGTTCCCCACCCGGGAAACGAGAGACTGGGATAATCCGTTTCAAATCGTTACGTTATTGGCTGAATAGTGAGCATGAGTTGGTCTGAAGTGACCGGAAGTAGAATTAATAAAACCAAAATAACAAAGATGTCGGACGACAAGACTCCAGTGAAGACGTTGCCGCGATCGATATCTTCGCCGTATGTGTGTACATGCTGTAATTCGAGCTTCGTCAGCAACCCCATTGACTTGTTTGGGGAAAAGTCAAACAAGGAGAACATACTATCCAGATTCCGCTTCGGATATTTACGCATGCGTACCTCAACCGGATTTGAAAACGAAATTTGAAACGGATTATCCCAGAGTCTCTCGTTTCCCGTGTGGGGAACGTGGACTCTGGGAACGAGATTAAATGACAACAACAAATCGGTAATGAGATAAGGAAAATTAGCCAATCGGATGAAAACAACAATAACAAATCAATAATGAGATGCAAAGGACGTTTGCTATTTCCACCGTCGATAAGCAAGGGTGTAAAAATTATAATAAGCGGAAGATAAAAAATGAAAGTTCAAAAATGGATAAAAAAATGAAAACACTATTTATGTCCGTCCTTGCTAGACAAGAACAGCGGCTTCAGAAGTTTTAAATAAAAGAAAAACGTTCGTTGAGTCCATGAGGATGAATGGCTCCAATTTTGAGACGCTTTTCTTGTCTTTTGCGGCTGTCATTTGCGGACATCAACTGAAACAATGCGACTTGTAGTCCAACAAGTACTTGTGACATACGTACTTGTTTACTATGACAATCCAGGATCATCCTGAATTCTAAGACCCGTTTACACTAGAGCAAAAGTTTCCGTATTCGTAAATGTTTCCGGATTCACTTCGTACCGGGTTGTGTTGTTTTCACATTACGTTTTCTCACATCATTTCAGTTGAACAAACGTAAGCAGAAACTTCAAGATGCCCTGAGACGTAAACTGACCAAGGAAGTGAAGGATCATCAGGAAAAGCTGAAGAACATCGCGAGCGATCTGGACAATAGCAAGAAATTATTGCAGAGGAGCGAGGACAAGTTGAAAGTCTTGCTCAAAGAGATTTCTGAACTCGAACAAGAACTTGACCAAGCCGAATTTGACTACGAAACGTTGGACGAAGCATGTAAGTATTGTCTATTGCCTTTGTTTCTAACTAGACCAGAAAAAAGTGTTCATTGTTCGGCAAAAAGTAGTCTCGCACGTAGGCCTTTCGAGCACCCAGCTCGAAAGCACCCAACCCAGTTGGTTTGTAATATGTGTATACCTATAACATGTTTGAGAAAGTTGCTCGTCTACACGCGTAAAAACGCACAAGTTGTTCACGGTTTGTTGTAGTAGTAACTGACGTTTCGACGGCCTCAGCGGTGGTCATCTTCAGAGTCAAGATAACCACCCGTGAGGCCGTCGAAACGTCAGTCATTACCACCACAAACAATCTTTCTCAAGACTACTCTAACCTATAGACGAGCAACTTTCTCAAACATGTTATAATATTCCTGGGATCAAACCATTTACTTTACTGTATACCTATAATTATTTTGGCGATTTGATCGCGTTGCATGATAATAATTAACATATTTAGGTCTAATATCGTCCCTAGTCTTCTCCGCGCAGGAACAAGCAATCGCTCGAGTCAGCCTGGTTCCCAGACCTCTCTTTTTAACGTCGAGCGGCAGACAGAAATTGTGAGAGGCCTGGAATAAAATGTTTTGCTTGGCCCCAAATCTGGCCCCAAATTATACAGGCCCCAAACGGCCGTTTGGCGGAAAACCAAAGCAGATAACACTCACGTCGGTCTGCACAATTCTTTATAACATCGTATAGCAAGGTTGGTCTACTGCCAAAACGTTAAAATAGCATATTTCGATTTGTATAAATGTGTTTCAACACAATCACTTCCTGCGCCGAACACTACTTTATAAAGCCTCGTATGTAACAACCTTTTAACGTAATGTAAAACAAAGAAACCTACTCGTTTGCTGTCTGCTCTCAAGAAGAAGTTTGTTTAAGTGCCCTCGTTCATAAAGATTAAAGAATCCGAGTTCCAGCAGGATTCATGATAGATAAAGATGAACATTTTCCGCTAGTCCTCTCGCTCGATCCCTATTCTGTGACGTCACCAAAATACGTTCGAGAGAAAAGAGGACTAGGAACTAGTCTGCGCTCGAGTGTTCACAAACCGCTTACCTTACCGAGTTAGGGCTGTGAGTACAGGCTACAAACTTACATGCTTTCTTCGGATTACTTTGGTTTTTGGATATTAAACAGACTGAAATATCTCAACAACGAAGCAATGAAACGAAAAACTACAAAAGATGTTACTTTGTCGTTTTAAGTGTTCTTTCAAATAAGACCGGTCCAATTTTTTTCTTATTATACCTTAGCTCGCTGACCAAGTGAATCAGATCAAGCATAACATGCATCAATCTCGTTCCCAGAGCCCACGTTCCCCACCTGGGAAACGAGAGACAATGGGATAATCCGTTCACGCCACCACAGGATTCTTGTTATCCGGAAGAAGATTATGAAACGGATTATCCCAGAGTCTCTCGTTTCCCGGGTGAGGAACGTGGGCTCTGGGAACGAGATTGAACCATTCTCGTCCCCAGAGCCTCTCCCGTGCTGGCGCGCTGAAAAGGCTCTGGGAGAATCCAAAACCGGAACACCAAGATTCTTTGGTGTTCTTTCTAAAGCGCATGCGTTTAAGTTCGCGGTTTGGGAGTTGGACACGAGATCACCGACAGTTGTTTGGAATATAATTTTCGATTCTGGCGGTTTGGCTGTCTCGTATTGACTCGTTTGACTTTGGAACAATTCTGATTGTGGTATATTCCGTTCGAAGAAAGTCCTTGTTGAGTGTGGCTCATCGCCGCTTTTATTCGGCGGCGCAAAAGGCATTAAATTTACGAGTTCGCTTCAGAGCTTGGCAATACTAGAGCCGCGTCGGAATTTCTTCGTATTTACGGCTTCTTTTAGTGAAGGTAGCTCTCTTTAATATGTTGCACCGTTCGTTTATATTTGACGTGTATATTTCAATGAGATTCTTATTAATATGTACCATGCACGAACAGTCAGCAGTGTGCTGTCTAATATCGTCTATCGCCTATCTATTTCAAATTGCTGTCTGTCTTCTGTGTTTCATTTAATTATATAAGGGGAAATGGGTTGATAAAACGTTCGATTAAATTGTTCGGATTAGAACTATGATTAGAATTGTGCTTCGTTGTCAGTTTTCGTGTCTCAAATACTGTTTATTTATAAACATTATACATTTATAAGCTCCGTCGTTATATAGGGTCTTTGAATTTGAACAACCAATCAGATCGCGATGCATATGGATTCCCCCAGAGCCTTTTCCGCGCGCCAGCACGGGAGAGGCTCTGGGGACGAGAATGAGATTGAACATGCATGTATTGGACCAACCTCGTACCCAGGGTCTTTTCTTCGCGCGGCGAGTTGATCAAAAGACCCTGGGTACGAGGTTGGTATTAGACATGCAAGTGTGTGTGTTGAACAAACGTTGAATCTTTGCTCAATTGTTGTTTTAAACTAGTTATAAGATTCCAACAGCAAGAAGAAGGCAACGATGGCAATTCCATGTCCTACACTGGTTGATATGCGAGAAGATCATTACACAGTTTGTGGTTTGTCTATATGTATATTGGTAGTATATGTGCTTTGCGATTAGGTGCGGTTAAAATGGCTTTGCAGTTGATATTTTAATTTAGACAAATTTAGAGAACGATGTCCTCTATTAAATTTTGTTTTAATTGTATAACTATGGCAGTTTGCATATTTAGTCGAAAGTTTAAGTGAAAGTCGTTATTTCTGAAATTCTCGCCGCATATAACCGTGTCCAAATATCTGTGAAGTGTGTATTGATGTGCTGGTTTTATTATAAGTAATACGATAAAAAAATATATAATATTATACATGTTTGATCCTGAATGAACAGTTTTGTTCTTCCAAAAACCTGGATGATTCTGTAGACGAAGTCGAGGTATTGTAAACACAGAGTGGTCTCTAGTCCAGCCCAGTCGAAAGACATGTACAAGTCCAGTCTATAGTCCAATCGAGAGACTGAACTTGGCTTTGGACTAGACTCTAGACTGGCCTTGGCTTTCGATCATAGACTTGACTTTGGACTGGACTGGACTTTGAACTTGACTTATGGACTCGACTGGACTATGGACTGGACTATATATGAACTGGACTATATATGAACTCGACTATATATTATATAGACTGGTGCATATGGATTGGGCTATATATTGACTAGATTTTGTCCTGGACAGGACTATAGACTAATCGAGAGTCGATGGAAAACAAAAACTAGTTTCACGAAGAATCAGACATTAAGTGCTTTGTTATACATAGGGCTGGGTTTTCACTGGATATTTGCCGGGTTTAACCCTTTCAACCCTAAAGGCCTTCCAATGACGAGTAAAATCGTCTGGGGTTAGCTAGAGTAAGGGCCTGGCCAAACGCTTTCAACATTTCATGCAACGTCGTTCAACATTGTTGAACGCATGTTGAACGAAAATTTGAACATGTTCAAATTTCGTTCAACGTCCTTCAACACCATTCAACAACGTTCAACATCATTCAACAGGGTGGCCAAACGCTTTCAACATGTTGAATCACGGTTGAATTCAACAATGTTGAACGATGTTGAATGAAATGTTGAAAGCGTTTGGCCAGGCCTTAACATACTAAAAGGGAATTCAAGGATGAGAGGGTTAAGGCTGTTTAGCTAAATTTTCAATGTGGAGCTGTAGCCTAAACGAGAAACAATTGTCGCACACATTTGTCTAATACCTCCATATGTTCTTAAGAGCACTAAAGTTACTATAAACTTCAAGTAAACGACAATTTTTTTTTATATAAACATGTTTCGGCAAACTTATACCATCTTCAGTAACTACGTAACCACAAACGAACCAATGGCAGACTGAGTTCCATCCAGCGAAAATCCAGTTATATAATTATAGCGATTAAACCTCATACCCTATCAGGCTGATTCAGTAAGATTTCAGAAGGTAATAATCTGTTTTGTTGATGATAATGTAATTTTAATAATAATGATATTGTAAGTTTCAATAACATTTTTGACAACTGTATTTGTCAATACTGTTTCTGCTTATCATATAATGTAATCCAGATAAATTGACTTTTATATATGTAAGTGTTGGTCAATTTATCGCAATTAACAGTGTATTTCTCAAACATATGCATGTAAAAGAACAAAACATACTTTGTATCTAAAAATAAAAACAACGTCAAATTCAGTTTCAAGCAAAAATGTTACTGATATTTCATTGTAAAAGTATAGAAAAAAACTTCTTGAAATATTTCGACTCTATTTCAAAGTCATCTTCTGACAAGTGAAATACAAAAACGTGCTAGGTCTATATATATGCAAGTCAACGGCAGAGTTGGAAAAAAGCTGCGGGTATGCGGGTACCACCCGGAGGAAGGTTTACTTTAGTGAGGAAGGTTTAAAGTGAAAACACGTGAAACAACACATTTGGTAATCTGAGAAAGTTACAGTTGATCAAGCAAGGTGTTGAGAAGAAATGTGATTTGCAGCAAAACATTGGCTAACCAACAATTATGCAGCGCTGGCAGTGGCAGCAGTTACATGTGTGAGACATGTACGCTGATGTCTGCTATTCATGTCTGTATCTTCGCAGCAGTCGAGGGTAGTTGGCAGGCTATCAGTCAGCAGCGGTCAGTTATTAGTAGCTATTGTGGTATGCCAAAGCTTACCTAGGAAAACCTAGAAAACCAAGTACTGTAAAAGTCACGCAGTATTTATGAACGTTGCAAAACACAAAATTCTCGCTATATATTTTGAGGAAGGTTATCTAAACTTAAAAACCCATCCGGATGAAGGTTGAATACTTTTTCCAACTCTGGTCAACGGTTCGATGACATCATCGGAAACAGAAAAGAAAACCTATCTATTTACAGCATTACAAATTGCTACCAAAATCAGCTGAACGAAACGCATCCACATGCTTCACTAAAATTAATTTGCTTTGATAATAGAAAAGATATATAACCTTGTACTAAAGCTCATCATGCACCTACGACGTCAAAATTTTGTATATCAAACAAACTAAAATATCTCAAGAACAAAGCAAGGAAAGGAAAAACTGCAAAAGATGTTAGTAATTTTAAATGTTCTTTCAAATAAGCCAAACTTAATTTTCGTTTCATAGGCACTTTAGGGTGGCTCCATACAATTTCTAGCAAAATGGAAAATACAAGTTTGAGAGTCCAAAACACGTGCATAGACAATTCGGAAAAAGAATAAAACTAAATGTTATGCATAGTTAAACAGTCTGACAATCAAAAACTGTTACCAAATAAATAGCAACAGTTGCTGCTATGGCAACAATGACGTTTCAAAATGGCTGCCAATTACCCTTCAAACTAATTTAATTCGAAAAAAACTTTGGTGACCCCCAATTTTTTTTTCATTAAAACTTTTCTTGAAGTATGAGTAATCAATAGGCCGATTTTAAAAAAATTCTGTAGAAGGAATAATTTTTTTCTTCCAAAAAATCATGTTCGTTAATTTTTAAAAAATTTGGATCTGCAGAATTTTTTTAAAATAGGCCTATTGATTACTCATACTTTACGAAAAGTTTTAATAAAAAAAAAATTTGGGGTCACCAAAGTTTTTTTTGAATTAAATTAGTTTGAAGGGTAATTGGCAGCCATTTTGAAACGTCATTGTTGCCATAACAACAACTGTTGCTATTTATTTGGTAACAGTTTTTTATTGTCAGACTGTTTAACTATGCATAACATTTAGTTTTATTATTTTTCCGAATTGTTTATGCACGTGTTTTGGACTCTCAAACTTGTATTTTCCATTTTTCTAGAAACTGTATGGAGCCACCTTAAGTTGTATATATAAACCTGGTATATTTTGTATTTCACTTGTCTGAAGATGATTTTGAAATAGACTCGAAATACTACAATTTCACAATGGTTTCGCTTTTTTTAACTCGTGATAAAAATCTTGAGTTTTCAGGATGGCATTATTTTTCGGAGTATATGTTTTGTTCTATACTTTTTCACGTTGTCTTGTTTTTGTTTTTTTCATTGTAAGTTGTAATGGTAAGACTCCGTTTACATGCACTCGAGAAAAGTTTTCGGATTCGTAAATGCACGTTTCGAGATTCACTTAAATTTGTACCGATTATTTGGATTCGTTAGGCGTTTACACTACAACACGGTATTTGGATTCATTTGAATAACCGTCCACACTACGTATAGTTTTGGATTTAAAAGTATATATTCGAATATAAAATTTCCACTTATTTTCCGGATTCGAAATCTCCGGATGCGTGACCAAATCGGGAAGTTTTTATTCCGTATTCATTCTCTTGTGTGTGAACAGCAAAACGAATCCGGTGCTAAAACGTTTCGGATTTGTCCCGAATCCGGAAACTTTTGTTCTTAATGTAAACTGGATTTAAACATCTACCTGTATGTAGAGCAATTGGGTTCTAGATTAGGAAATATATACAGTAGTTATAATTCTAAAATAACGAGGCTTCTTTACTCAGGAGAATTTTTTCGGCTGGAGTACTGTCTTACACGGTATCTTTTCCAAAGGAAAACATAATAAGTGAAAAAATGTTGTCGTTGGAAAAATTACTCATTTGTGGAAAAATTTTCCTTAGTCGAAAAACCACGCTAAACTGTAGCATTTATGGGAATAAAATAATTATTAAACTTAACTGTATTTTCCCCTTCTATTTCATATCTAACTTGACCTAAGCAAGAATGGTGTTTGGCTCATATACATACATATACATACGTAAGAAGGTATGATTTAGGCTTAAATAACTGGTTGTGTTGGCCAACATGAGTAACATTGTGTTGGCCAGCATGAACAACATTGTGTTGACCAGCATGAGTAACATTGTGTTGACCAGCATGAACAATATTGTGTTGACCAGCATGAACAACATTGTGTTGACCAACATGAACAACATTGTGTTGATCAACATGAACAACATTGTGTTGACCAGCATGAACAACATTGTGTTGACCAGCATGAACAACATTGTGTTGACCAACATGAGTAACATTGTGTTGATCAACATGAACAACATTGTGTTGACCAACATGAACAACATTGTGTTGACCAGCATGAACAACATTGTGTTGGCCAACATGAACAACATTGTGTTGACCAGCATGAACAACATTGTGTTGGCCAGCATGAACAACATTGTGTTGACCAGCATGAGTAACATTGTGTTGACCAGCATGAACAATATTGTGTTGACCAGCATGAACAACATTGTGTTGACCAACATGAGTAACATTGTGTTGATCAACATGAGTAACATTGTGTTGACCAATATGAACAACATTGTGTTGACCAGCATGAACAATATTGTGTTGACCAGCATGAGTAACATTGTGTTGACCAACATGAGTAACATTGTGTTGGCCAGCATGAGTAACATTGTGTTGACCAGCATGAACAATATTGTGTTGACCAGCATGAACAACATTGTGTTGACCAACATGAGTAACATTGTGTTGATCAACATGAGTAACATTGTGTTGACCAATATGAACAACATTGTGTTGACCAGCATGAACAACATTGTGTTGACCAGCATGAACAACATTGTGTTGACCAACATGAGTAACATTGTGTTGGCCAACATGAACAATATTGTGTTGACCAGCATGAACAACATTGTGTTGACCAACATGAGTAACATTGTGTTGATCAACATGAGTAACATTGTGTTGACCAATATGAACAACATTGTGTTGACCAGCATGAACAACATTGTGTTGACCAGCATGAACAACATTGTGTTGACCAACATGAGTAACATTGTGTTGACCAATATGAACAACATTGTGTTGACCAGCATGAACAACATTGTGTTGACCAACATGAGCAACATTGTGTTGACCAGCATGAACAACATTGTGTTGGCCAACATGAGTAACATTGTGTTGATCAACATGAGTAACATTGTGTTGACCAATATGAACAACATTGTGTTGACCAGCATGAACAACATTGTGTTGACCAGCATGAACAACATTGTGTTGACCAACATGAGTAACATTGTGTTGACCAATATGAACAACATTGTGTTGACCAGCATGAACAACGTTGTGTTGACCAGCATGAACAACCTTGTGTTGACCAGCATGAACAACATTGTGTTGACCAACATGAACAACATTGTGTTGACCAGCATGAACAACATTGTGTTGGCCAACATGAACAACATTGTGTTGACCAGCATGAACAACATTGTGTTGACCAACATGAACAACATTGTGTTGACCAGCATGAACAACATTGTGTTGACCAACAAGAACAACATTGCGTTGACCAAGCATGAACAACATTGTGTTGACCAGCATGAACAACATTGTGTTGACGAGCATGAACAACGTTGTGTTAACCAAGCATGAACAACATTGTGTTGACCAGCATGAACAACATTGTGTTGGCCAGCATGAACAACATTGTGTTGACCAGCATGAACAACATTGCATTGACCAACATTGTGTTGACCAGCATGAGCAACATTGCATTGACCAGCATGAACAACATTGTGTTGACCAACATGAACAACATTGTTTTGACCAGCATGAACAACATTGCGTTGACCAGCATGAACAACATTGTGTTGACCAACATGAACAACATTGTGTTGACCAGCATGAACAACATTGCGTTGACCAGCATGAGTAAAATTGTGTTGGCTAGCATGAACAAGATTATGTTGACCAGCATGAACAACATTGTGTTGACCAGCATGAAGAACATTGTGTTGGCCAACATAAACAACATTGTGTTGACAAACATGAACAACATTAAATTACGTTTGTCTTATTTGAAAGAACACCTAAAATGACAGAGCAACATCTTTCGCAGTTTTTTGTTTCCTTGTTTCGCTGTTGAGATATTTCAGTTTCTAATTTGATATGCAAATTAAACATCTGGACATCACACGCGCATAATGAGTTATAATCGAATGAATTTGTATATATATCTGCTATAATCACTTGAAAATTCTACATTGTTTGACGTTGTGGGAGACACAAAAATTAATTTGGTTTGATAATACCATAGTCAATCGAGATATGGTCTGGAAACTCAGCTAAAGTCTTTGGTCTATCTTTTTGTTCGCCTTTATGCATTTTTGTGCACGGTGTACGGTCACTGAACACATTGTATTTTAGTATAATGAATGAATTGTCCAATAGCAACGTTTCAGTTCAATCACTCAACCGTGCTATTTAAATATTAACAAGACACCTGGGTCAGGTGTTCACTCGCGGGCTACTGGAAAGTGCAGAGGTCTCTAGACAGATCATTGAACAACTGTTAGTATTAATGCTGAAGCCATGTGGAAAACCTATGAACATCGCAACTGCTCGACCAAAAGCATGAGAAAGTGTATATAGTGCCAATATAAAGATCCAGAATGTTAGCGTTTTGATCCTCATCTCTGTACCGGCGGTATTAAATATTTATAGAATGTAGAGACCTGTTTAGCCATGAGAAAAATATACTGTATATCCCACTTGGATGCAACAGCTTCGGCTAGCTTTGCCTTTGACAAAATTGTTAGTAGGTTTTCCAAGTAAATTGCGTATATGGTTGATCAGTGATGTGCTTGATACAAAGTTCCACAGAATAGGAACTAAGGAACATGACTGTCGATGAATTTTCGAAGTGACCGAACACTCGAAGTGTAGGCTCCATATATATATATATATGGGAGGTATTGCGCAATTTTGCAGTTTTGTGTGGCGAAGAAAATAAAAACAAACGGAGCCGAAACGGCCATCACAGGTAGCCCGAGTAATAAACCTAAAACAAGGGATGTGCACGGTGTAAGGTACGGTTCAACATAAAATCACAGCTCATTATAGGCGCTTTGAAGTTTGCCGAGTTTCCAGACCATATCTCGATTGACTATGATAATGCGTATAGGTTAGTGACCGAAACCGAGGTCACTAAAAAACATTTGCGACCAAATGTTTAAAAGAACGTGATAAAAGTATGGTTTCCATGATTATACGTATTTTTTGAGTTAGAACAACGACAATATCAATGCAGAAAAGCAAGGGATAACTGCGCAGTTGGTCTTAGGGGATCACTCAGACTGGGGGATCGCTGAGACCGTGACACATTTTTACAAAGTTTTTAGTCAAATTTGTTGGGGGTGCCCGCTGGAAAATGTTTGAAATTTGGGTCTCCAATGAAACGGCATTTCCCGCACTCTGACAACACTTTTGAGAGCAAATTTTAGAGTCTTAAAACATGTTATTAATGGCGCCTTGTGTCGCAATGTATGATGCACATTGCTAGGTCCACGTCGTCATTTGATACGCAACATAGCCTAAGGCTAATTTCATTCGCACTTTGTTATTCAAATCTCCGTCGACGATTTACTCCCTTATATCTACTATTAAGTATAGGTTATTAACCCCGAGGGCCGCAGGTCCGAGGGTAATAACCAGCGTAGTGACCGAGGTTAAGGTCACTAACCGACTTAGTTTATTCATGACACAGACGATATTTGTCGTTATTTAACAAAAAATGGTATTCTAGACGTAGTTTTAAAGCGATATAGTAGGTCATTTAATATGCAAGGTCAATAACCTATTTATTAACCGCTGCACATCAAAGATAATTTATGCATGAATAAACTAATAAGTAATAGACCACTTCCATAAAAGGCAGCGCTTTAAATATTATTTTATGTGCATCTCGGAAATGAGTCTTTCTGGCCTCGTTATGAAACAAAAATTATTTTGAATGCAGACACACAAACGAGGCCAGAAAGGCACATTTAGGTGCACATAAAATAATATTCAAATTAGTCTCTATTATGAAAACGATATATAATTTTCTTCGATAAATGCGCATATGACATCATATGTTTAATTTGCATATCAAACAAACTGAAATATCTCGACAACGAAACAAGGAAACAAAAAAGTGCAAAAGATGTTACTCTATCATTTTTAAGTGTTCTTTTTAATAATTATAAGATTGCCTTAATTTTCGCTTTATAGGCACTTTAATTCCACAAACTAGTTCCGTCAAGGGTAAGGGCCATGAATTGTTTATAAGTCGCTTTTGAACTAGCCTTCGGGCCAGCCCTCCTGTTGCTGTAAATTAAATGCTTCACAGGCTAGAATTGTAGCTATTGATTACCAAGCGGAAAGCGTGTTGAATAGTGACGAAACGTTAGTAAATTAAATTATGTTTTTCCAAACTTTTATCGTTATTGCTTTGCCCATTATTTTTTCGACAGACGCACAGGCTACTTTTTAACAAAAGCAAATTAAACGAGTCTATCTTTTAGCTTGCCGCTTCTGCCGTCCAAGATGGCCTTGCTCATTGAACTATAAGAAGACTGGAACGATAACTCGGGGGGGGGGGGGGGGGATTTTGAAGCCAGTGCCAGTCTCTTTGCAGGTAGCTCCCGTGCTTCAAGTTACTATAATTTTCATCCTGCCATATATTTTGTCGATAACAAATTACTCCGAAACAACGGATTGAAATACATTGTTTTATACGTATGTTTTTAGAAATAGCATTGGCTTTAATTTGATGTATAGTATAAGTTTCCTCGTTTTAACGCTGAATGTTGGGCTATATATGAAACTGAAGCTATTGAAAAATGTTATTTGGTATAGAAACTTCAAGACTTTAGCTAAAAGGGAGATAATTAAAAAATATAAAAACAACTGCCAGTTTGTAACGTTCGGCAAACAAAATGGCAGTTGTTTTTATATTTTTTAATTATTTCCCTTTTAGCTAAAGTCGTGAGTTTAGTTTCTACACCAGATAGCATTTTTCAATAGCTTCAGTTTCATATACAGCCCAACGTTCAGTGTTAACATTTAAAGATTTTTGGCTTCATCCATTCATAGGGCCTGACCTATGGAGTTAGGCTAGTTAGCGTTCCAGTTTACTTAGAGTTCAATAGCCTTGCTCGACCCGCGCAAATTTTTATTTTGCCGCAGTTTGCCGCCATTTTGTTACCGCTGGCCAGTGTAGCGCAGGCGCTGTCTATTGACGAAGCCACTGAAAGCACGAAACAAAAAAGATCAAGTCGAGTTGCACTTCAGTTTGCAGGTCAAGCGTGGATCATTGTTCCTTTCTTTTTTACATTCATTGCATTGTTGTGGAGCGGTGTTTCTTCTTGATAAAACGAAGCAGTTATCCAGCAATTCCTAGCGAGAACATGACGAAGAGGAAACGCGATGTAAATGGCGAGGTTCTCGGTGACAAAGTCAGTGACGACGAAGCAGGCCATTCTTTGGAGGATAAACGGCCAAAAGTCCCTGTTCCAGACGACCAACTACAGGTAAAAGACACTCTAGGTTTCCCTTTAGTGGTTTGTGTGCAATTTGTAGCTTACCTCTAGTTGAAACGTTACTTTAATGGAAGAGTTTTGCTATTATTTATAATAGCAATTTAAAAATATATTTGTGAATTATTTTTGAGCGGGTTCGTGGAGGGACTGGGCTGTGTTTTGTGTCGACAACAGTCTAAGCTTTTGTTTTGCTTGTTGGGGTTATCTCTGTCTTTTTTAATAGAAAATGCTTCAAGCATGATTTATTGATCTACTACTTAGTGAAAACTCGACCTAGTTGAACGCTGGTAAAACTTTGCTGGCTGTGTTAATATGACTATTAAATATGGCTGCGTGAAAGGGAAATATACTGTAGATTACATAGCATTCTAGGGGTGCTGTATGTCATACTGTACATGTAGAGCAACCACAGAATGGTAAATACACCAAATGTGTCCAACTTGTGTGAAAACTTGTTCCCTTTTTCTCAATGAGCATTATGCACTGATCAATTTGAAACTTCAACATCCTGACCCCCCTGGCATACCCTAGGGAATTTGAACTGTTAAGTCTCCATTTCTTGACTCGCATGTTTTCAGGTGGAACACCTGCATGCAGGTTAGCAGAATTACCCATGGCTGATCAGAATGGCCATTTTAAATGGTGCAATGGTGGTGGAAAACATAAAAATCAAATTACTTAGAGACAAACTATTATTTATATTTTAAGTACAAAGTATATTTAATACCAGTTGTCTTAAAAAACTCATTAATAATTCATGCAGAAAACACAAAGAAAAATCATAACCGTATTGTGGTTTTATATGTGATAAAACATTCTCCTGATTTACATAAACTTTAGCTTTCATTTTCTTGCCTTAGACAATGGTATTTTTCAAAATTACTATGAACTTACAAAATGGTGATCATTTTTAAAGTCATTCAAAACACTTGCAGAATGTGTTTTATCAGATTTAAAATACTCGGCTTCACCTTATGTTTTATATCTGATAAAACACTCCTGCTCGTGTTTTAAATATTACATAATTTGACCCTGGGGTCAGGCATTTTCCCTTTTAACCCAAGGTTTCATTCCGATCAGTGTCATTTGGCACTTTTTTTTGTCTCATGCCAGATGATCTTACTTGTCAAGGGAAGACCTCCTGCAATGGTGGGAGTTAACGCTTTCAACATCGCATTCAACATTGTTGAACGATGTTGAATAATGTTGAAAGCACGAGTGGCCAAATGAATTCAACATCGTTCAACATTCATGAATGACAATTAATTGAACGCGGGCTACCACAAAAGCTGGAATCAACAATATCCCGCATGGCGCATGTCTCTGTTCAACAAAGTTGAATGAAATGTGGCCAAATGCGTTCAACACCTTTCAACATTTTGAGAACAATAGAAATGTTGAACGTGTGTTGAACGAAAATTTGAACATGTTCAAATTTTGTTCAACACCATTCAACAACGTTCAACATCATTCAACAGGGGTGGCCAAACGCTTTCAACATGTTGAATTCAACAATGTTGAACGATGTTGAATGAAATGTGGAAAGCGTTTGGCCAGGCCTTTATTAAAAGGGTTTATAATAAACCATAACCCTTTCATTTTCATAGCTGCCATTTGGCACTCTTTATTTTTTACTCTCTGTAATGCCAGACAATTAATTACTTGTCAAGGGAAGACCTCCTGCGATTGTGGGAGTTAAAGGGTTAATTTGTCATTAATTTATTATTGAGTCGGTTTTCTTTGTTCTTTTGAGGGCCCTTGAATAATAATTAGAAACGAAATGAAGAAAAAAACAAGGAAAATCTTTGTCCAAGGTGGGAAAAAAAGACAAAACTTTGTTGGAAAACCTCCTCAATAATAAATTAAGTCAGATAAATCCCTCGAACGTTGGGATGTATGCGATATAAACCAACCTTATATATTTATTTATACTGGATAACTCTATCAGTTATATCTAAACTGTTATCCTCAGAGGTCCAGTAAGGGCCCACCCTCATTGGTCCAGTGTTACTACAGGAGGAAACCGGAGTACCCGGAGGAAACCTGTGGTGTTTGGTAGAGTCAAACTGGAAGCACTCTTCTCACATGCAGCCAAGGTGAATTTTTTTTAATCAGATAACTGCACCTTGCAGGAATCGAACCTGGCTCGCAGAGGTGAAAGGCACGTGCACTAGGGCATTTGAACACATTTTCACCCAAAAGTACAAATTCCTGGTGTGTGTGTGTGTGTGTGTGTTGGGGGGGGGGGGTGATGTTGAGGCTTTGAATACCATTCCACACCATCCTGGAAACCTTACAGGTTTCCCCCTTTCTGATGTTTCTAGATTTCTGTTAGCTGCTGTTTAGTTCAGCTATTGTGTAGGTTTCGTTACTTATTTTTGTCAAGAACATGCAGGTGTGATGATTGATTGCAACTTGCAAGATCAATTTAATCACGCATATGTATATGTAAACCACTATGTGGCTCTAACACGAAGTAGCAACCATGTTGTTTAATAAAATCGCTTGTCAATAAGTTTGACACACTCACTTGTTCCAAACTCCTCACCTGCTCTGCCCAAACAGACCACAAGATAAGATTTTTCAAAATGCGGGAAATGCCGTTTCAGAGACCCAAAATTTTCTGGGGGGCATGCCTCCAGACCCTCCCCGCCCACAGAAATGTGTCATCACCAAAAATTTCTTTTGAATAAAAAGCCTCTGTGTTTAAAACATTTGATATCCTGTAACCACTCGCACATTAAAATTATCAAAAATAATTGCTTAATTAAAACACAAAAGATATGAAAATTTCTTTGCTTACAAGCAAGCAAGTTCTCTGTGAAGACATCAGAGGAAAGTGTATGTGTAAGTCAAATTTTAATAATACACTTGTGAACAAACCTTTTGGCCAAAAGGCCTTGCCCGAAAAGGCGCTCGATTGAGGCCCAAAATCCTTAGAACATGCTATGTAATCGAGTGAAATGCCCAATATTACTTATAATAAATTGGGAAAAGTCGTTTTTCAAATCCAAACAAACTTACAAATGACGTACAGCAGGTATTAATTAATAAACAACGAAAAATAAAATGTATAGTCTGCGAAGCAATAAAACGGCACGCGGCGTCTGGCTCAGATTTAGTACGCGCGCGAAAACGAGCGTCTTGAGTCTCGGAGGAACGCTTTTTATAGAGCGCATCTGTTTTACTTTGGACAAGGCTGGCGGCCCAGCCCCCAAAACGGGGATAAGTTCTTACCCGAAAATTAGCGCTTACCTTACTTAAAATTAGCGGTTATTTACGGTGCTTTTTTAATAGGTAACTTTTTACACTTTATCCCCGCAGGGGTGCTAATCTCGACATGCGTGGAGTCCACTTTTACACGCGTGTTAAAATGCGAATCAGTTTGAGCGATCTGAATATTTGTATGTATATATATATATACAAATATTCAGATTTATGGTATTGAGCACTTTCCGACATTCCGTGAACAAAATCACACGTGCTCGTTTGTATATGAACAAAATCACACGTGCTCGTTTGTATATATATATATATAATATATACAAACGAGCACGTGTGATTTTGTTCACGGAATGTCGGAAAGTGCTCAATATTAGAGATGAGCCGATTACGAAAATTGCCGATTACTGAAGCCGATTATTTGGTGGCCGATTAATACAAATAATCGGCCGACATAATCGGCATATGCTGATTAATGCTACGTTTTTGGTTACCAGTCCCTGCGCAGTTTCGCAATGTTGTCACGATCAGAAATGGCGGCTGTCGATGCTCGCGTAATACGGGCTGACCCGTATTAGCTACGCATGCGTAGAACGAATATCTTGCGTGTAAACGTCATCAATACACGGCCGACAGGAGCGAGAACACCCCGAGCTCAAAGTCAAACATCTCCGCTCAAAATCGTCGCTCGACCATAATTCTTCTACGAGCGCATAGCACGAAGGTTGGGCTTGCCATAGAATACGGTTTGTTGACAACTCGTGGAATTTTCGTGATGTACGAACCTATTACCCTTCTCAAATTCATCAGTTTCAAATGTCCTCAGAACTCACTTGAGCCAGCACGCACGTGGACTGCGAACTGCCCCATGAAAGTGGCCGATTTTCTATGCGATTTCCGATCGTGAGGGATTGCTAAATTGCAACAAGATTTGTGAAATATAACAGAAATGTTTCGTGATGATTAGTTTTGCGTGTTTTGAGAATCAATTTCGTTTTGTTTGTCCGACTTTCAGTTTTATAAATCGGTATGCGCTACGCTATTAATATTTGGCAAATTGTGATGTAAAAACAAAATATTATCCGCTTTATGTGGTGCTAGCCTGTTTCGTTTGTCCGTGGAAATGTCCCCTCCCTCGCTAAACACACGTTCTGAATAAACACTTGAATTGGGAGGCTCAGATACTTCAGCACAACTTTAAACAAGTTGGGATAAACAAGTTTCTTTGCTTGCCACCAAACATAAGGGCATGCTTGCAATGGCTGTAGCGGAAGGGCGAGAAAGGCGTCGATCTCTTCTTCAACTTTGTGGCTGGCGTTGGGAGTGCTGTCGCTTGACCCAACAATCTCGTCGAAGCAACACCATAGCCCTTGATGAGGTTCAGTACTGCAGCTCTTTTCCTGGGTTGAGATGTTCTCGGTCGTGACTACCTCAACTGGTGAAGATCCTTTGCCATTTTCTCGTGTTGGTTTTAAAATTTAAACTTTTAAAAGCGTTTCACAAATCTTTTGACAGACTAGAGCTCCGAATTTCCGGTTCATTGCTTCCAAAGTTGGCGACAAACATTGCAACTTTGTTTTGATGCTCGCTATTTGATCGGCTGCTATATATATACATAACGAATTTGCAGAGTTCGTAAACTTTGTGGCAAACATCTGACTGCGGAACTCTTCCGTCAAGAGTTATGTGAAACACTCTGTAATCATTGTGAAATAAGGACTATTGTGTTTGGGCTTAAGCAGTTACAGACTTATGGTGTGTGTGTTTGCGTCGTTCATGAAAAGCTTTATTTGAGACATGCACCGATTATTCAAAATAATCGGCCGATTATTTTAAATTGGCCGATTAATCGACTTTGCCGATTAGTTTCCGATTAATCGGCTCATCTCTACGCAATACCATAAAGGTAGAGCGAATATAGTATAGTTTAAGTGGGCACCTGAAAATGTTGAGTGTCGCAACTGTGAGTAGTTTCGATTCGTGGGCCGCTTAAATGGTTTTGGTCAAAAGGTGGGCGTGTGGGCGGCGAAACAATGCATTCCTCAAATGGTTTTGGTCGAAAGGTGGGCGGTGGATTCCTCAAGTTCCTTTCCTTGTTTTGATTGCATTGATTTTGATAAAATTCTGACCCCTGCTTCAGCATCGTCGGTTTGCACGCAAACGAGATCGAGTTCAAACCTGGGATGCGACGTGCAATTTTCTTCATCTCAATATATTTTACGAAATATCATCCTTAAATTTTTCTTTGTTCTTTGTTGCATTTTTCTTCAAAAAAATAGAGTTTTTTTTGTTTTTATTTCAAATATTTTGCTATAATTAAAACTATATTTTCATTGTTCCGACAGGAGTAGCTATTTCCAGGCCTCCAATAAAAAAAAAGAGCGCAAGGGGGGTAAAGGTAAAGGTCTTTAATTAGAATACATCAAACGTGTATCTTTACAATCAAATTACTCCTAAGGATTTTTCAATGTGGCCGTGTCGAGGCATATCAAAGGCGCTTTAAGCAGCCGCCATACGACACAGTTCAGACCACAGATCCCAGCTAAGCCCTAGGTGTTGATTTTACGGAGGAAGGAAAACCGGAGAACCCGGCGAAAAACCCTCGGAGCACAGGAAAGACCAACTAAACTCTACTCGCATGAGTCCCAAGCTCGAGAACGGGGCTGTTCCCAGACGGTCACCCATCCAAGTACTAACCCCGTCTAACTGGGCTTAACTATTGGTGAGAGGCAGCGCCCTAACAGCACACGCCATCCGTGCTCCCCGGGGTTGCTGTAAAAGCGGGCGAGGGGTTATTGCATTTATATATTTCTAGTAATCTTTATATCTTTCAGGATATTGGTGAAAGCTCCTTAGCTACTGATGACAACAGTCACAACACACAACCTGAAGGCAGGCCACGGAGCAGAGGTCGCTTGTCAAGGAAGAGCGAGAACTCATCAGATGGTGAGGAAAGACCAGAGTTACGATCACAGAAGTCACTGGATGGTGAAGACAGTGCTAGTGATAAGGGATCTATGATGGAGGAAACCAACAGCCATTTGTATCAGGAACTTTTGGATGTCGTACTCAAGATGAAAGATGGCAATGGAAGAATGGTTTGTGAGTTGTTTTTGAAGCTACCACCAAGGCAGGTTGGTTCATGAAAATTGATTTTATTACAACGACAATAAGTTTGCTGAGTTTCCAGACCATATCTCGATTGACTATGTTTAGGCACGGTATAGCCATGTAGGCACGGTGTAGGCACGGTATAGTCATGTAGGTACGGTTTAGCCACGGTATAGTCATGTAGGCACGGTTTATAGGTACGGTTTAGGCATGGTATAGCCATGTAGGCACGGTTTAGGCACGGTATAGCCATGTAGGCACGGTTTAGGCACGGTATAGTCGTGTATAGGCACGGTATAGTCATGTAGGCACGGTTTAGGTACGGTATAGTCATGTAGGCACGGTATAGCCATGTAGGCACGGTTTAGGCACGGTATAGCCATGTAGGCACGGTTTAGGCACGGTATAGCCATGTAGGCACGGTTTAGGCACGATATAGTCATGTATAGGCACGTTATAGTCATGTAGGCACGGTTTAGGCGCGGTTTAAGTCATGTAGGCACGGTGTAGTCGTGTAGGCACGGTTTAGACACGGTGTAGTCGTGTAGGCACGGTTTAGGCACGGTGTAGTCGTGTAGGCACGGTTTAGGCATGGTATAGCTGTGTACTAGTGTGTAGGCACGGTATAGCTGTGTAGGCACGGTTTAGGCACGGTGTAGCCATGTACAGTATAGGCACGGTTTAGGCATGGTATAGCTGTGTAGGCACGGTTTAGGCACGGTTTAGGCACGGTGTAGCCATGTAGGCACGGTTTAGGCATGGTATAGCTGTGTAGGCACAGTTTAGGCACGGTATAGCTAGCTGTGTAGGCACGGTTTAGGCACGATTTAGGCACGGTTTAGGCACGGTATAGTCATGTAGGCACGATTTAGGCACGGTATAACACTGTAGCCATGTAGGCACGGTTTAGGAACGCTATACACTGTGGCCATGTAGGCATGGTTTAGGCACGGTATAGCCATGTAGGCATGGTTTAGGCACGCTATACACTGTAGCCATGTAGGCATGGTTTAGGCACGGTATAGCCATGTAGGCACGGTTTAGGCACGCTATACACTGTGGCCATGTAGGCATGGTTTAGGCACGGTATAGCCATGTAGGCACAGTTTAGGCACGCTATACACTGTAGCCATGTAGGTACGGTTTAGTTAGCCATGTACCTTTAGGCGCGCTTTAGGCACGGTATGGTCATGTAGGCGCGGCTTTGTAGAGCAATTGATGGGCAGTGAGTTGGGATGTTAATTTTATTGTCGCGCTGTTAAGTTAAGTTTGTTATAATGTAAGTTGACAATAGAATGCCTACGAAGTAAATCAAAAGATAGAATAAAACCACAAACCACCGATGCCAAAATAACTACTTGACCCGAATTTTGTACTCGAGTCACAACTTGCTATTAGTTTCACACAGTTTCACGCTTCACAGTTCTATGCCTCTTTTATTATATACAACTCTAGTCAACGCGCCATTTTATACATGTCCCCAAACACGTCATCGGTCCACGTGATATACAATACCTACAGGGGGAGGGGTGGGACATCAAAGTTCGCAGCCATGTTGTTTTAAACAAAGGGACGACATATTCAAGACGAGATGGTTTTCAGAAATTTGGTAAGTATTTTCAGTAGGGTTGGGGGGGGGGGGGGGGGGGGCGATGGGGGTGCGGCCACCCCCTCCCCCCCCCCCCCCCCCCACTATAGGTTCTAAATTAAAATTTCAAGGTAGCTCAGTAACTAAATGGTAACAATCCAGCCTGGTTCCCAGGCCTCTCTTTTTAACGTCGAGCGGCAGACCGAAATTGTGAGAGGCCTGGAATAAAATGTTTTGCTTGGCCCCAAATTATACAGGCACCAAATAGCAAGTTGTATAGCAAGGTTGGTCTACTGCCGAAACGTGAAAATAGCATATTTCGATTTGTATAAATGTGTTTCAACACAATCACTTCCTACGCCGAACACTACTTTATAAAGCCTCGTATGTAACAACCTTTTAACGTAATGTAAAATAAAGAAACCTACTCGTTTGCTGTCTGCTCTCAAGAAGAAGTTTGTTTAAGTGCCCTCGTTCATAAACATTAAAGCATCCGAGCTCCAGCAGGATTCATGATAGATAAAGATGAACATTTTCCGCTAGTCCTCTCGCTCGATCCCTACTCTGTGACGTCACCAAAATACGTTCGAGAGAAAAGAGGACTAGGAACTAGTCTGGTAACAATCTTTTACAACCTTGATAGAGTGGGACTGGTTTCAAATATCAAAATATCGCCCCCGTAACTGTTTCAAATCAAAAATAAGAATAAACCAGCTGAACCAATGTATTTTTGGCTTTTCGTGATTCATACTTTTAGTTAATGGCGTGCTCACACGGCAGAGCTTATCAAAACATCAAAAGCTCAAATACAGAGTTGGAACTACGTGATGATTTCACACGTCGTGTCACAGTTTGTTTTTTTGTTCTTTTTTTGTGTTTTTTTTATTTAAACAAATATTTGAGTCTTACAGCTCATCGTGGGGGCTCACGTAAACCATTATATACATTTTTTAAGTCACCCAGGAAGGAGCAAAAAATTATTGAAAATACACACAAAAAAAGAATCAAATAATTACTAAAGTTAAAGTTACCAATTTGCTACCAGTGAGGCCTATTAGTTAAAACGTCCTGATTGATTTATAAAAATTCTTACAGTTGCAAAAATAGCTGCATTTGTTTCAAAATTCAAAAATGGTAAACCATTGAGTAAGGCATCAACTTGTCTAGATAGACTAAATGCCAACCAAATATTACCGGTATTCTGCATAACCGAGGCAAGCATAGAAGCGCGTAGAGCAGCAAAACGAGGGCATAACAATAAAAAGTGAAAAACATCTTCAGTAGGCGTTGAACTTATTGAAATGCTCTGAGTAAATTTAAATGCATAGTCAACCAAGTCTGCCAATCAATTATTTAAGCAGCAAAGAACACCAGCGTACCTGCAGGTGGCGTTGCAATATCGACGGAAGTGTGTACAATTTAGTAAAATTTCTACAGTTATTTCCTGATATTAGATCTAGCCACTAGGATTAAATAGAATTATACTGTAATTGATTTTACTCTGGCTTGCAAGGGGGGTGACTGTAAGGTGCTCAGTTGTTTCTTTCAGATTATTTAACAAGGGCGCGGCAAAACAGGCAATACTTACTACGTGGGGCAGGGGAGCGCCGAAGGTGCGACAAACTTCCAGGGGGGTTCGGGGGCATGCTCTCCCAGAAAATTTTGAATTTTAGAGTCTCTGAATTAGCATTTGCTGCATTTTGAGGGGGATTTGAAAGAGTTTTGAAGGATATAAATTACCAAACAAAATACCCAAATATATGAATACACCATACCATACAAGGCATACATCATGTAAGGAGGACATGTCGTCATCGTCGTGGACTCATGGGGATATATTTTATAAGTTTATGTTCCAAAATTACTATGTATATTCAGATTGAGATTGTATACAATACGTCTATATAATCGTGATTCTTACTGTTTTAAAATTGGGGTTTCAAATTTACAAGATATTAGCGTATCATGATGTGTAATCGTATTGCAAAGGAGAGGCCATAGCTAAGGCCTGTATCAATAAGCATTGTTATACAATATAATTTATGCACGTTTTACACACGAGTGACTGTTGTGATTTGTATAAACAGCTGCTAGTGTATCGCTGTATAATCCTGTGTTGGTTGGGACAGGGAAGGGGGGTATCCGCCCCTGACTGGCCTTTACTCTCGGTTTTGAAATTTGCTTTGGGAAAATGGTGGGGGAAAATTGACACCCTTTGCGACTTGGCCCCCCAATATTTCGTGAAGTGTCCGCCACTGGTCAATTTTTAGTTGTGATGTACTGCAGACGTTGGAATAATATATACAGAAGTTTTTCAAAGCCTATTTAAAGTCATTGAACGATTTTTCATTGATTAATTGAGACGGGGTAATTTACAGAAATTAAACGCAGTAGATACATGCACTCCTGAGCGTGTTTATTTTTCTCTTGTAGCAATACCCAGAGTATTACAAGGTGATCAAAGAGCCTGTTGATCTCAAAATGATATATTCTCAAGTCAAGGTATTTCATTTCTTTTTTTCTCGATTTTGATTAATTGCCTCTGAAGTCTAATGTTATCTAAAGATGAGGTAATACGGGCAACATTTTTCTTTCTCCAACTTGCAACGCAAGTTGAAAAGCGTTGTTGCACGTATTACCACCCACCTTAAACATTGTCACGCAACAATGATTTTGTTGCAAGTTGAAATAAATTGTTGAAAAAAGTACACTCCAGTCCTGCTTGCTGCAACATGCTTATTCAACTTGCAACAAAATGATTGTTGCGTGACATTGTTTAAGGCGGGTGGTAATACGTGCAACAACGCTATTCAACCTGCAACGCAACAATACTTCAGCAATTTGTTGCTCGTATTACTTCACCTTCACAGATATAAAAGCTCTCGGCAACGGCGCTCGAAGTTTTAAAAAAAAATCCGTAGACTAAATCAAAACATTATACACTTGTTGACTGGCGCCGAGGGAAACATCCAGTTTTACGGACCCGAAGGCTTCAATGTCACCCGAGGGCTTTAGCTCGAGGGTGACATTGAAGCCTGAGGGACCGTAAAACTCGATGTTTCTCGAGGCAAAAGTCAACAAGCGTTTTGTTATATACCAAAGCCTTTTAAAATACAAAATACCAAATGACTCGAAACTTGCAAAAGGCAAAAAGACTTACCAAAAAGCTTAATTGACTTTGTCTTTGTAGTTTCAATTCAACTAAACAAATACACCAGACTCAACAAGTATACAAAGAACAGCTTTAAATTTATCCACATTTTCTTCAGACCTTCTTTGAAGATATGTCAGTATAGATATTCTTTCCTTTGGAAAATGGACTATTTCGTACCAAACAAGCTCGAAACAGCTCTTGTTTTCAAAATGTTCCGAAAAGTCCAAAGTTCTTGATCTGATGCAATAATCATTGTGTATTCACGTGAACAACGCATGATTAAAGCTGACGTCAGAGGGAAACATTGCAATGTTTCCCTCGGCAGGAAGAAACATAGAGTTTGTTGAACAACGCGTGACCATGATTTGACCAATAGGATTTCATCTTTGGCAAACGAAAGTCTTTGGTATATAACAATGTTCTTTCTTCAACTTGCAACGCAAGTTGAAAAGCGTTGTTTCACGTATTACCACCCACCTTAAACATTGTCACACAACAATGATTTTGTTGCAAGTTGAAATAAATTGTTGAAAAAAGTAGACTCCAGTCCTGCTTGCTGCAACATGCTTATTCAACTTGCAACAAAATGATTGTTGCGTGATATTGTTTAAGGTGGGTGATAATACGTGCAACAACGCTATTCAACCTGCAACGCAACAATATTTCAGCAATTTGTTGCTCGTATTACTTCACCTTCACAGATATAAAAGCTCTCGGCAACGGCGCTCGAAGTTTTAAAAAAAATCCGTAGACTAAATCAAAACATTATACACTTGTTGACTGGCGCCGAGGGAAACATCCAGTTTTACGGACCCGAAGGCTTCAATGTCACCCGAGGGCTTTAGCTCGAGGGTGACATTGAAGCCTGAGGGACCGTAAAACTCGATGTTTCTCGAGGCAAAAGTCAACAAGCGTTTTGTTATATACCAAAGACTTTTAAAATACAAAATACCAAACTGACTCGAAACTTGCAAAAGGCAAAAAGACTTACCAAAACGCTTAACAACAAGTACAAAAAACAGCTTTAAATTTATCCAGGTTTTTTTTTCAGACCTTTGAAGATATGTATAGATATTCTTTCCTTTGGAAAATGGACTATTTCGAACCAGACAAGCTCGAAACAAGCTCTTGTTTTCAAAATGTTCCGAAAAGTCCAAAGTTCTTGATCTGATGCAATAATCGCGTATTCACGTGAACAACGCATGATTAAAGCAACGTCAGAGGGAAACATTGCACTGTTTCCTTCTTCATTGTTGACGTCAGAGGGAAACATTGCACTGTTTCCCTCGGCAGAAAGAAACATTGAGTTTGTTCAACAACACGTGACCATGATTTGACCAATAGGATTTCATCTTTGGCAAACGAAAGTCTCTGGTATATAACAATTCAAGATAGCGTTGTTCGAACGATAGGGAGTGGACAGTGATGGATTTACAGGGGGTTGCGGGGGGGGGGGGGGGGGGGGTTGCCAATTACTCAATTAGTGCCTTACTGCAGTGGGATGCGACGTGGCTTTTCATTGAAAATGTCAATCACATTTCTAATGTCTAGCTTCCTTGTGATATCCCTAATAAAATCCATAAAACGTCCACTTTATCCCTAAATTTATTTGACACCTTCCAGGTTTGATAAAATGCGCTATTGAAAACACAATTTAAAACTTTTAAATCTTTCTTCAAAGTACCGTCAGAATACAGGAAATGCCATTTCAGAGGTCCAAATTTCGGTAATAATTCCATGTCCTACATAACCCAAGTACTTCATGAAAGCCTTACCCCAACACACAACCTAACCTAAGGATGGCAATTCGTGTAAATAGGACATGGACGTATAACCCAAATTTCAAAGATTTTCCGGGGGGTATGCCCCCGGACCCCCCTAGGAATGGTTTGACTAAGGTTAAAAAAATTATAGATCTGCCCCTACAGCACCCCCCCTACCAGATCAAGCTGGATCCATCACTGGAAGTGGACATATTACTATGAACATATTGCTATAACGTAAATTAAAATAACAATAAACCTACAGTTGCGGCCCTGCGGGCTCGGTCCACTACTGTCAAGACCTCGGTCTGATATTTTCCTGTAATGACCGCACTCTCGGTTAATATAAAGCTATATTAATTTCTATACTAATAATTAAACTTTTGTAGAATAATTCTTACTCGTCTCTGGACGATATCGAAAAGGACTTGCATCTTCTTGTTAAAAATGCGCATGCATTCAACGAACCTGGATCACAAGTATACAAGGTTTGAATCATTTCACATCTGTACTGTATTACTTTGATGACAACACTACATGAGGGCCCAGGATGCATTTGCACTGCTTGTTCAGTTTGTTAAAGGGCATATGACTCGAAAATTAAGTTTGTCTTATTTAAAGATTGGCATTAAAAATTAAGTTTGTCTAATTTGAAAGAACTCATAAAATTGTAATAGAAGATCCTTTACAATTTTTTCGTATCTTTCTTCGTTTTCAAGATATTTCAATTTGTTTGATATGTAAATGAGATGGTCTCTGACGTCAGGTGTGGGGTAAAATATTTTCACATGTAGCAAAACCAGTTATATCTCTAAGTTTGTTCAGCGAAATCATTTGAAACTGTGCACAGAAAAATTCCTTACGACGCTGAACATTTCATGTTAGATATGTAAATGATTTTGCTCTGTATGAAAATATTTTACCCCACACCTGACGTCAGAGAGCATCTCATTTACATATCAAACAAATTGAAATATCTTGAAAACGCAGAAAGATACGAAAAAGTTGTAAAGGATCTTCTATTACAATTTTACGAGTTCTTTCCGATTAGACAAACTTAATTTTTAATGCCAATCCCCTTTAAAATTAATAAAATAACATCTTTTGCAGTTTTTGGTTTCCTTGCTTCGTTTTTGAGATATTCCAGTTTGTTTGACATGCAAATGACACAACTTTTTACGTCACACGTGCATGCATAATGAGTATTATGAGTTACCGAGAGAAGGTTACATATCTTTGCTATTGTGAAATCACTTGGAATTCTACATGTTTGGTGCTGTGGGTAGAAACACGCACAAGCTGCCTTTGAGTTAAGCCCTTGTTTTCATAATACCAAAGATATGTAACCTTTTCTGATAACTCATTATGCACATGTGACGTAAAAAGTTGTGTCATTTGCATATCAAACAAGCTGGAATATCTCAAAAACGAAGCAAGGAAACCAATTTTCGAGTCATATGCCCTTTAAAGTGCCTATGCAACGAAATTTCACCCCAGTTTTTTTACCCTGCGAGCAGAGCCTTCTTTTCCTTATTTCTTCGCTGAGAGAGAGGAAGAAAAGTAGGCTCTGCTGTATTCGTGACTGGTTTCCATTGCGCATGCATGTCAGTTGCTTGGTTACAATCTCGAACCTAGTCCCAATCAGAGCAGAAAACAAAACGAGAACCGGTTAAACGGGTCTTAAACGGGTTACTTCGTCCTAAATCTTGGACGAAGCCAAACACGAATACAGCAGAGCCTACTTTTCTTCCTCTCTCTCAGCGAAGAAATAAGAAAAAGAAGGCTCTGCTCGCAGGGTGCAGTTTTTTAGGAATGCATTTAAAAGAACACTTAGACCCCGTTTACACGATGCCGGTACAATTTGAAAACAGAACAAAATCTTGCCGGTGTGTAAATACGGTCAAAAAGTCTTGCGTTTACACGGTGCCGGTATAATATAATGACGGATTAGCATGTGACTATTCTCTTCCAATGAGAATTGAGAAGACTTTGTGAATACTGCTGACCCGAATACTGTGGTCGTATATATCGTGATTACCGTCATCAAACTGTTACGGCACGGGCGTTTACACGATACCGGTTAGTGTTCCATTTTCATTTCATGCCGTCAAGGAACCCGTCTTCATTTTGTGCCGTTTTCATGTCATTTTTGTGCCGGTATCGTGTAAGCGCAAGGGCTAAACGGCATGATTTTGTTCCGTTTTCAAATTGTACCGGCATCGTGTAAACGGGGTCTTAAAATGACAAACTAACGTCTTTCGTAGAATTTCGTTTCCTTGCTTCATTCTTGAGATATTCAGGTTTGTTTGATATGCAAATGTCATACTTATGACATCACACTGCATAATGACTTTTTAGGAAAGTATTATTTTCTATGAGAGTACTTACCGAAAATACTTAAACTGCCACTAACCCCAAATTTTTTTTCTCGGGATTCAAATAGCCCTTGTTGAGTATATTAGCACCAACATATCTTTTCTCTTATTGAACACTTCTTTCATTTTTTTATGCCCCTTCAAACTTGCAAAATTTCGCAGTTAGTGGGCTGTGTAGGCAGTATTGATATACAAATCGAAATATAGTAAAGCCCTAATCAAACGAGAACGCAAGTCATCGCAAGTTGGCAGTCAGAATTTCTGTGGCGGTCGTTCGAACACCCAAATTAACAAAATAAAGGTTTCATGAGTGTTTTAAACAAGTTTTAGCTTTGTCACGGTACATGTATTTTCGGGAAATTATTCAGAGCGGCTGGCTGAGATAGCGTGACTGCCAACTTGCGATGACTTGCGTTCTCGTTTGATTAGGGCTTAAGGTTTGAGTACTGCCGAAAATATTGATCGTAGTTTCTAACGTTTCGAGCGAAGGCCCTTCGTCAGAGAGAAAGGGCCTTCGCTCGAAACGTTAGAAACTACGTTTAATATTTTCGGCAATACTCAAACCTTATACTATATTTCGATTTGAAAAGCTGTAGCTACTTGGCCTCGATTTAACTTTTATGTCATTCCTTGCTTGTATGAGTGTGCAAGGTCAAACAAATATTGTAATTTTTGGGTTTTGTTTAGGATGCAACAATTATTAAAAGAACAGTTTCAGCTAAAAGACAAGAGATGGAACACACGTTGTCAGGAGCCAAGTCAAGCAAGAGGCTAAGGTACAGTAGAGTATACAGAAGTTTAGATTTCTGATAATTACACGTTGAAAGGTTTTGTTAGTTTTCGCTGTACAAGCTTGTTGTAAGTTGGTATAGTCAGTTTGAGATCGCAATTGTGTTGTCCTGACAGCGTTCGTCGGTCGGTCGGTCGGTCGGTCGGTCGGTCGGTCGGTCGGTCGGTCGGCCGGTCGGTCGGTCGGTCGGTCGGTCGGTCGGTCGGTCGGTCGGTCGGTCGGTCGGTCGGTCGGTCGGTCGGTCGGTCGGTCGGTCGGTCGGTCGGTCGGTCGGTCGGTCGGTCGGTCGGTCGGTCGGTCGGTCGGTCGGTCAGTCGGTCAGTCGGTCAGTCGGTCTGCCGTCTGTCCGTCTGTCCGTCCGTCTGTCCGTCCGTCCGTCTGTCCGTCTGTCCGTCTGTCCGTCCGTCTGTCCGTCTGTCCGTCTGTCCGTCTGTCTGTCTGTCTGTCTGTCTGTCTGTCTGTCTGTCGCTCAGTTGGTCGGTTAGTTTGTTTCCTACCCCCATAGCTTAATTGTTTTAAATTGTATTTTGCATGTTAGGTCAAAGCGGGCTACGTCAAAAATGAGTTTGGCAATCCACGCTCTTCTTTCTGACACTGATGATGACGAGGACATGCAGACAGACACTTCTCAACTGTTAGATGAAGAGGAGTATGAGAAGAATAATGGTGAGGTTTGAATGAATGTAAAGAACAACAGAAACCATGTTCTGTTCTTCTATTTTCTGTAACTATTTACGGTATAGTAGCCGTCCTTTTGGTAGACGTTCGTCAAGCTTCAATACTCATGTGAGTAGAGTTTAGTTGGTCTCTCCTGTGCTCCGAGGGTTTTTCGTCGGGTTCTCCGGTTTTCCTCCCTCCGTAAAATCAACACCTAGGGCTTAGCTGCGATCCGTGGTCTGAACTGTGTCGTATGGCGGCTGCTTAAAGCGCTTTTGATATGCCTCGACACGGCCACATTGAAAAATCCTTAGGAGTAATTTGATTGTAAAGATACACGTTTGATGTATTCTAATTAAAGACCTTTTACCTTTATCTCTGTCTGGTGTCAGAAATAATTCCCTGAACATTTTTGTCGTCGTTGTTGTTGTTGTTGTTGTTGTTGTTGTTGTTGTTGTTGTTGTTGTTGTGAGTGGTGGTGTTGTTCTTGGTGGTGGTGGTGGTGGTAATGGTGGTAATGGTATTGTACCTGTTGGTGTTGGTGTTGGTGTTGGTGTTGGTGTTGGTGTTGGTGTTGTTCTTGTGTTTGTTGGTGTTCTTGTCGTCGTCGTCGTTGGTGGTGGCATTAGGGACTTTAAGAAAACGCAACGACTACGACTACGCCAACGTGTTTGAACAATAGAATTTTATGTCATATACACTGTAAATTTCAGGGGGTAAAAAATACCCCAAAATGTGGGGGTAACATGTTTTCCACAGAACGCCCCGTTTTTGGGGGGTAAAATTTCAATCAATTTGAAAAGGGGTAATTTTTACCTCCGGAATGTGGGGTGAAAATTAAGGGTAAAAATAAAGGGGTAAAAATTGAGTAGCCTCAGTCTCAGTCCTCTATTTCTTATGCTTTTTTATGAGCCTTAACCTTCCCAATGGGTCACCCATCCAAGTACTAACCCTAACCTCCCGGGCTTAACTTACCTTGCATTAGTTTGCTTACCTTACCACTGCGCCAACCGCCTCTTCATATTTATTATTGAAATTTACGATATATAACCGAGTTTTTTCTTTAATATTACATTGTTAAGTTCATATTTTCTTTACTTTTCTTAACACGTTTATTTTATAACGTTTCACGACATTTGTGATGGGTTTGGAAGGGTTTCATTAAAAAAACCCATTTGTGTTGACTAGTTGTGACAGATCAAAAACATTTACATTAATTTTGCCACATAGAACTAATGTTATGAGTTAATAGCCGGTCAGTTTCCGTATCATACGATGAAGAAACAAAATATTTATTTCGATAACAGTTTATAAAACACTGTTGTAGGCCAAAAATATGTACAAACATTTGTTTACCTATACGAATATCCAGCAAAATGGGAAAAGAAACTAAATCGTTGCAACGTTAAGAACTAGATTCAAAGTCAGTTCAGCCCATTTTAATCTTGTCTCCTCAGCTTTGATACACAGACAATGCCGAAAATACTATAGTTTCAACTAAGTTCATGATATATATTAGCAATGAACTTTTGTCGAGTCAAAAAATAAATGAGCTAAGTTCTTTTGTTCAAACTTTTTCGCATTGTTTTTGACACAAGAAAAGTGTAAAATCATTCAAAGTAATTCATTTCAATAGCAACTTAAAGACATTGTCGTAGAGCAAAAAATATAGGAAATAACACTTGTTTACGTACCCCAATTTAATCCAATATAAAACAACAACATTCAAAACCAAATCCAGAGTAATTTCATTTTTGTGAGCAGTCTTAGGTTGTGTTTAAGTCACCTTTGAGCCTTTACACACAGACGATGTTTACAAGCTTACGGAAGTAAACTTTAGGTCGATTTCAATCTGCTAAACAATCTTCACCTTAATTTTTAACTATTATACACATTTGTGTACAAAAACTATTCAAGAAAATTAAAAAAAAATTGCCTACATACGCTTTTATATTAACGATAATTGTAGTTATGTCTTCATGTCACTCTTTCGAAAAAAAATCGCCATTTTCGAAAACATTGTCTTGCAGTTCTGGTTACCCCCAACGTAGGGGGGAGTTTTTACCCCCACTATTAGTTACCCCTTACAAGGGCCAAAATGGGGGTAGATTTTACCCCTAGATAATTTTACCCCCCTATATTTTTACTCCTTATTCAGGGGTAAATTTTACATTTTTACCCCGAGATGGGTAAAAAATTTGCTCCAACAAATTACCCCCGTAAAAGGGGTAATTCTGCGCGACAAAAAGAAGAATTGCCCTTATTTAAGGGGTAATTACTACCCCTTTATCATTCACCCCCCCAAAAATAGCACTTTTACCCCCAAAATGGGGTAAATTTTGCCCCTTGAAATTTACAGTGTACAAAGAACTTTTGCAAATGAAGGTCCCAAGAGTAATTTTCATGCCGTCGTGACTCTGTTGACAACGTAGAAAAAGCATTTTTACGTTGTAAAGACAACGCGGAACCTGAATCACTGCAGAAGCCTTGGGAAAGCTTAACCTTACTCTCGCGACTAACATAGATTGAACAAGTGCATCTCTTCAAGAATTTAAGAACAAGGCGAGTCCGTGCGATAATGTATCTTGAAATTTGAATGTATAAATACACCACCATTTAATATCACTGTTAAACTTTCTACCGTAGCCGTAGTCCGTTGTCTGAATCTTAAAGTCCCTAATATTGTTGTTGGTGGTACTCAGGGGCGGCGCGCTAAGGTATTAAAGGTATTAGTCTAATACCTTTTTTTCTCCAGATTGAAATGAATTGTAAAATAATATAATTATTCCAAGAATAGAGACGGATGAAAGAAAACAACATCTTTGTTTTTGATTGTTTGATTTCAATTCCGCAGTACCGTACCGTCCTCGCTGATGCGCGCAACAACCTTAGCGACTTTAGCCACTTTAGCGACAAGTGTTTGAAAGGCTTAGACCTCAAGGTATTAGAATCTCAAAACTAATACCTTGGCTTGACAAGAAACGCGGATTTTCGGTGTTAAATTTCACCACAGGTGGTACAATATTTATATTTTAAAGTCAGACGCTTTACTATTTCGATTTAAAACTGCTTTTATTTCGCAGCGAGAAGTCTGCAATTCTTTTCACTTCATTACATTAACAATATATAACATCTCAATATATAAATCATCCATGTAGTATCGGCTGTATCGCCTATTTCACAAGGAAAAGCTCCCAACACTGGAGTTCAACACTTCGATAATACGGAAACAAAGAGCAATTATTTATAACAATTTTGAAGCTTTGATATGGTGACTAGAACTTATCTGACGAAAGGAAAACCTTCTTGAATCCATATTTAACAAAAAAAAGGCATAAGTCCTCCTTCAAAGGTAAGAACGATGCGAATATTTGTATATCTAACAACGTAATCCTACAAGGTATTAGTTTTGCGATTCTAATACCTTGGCCGCCTGTTCGCAAAACGTTGCGCTGATCATATGTATTGTCGGCGCATCACGCAAGCTACTGTATTCACACGTGCAGCGCATCAGTACTATTAGTCACATCACAGTCTCAGACAGATATAATTCCATGGATGTTTCCGTTAATTTGGTCGTGAAGTCATCGAACTGCGTAAAATGCTTAGCATTTAGATCTTCATCCCGCTTGATTTTTTCAAAAAATATCTGCTGTAGAATGCTGGAAATTGTATTTCAGAGCCTCTAGATTTCAAAGTTTTCTGGGGGTGCATACCCCCACACCCCCCTACGTTATATACCACAACTAATACCAAAAAATTTACGCTCCGCGCCGCCCCTGGTGGTACTGTTGATGATGGTGGTGGTGGTGTTGATGGTTGTAATGATGGTGGTGGTGTTCGTGGTAGTGGTGGTGTTAATGATGGTGGTAGTGTTGGTGGTGGTATTGGTGGTCGTGTGGTGTTGATGGTAGTAATGGTGGTGGTGGTGGTGTTGATGGTGGTAATTATGGTAGTGTTGGTGGTAGTGTTAATGATGGCGGTGGTGGTAGTGTTGATTGTAGTAATGGTGGTGGTATTGTTGTTGATGATACTTTGTGATGTTTTTGTTCTTGCTGCATGGTAGTGGTAGCGACGACCGACTGCAAACTGACAACTTTACTGAAGGGCCAACCTCGTCCCCAGGGCCATTTGTGGGGGACTGGGCCAAGATGGCGGCCAAGAACAAATGGCCATGGCACAGGCTGAGCTATCACCACATCTGATTGGTCGAGATAACATTGGATGTTTAGGTATTCTGACTGGTGGAAACAAGGCGCGCGGCAGGCTAACTCGCGGGCATTTGTTTATAGGGCTCAAATTATATTAAATAAGTGATACCAGAATTGCCAGCTCTTAAAAACAACTTCAAAATGAATGAAAATGTGAGGAAAGCTGGCGAAACACCCGTAAAAACGTCGGAAGAATATGTAATGATGGGTCGTGTCGTCTCTGTGCCCTGGCTGCCATACAACGAAGTCCATGGGACGGCAATTCAGTGTGTTTTCTAAATCGGGAAAGTCAAAAGGTATTTTGGCTGCGAAAGGAAAATACACCACAGGGCAGAATTTACGTGTTTGGCCATTGAGAAGCAGGCTTTTCGACTAAACGAAGCCTAAATGTTTTTCAAAACGCTGAATTGAATCCACCGAAAACTCACGAAAACAACGGCGATCCAGTTTCTTGCGAATTTGGTACAACGGTGAAGCAAATGATAAATAATAAGCATTTACAAATATTTATTAAAAGTGTATTTATTTTAATAATTCGACAATGTATTTGGAAATGAATGTTTTGATTGTTTTCAGTTTGGGTCAGTCATGCTGAACTAAATATTCAGAAAAAATTGAGCCTGACTAAGCGCGATAAACTTAGCGGAGACTGGGTCCGAGTAAAAAATGCGTCAAAATATGGCTCAATTTTTTCAGCCTGTGCCAGGGCCATTTGTTCCCGCCATTTTGTTTTTGGCCGCCATCTTGGCCCAGCCCCCACAAATGGCCCTGGGGACGAGGTTGCTGAAGGGCCTTCGCTCGAAACGTATATAGGCTCACACGTTCTCTGTTTCGGCAGTATATCAAACCTTACTATATTTCGATTGTTGTGACACCTTTACTACTATTTTTTCAGTTTCAGCTGATTTATTAGAAGATGACACAGACGACCCATTTATGGCATTATACAACTCTGTGCGCACATATGCTGACTACAGCGGTCGTATTGTCAGTGAAGCGTTTATGCGACTGCCTTCCAAAAGGTAAACTTGATCTTGTTTTCTTAGGGGGCCTTTACACGAGCCCGGGTTGAGTGCCAGCCCGGATCAGCTCGCCATCCCTGATTATTCTTTTTTCGTGTTTACATGAACCCGGGTCGACCCGGGTCTTGAAAAGGATCACCCGGCAAGACGGGTTGACCCGGCTATCGTGTAAACGCTAACAGGGGTTTATTCGTAGACGGGTTGACCCGGGTTGGCTCTCAACCCGGGCTCGTGTAAAGGCCCCCTTAGTCTATTGTGTGTTCAAATGTATGTAAATATCAGTTCATTTCGCAACAAAAATGCGCATTAGTATAAATACACAGGTGATTATAGAAAATCACGCGCGCTGATTGGTCGAGCTACTTCGGATTAATTCTCGATAATCACCTACAGCGTTTATTCAAAATGGCCGTCAGCCAAGTTGTCAATGCGACAGACGAGGAAATTAACAATTTTAAAGAAAATGTTGTTCCTAAAAGTACGAAAATGTGTATTTATACTAAAACAATTATTCGCCTCAGGCTCAGTGAATATCGGTGAATAATAACCTCGACTTCGTCTCGGTTATTATACACCGATATTCACCTCGCCTTCGGCGAATAATTGTTAATTGAAAGGGTTAATGCCAAAATATATCTCTTACGAAGAAGACGAATTTCAAACGAAGTCAAATCACTGCTGTATAGAAAAGTTTCCTGACTGCCCCAACTGGGAATCGAACCCAAGGTCTCTGGTTTAATGTACCATGGCTCTAACCACTGAGCTATTGCACACATTACTGTACTGCTCATTGGGAGATATCTAATCCAGGACAAAGTCGGCTTGACCCAAGCCACCGTAAGCTATCTCTACATTAATCATAACTTCAACTCTTATATATCTCTTCTTATATATATCTCCAACCTCGAACCCAGGGCCATTTGTAGGGAACTGGGCCAAGATGGCGGGAACAAATGGCCCTGGTGGAGGCCAGGCTATCTCAGCCTCTGATTGTCAAGAGCTTATGGCGTAAATCAGACGGTTTGATTTTGTATTCTTTTTTAAAAAATGTATTTTGACCTTGTCGGTTGTTCCTGCACACGGCACGAGAAATTATATTTTAAACCATGCAATAATTAGGTGTAATTAGGTATAATTACTGTGTAATTAAAGAACTGGGTTCTAGTTAATAAAATGCGCAACTATACTGCGCATTTTGAGCTAGCCTCCACCAGGGCCATTTGTTCCCACCATTTTGTTTTATTCGCCATCTTTGCCCAGTTCCCTACAAATGGCCCTGGGGACGAGGTTGATATATCTCTTACATTAATCATAACTTCAATTCTTCAAAGGACCTACCCGGACTATTACGAAGTAATCAAGAATCCTATTGGCCTTTTGAGGATCGGGTCGAACATCAAGGTACATTGATAACTTTTTTTTTTGTTAAGAGAAGAGATGGATATACTAGCTCGGATATGAGAATTGAGTGTAAATATTCTTTGAGCTATTTTATTCAGAAAAATTTCTGAGTTCCTAAACCGTAGTCGAACCCAAATATTTAACAGTTATACCATGAGCTCGAGTTGTATATGAGCTCATAGCCAACGAGGCGCTTCGCCGAGTTGGCTATTAGTTCGTATACAACGAGAGCGAATGGTATAACTGTTTTATTATATAGCCAAGCACTGTACAAGAGACAAAATTACAGCGAAATGTTTGAAACAACAAACTTCCGGCATAGGCAACTAATACTTCCGCCATGCGTAATGATGCATTCACATAGAGTTTCTCACTGAGCTGTTCGGTAAACAGCTTCGAAATGTTGTATAAATGTTGCTCGAGAGGCAAAAAATGTGTTAAGCAGATCAACAAAAAAGATTAAAAGGTAACTTTATGAAGTCAAAAGGTGGGTCAGTTGTTTATATTAGCGTTGCTGTCGTGAAAAAGGTTTTGATTTCATGCAAAAATGAAACTGAAACACCTTCGGCAGTGAAACTAAATTACTTAGTTGGTTGTTTTTGGAAAAGAACATGCTTTTTACTACTCCAAATGCTCATCTAAATAAAAAAAGTCTCTTTACTGGTGATCTCCTACGAAATGTGTGTTGTAAGTTTGATTTTAACCGTGAGTTTCTTTGTTTGGCAACAGATTAATATCAACCCGTTAATTTAGTCGGGTTTTTTAAGTAAAAAGACGTAATTTTTAGGTGAATTTTACCATTTAACATGCTAAATTGTGTATCTGTTAATGTATTTTTACACAATGTTGTTTTTTTATACATTGGTTTGAGGGTATTGATGTTTTTTCTGTATAAAAATCCGTCAATTTCAACTCTTTTCGGCAGTTTAAAAAAACATGCCGCCATCTTGTTTTTCCTCTACTAGCAGGATATGAGCTGATAGCCTGGTAGTAGGGAACCAATCACATTACGCAAAAGCTCATATGCGATAGCATGCTATATAATAATCGTGTATAGCAGACAGTAAGTTCTTAAAAGTTTTTATGTCTTTTGTTTGCCTCATTTCATCCGGCAGATTGTTCCAAAGTTTTGCTGCTGTGAATCTCCATGATTTTTGGCCGTGTGTTGTTGTCTTTACTTTTGGAATTCTTAAAGAGTTTGTTTTCCTTAAGTCATATGGTGTATCTGTTTTTTCAATAAGTGAACTTCGACTGTCATTCAATTCTGTGTTGACCATTTTAAAAGTGGAGATTAAAGGGTATTGGCAATAAAAATTAAGTTTGTCTCATTTGAAAGAACTCGTCAAATGGTATAAGAAGACCTTTTACAATTTTTCCGTATCTGTTTTGGTTTTGGAAATATTTCGACCAAAGACAGCGTGCTGTCCGCCATCTTGTTGTAATATTGGGTCTAATTAACTAGCAAATTGGTGACGTCACAACCAGGGTAAACCTGATGAAACTACTCCGTGGGTGACCAAATTTCCACGGAAGGCTTTTTAAATGTTGTGGGTCAATTTAAAATGGAAGTAGTGCAACAAAATCGAGTTTCTAGCTCATAATGTCATAAGGTTGGCAAGATAAAAATTTCACTTTACCCTGGTTATGATGTCACATGCAAAATAATTCCAAGATGGCGGACAGCAGGCTGTCTTTGGTCGAAATATTTCCAAAACCAAAACAGATACGGAAAAATTGTAAAAGGTCTTCTTATACCATTTGACGAGTTCTTTCCAGTGAGACAAACGTAATTTTTATTGCCAATACCATTTAAGATCTTTTGTTTGCGTTGTTGTTCTATAGAGTCCTTAGATTCAGACGCTGTAAGAACGTTTCATAGGGTGTTGATCTTTCGTTAAAGACAAATCGTAAGGCTCTTTCGTTAACTTTTTCCAGCTTGGCGATTTTTCGTGCGCTACAATTGTACAGAAAGGCAACATTTTATTCATCCTTTGTAAGACTGCTATCTGTTGGCTAGCCTTTCTACATATTTTTTGAATGTGGTTATTAAATTTCAGTTTATTATCAAATATGACTCCAAAGTAATTCTATTTGTTCAGAGTGAGGAATAATCGTGTCCTCGCATCGAAATGTTGGTGTCTCGGTTCATTTGTTTTTCTTTCCCAAGGACCATACTCTGGTATTTTGATTTGTTTAGTTTTAGTCTTTCTATTAAGAACTCTCCTTATTGACTTAATTTTCTCCTCAGTTACACTGGCTAGTCATTGTTGTCTCACTCCGTTTAGAGGGCCGTTTTCACACAATTTCGATCCGGTGCCGTATGAACGCAACGGCGTTTTGTGACTTTTTAGCGCCGTTTCAACTCGCTCCAGACTCGTGTGAATGGGGTCTAATATACGCAAAACTACTATTACTTGTAATATACTATAAATAAAGCTAATTTAGTTTAGTTTACGTCTCTCAGAGTTAGCTGTATAGGGCAATAGCACTAAAAATTAAGTTTGTCTAATTTGAAAGAACTCATAAAATTGTAATAGAACATCCTTTACAACTTTTTCGTATCTCTCTTCGTTTTCAAGATATTTCAATTTGTTTGATATGTAAATGAGATGGTCTCTGACGTCAGGTGTGGGGTAAAATATTTTCACATGTAGCAAAACAAGTTATATCTCTAAGTTTGTTCAGCGAAATCATTTGAAACTGTGCACATAAAAACTCCTTGCGACGCTGAACATTTCATGTCAGATATGTAAGTGATTTTGCTCTGTATGAAAATATTTTACCCCACTCCTGACATCAGAGACCATCTCATTTACATATCAAACAAATTGAAATATCTTGAAAACGCAGAAAGATACGAAAAAGTTGTAAAGGATGTTCTATTACAATTTTATGAGTTCTTTCAAATTAGACAAACTTAATTTATCGCTTCCTTTAATCAACACTAATTCTGGCAATTCCTTGTCATGATGAGCTCTGTTTTCTTTGCTTAAGCTTTTACGCAATAAACCAGTCAGATACCGATTGGAATAATTATGGCAATGTGCGTTAGCACATGCCGGTTTATTAATTTTTGTAATCAATAACATAATTATTAATATAACAAATTATTAAGAAAAGTAATTAACAGTTCGCACAGAAAAGGTGGGGGTAATACAAACGCCCACTATACTAAGAAACTAATATACATGTAAAAGAAAATTGCGTCAAGAAAACGGGGAGGAGGGTGGGTAAAAACTTGATTTCAGCTAGAGACTCTCTAATCCTGCTGTAGCCAACGTGCAGAGCAGAATGAACCAATCTCGCATTCCACACCAGATAAATACCGCGAACTCCTATCCGTTTTCCCGCGCATTACATTCATGTGATCACAAACATTCCGGGGAAATTACCCATGTGATCCCTGACACATTTATCTACTTTTATCTATTTATAAATTTTAAGTGCAGGAAGCAATAAAATCTTTATTGGTATGCCAATAATTCCTTTTTGTTGCCAATACCCTTTAAGTTATATGTCTTAATTATTGTTCTCTGTCGTAGAATGGGTTTTATGGAAGCTTAGATGTACTTACTGCAGAAATGAATCGATGTTTTGAAAATGCAAAGGCCTACAACGAAACTGAGTCGATGCTATATCAGGTATTAAGATATTCATTAATTTTCCATGAATCGACTTTAGCACTCAAATCCTACGGCAGCTGTTTTCATGACACTTCATATACACTAAAATGGCCGTAAAGCAGCTCGGCTGCTCATTGTATCCATTACTGTACTTATTGCAAATGAACACTACACAGTGAAGTACAGTCGAACCTCTATTAAGCGGCCACCTTCGGGGAATGGCTTTGTGGCCGCTTAATAGAGTGACGCCAACAATGGGCCTTGGATGTGGTCAAATGTCCTTTTATTCGATTCTAAAACACTGATAACAGTAACAAGTAGACTTTGGAAAAACCAACAAGTAGTTAACAAAACAGTTTTCAAAAACCGAAAAAATAATAAAACAAAGGAGCAACGAAACGAATAACAAAAATGCCACACGTTCGATGCATGTATACTGACGCCTAGCAAGTTATGTTGGCTTAAAATAGTTATCAATGTGCATCTGTCGCTGCGGTGCACTGAGTTTCAAAGCGCAAAGCAAGTCATTTGTCTTTGAAATTGATAGAGCTAGCTCCTCATATTCATGATACTGTGCGAAATTCCACAGAATCTCAGCACGCCAAATCCCTGCACAAGGAGGGATTTGACGCAAAGTAAAGAGTAGTGTTTGTCTGCACCGGACATGCAGATATTTTTATTACCGACAATGTTTTTGAATTTGATTACATGTAAACTTGAGGCATGAGGTTTCAAGTGACATGTGTTGAATGAATGAAATACATGTACTTACTGGCAGCAACTAAGTGTTCTATGGTCTCTTATTTAGCTCAAGTTTTAGTTTCGGTTCTCTTGCGGTAAAAATTGTGCCTAAGATAAATTAAGCTGGCCGTTTAATACAGGTAAAAAGCAATACGAAATACCAATTGGGACCGCTCGTATAGGTGGCCGTGGCCGCTTAATAGAGGTGGCCGTTTAATAGAGGGGCAATCTATAGTAGTGGTGTGCGTCGGATCGGATTGACCCCTTGTAATCCGAGGGTTTGCCAAAACTGTCAATCCGAATCCGATCCGATCCGAAGCCAAAAAATCGTAGTCCGATGCGATCCGATCTGAAAACAGCTGCTCAAATCCGATCCGATCCAGTCCGAGAAAATTAAAACACCGGATATATGTTGCAATAATTGCGCAAACTTTCCGAAAAGGAAACCAATAAACAAATGAATTTAAGAAAACTACTATACTTTAATAATCTTATGTAATAATAACTTTCATATATTGTGCAACGTGCATACAACTAGTGAATTTGTCAATTTTGTACAAAAACAATGACAAAAGTGAATCTGATGCGGGTAAAAAAGTGCAAAATCCGATTCGATCCGATCTGGGGGAAAAAGAACAAAATCCGATCCGATCCGAGAAAAAAAGAACAAAATCCGATCCGATCCGAACAATAAAAGTTTAGTCCGAATCCGATCCGAATCCGATCGGATTCGGATTCGGATCGGATTCGCACACCTCTAATCTATAGTAAATTACAGGGAATATTTTAGGGGTTTTGACAAGTGGCCGTTTAATAGAGGGTGGCCGCTTAATAGAGGTTCGACTGTATTTTCTTTCTGGGTCGTTGTTTTAGGATGCAGCGACATTACAAGATGTTCTTCAGTCGAGAAAAGCTGACATTGAGAAAATATCTTTGGAGAAAGGCATCGCTCTTACGAGGCCTGTTAAGGTAAACCATTCTCATGTTCTTCTCAAAACGTTTTTAAAGGTGAAATGCAATGTAACATTTTTTTTTCTTTATTTTGTTAAACTATATACGATTAGTGTAAAGCCACTGACAAAATTTCAGCGAGAAATTACTTCAAATTTTAGGGATATTGATGTTTTTGCATTGTCGGAAATGCATTGGGAAATGTCACATTGCACCAAAGTTGCCATGAAATACGCTTTGTAGACGCTTCTTTTTATTACTCAAAAATAGCGTACTGAATAATTGAAAGTAAGAGTTAATTACCGAGAACCGAGGCATTAAGCCATATAGGAAGTATAGGCTTAATGCCGAGGTTCGAGGTAATTAACTAATTTAGTTCAAATTTCACAAGGTTTTGTCTTTATCTGTATACTAGCCTGCGTAGCCCGCGCTGGGGATTGGGACGGACAGTGAAAGGAGCGCCTGCAGTCACCCATTGTTATTTTTCGTGTATAGTGTTCGCCGGCGAACGCTCGCAATCTATTGGTTGACACGCTAATGACCTATCAATCAAAGAGAGTTTGAATTTCCGCTGCAGACGTTGGCGAAGAAGAGTAACTTACATCGAGTTCACTGGTTTTGGGTAGCTCCTTGGGCATACTTTGACCCATAGAAAATGGGCTCTATATAACATTATAAAATAACATTTTGAAAACAAGCCCGGCGATTGGTTGAAAGCCGTGTTTCTATAACTTTATGGAAACACGGCAAGGTCCACGCCATGTAGGATACGCCATCATACGCCATTATGAAGAGTAAGGAGAATTTACGCTTTGATGCAGTGATTATGTTTACGTTCTATACCTATTTTCGACAGGTTATTTTATAAAGGAAATAGAAAACATTTTTTCCGTGTTCCCATAGAGTTATAGAAACACTTGTGGAAGTTTGGGAGAACTCGAAATAGCGTGGAAACACTCGCCCTGCGGGCTCGTGTTCCCACTACAATTTCTCGTTCTCCCAAACTTCCACTCGTGTTTCTATGCGTTTCCTTTTCCAATGCCCCGAAAATTCGGCGGGAAAATTCAATGAACCTTATCAAACGTTTTTTCTTATTTTTTTTATTGTATAAAACAAATAGATTCCATTTTTCCGTTGTCTGTTCAGTTATAGATGCACAGAGGACGTCACAACGTGGTAAGAACATCATCGACTGCGTCTCGTGGGCCACTTTTTTGTTCTTACCACGTTGTGACGTCATCTGTGCATCTATAACTGAACAGACAACGGAAAAATGGAATCTATTTGTTTTATACAATAAAAAAAAGAAGAAAAAACGTTTGATAAGGTTCATTGAATTTTCCCGCCGAATTTTCGGGGCATTGGAAAAGGTGAAACACGCCATCTGACGTGATCCATGATCTATACAAAACGAGGAATAACATTGGTTCGTGACATTGCAGTGACGATTTTCATTGGTTCACAAGAATAGGAACAAGTGTGATGAAACCCGTGCATCTGTCCTGTAATAGATCATGGCTCGCGACCAATGAAAACGTGCAAAACATTTTGGTTATTGTATAAAACTCTATGGAAACACGGAAAATGTTTTCTATTTCTTAAATAATAATAATAATAATATAAAAAAAAAATAATAATAATAAGTATAGGTAATAGCATGGTTTCGAGTGCAATTTGGAAAAAAACATGCACGAGTGAGTTTTTCAAATACTGTCAAAATAGCACGAGTCCGAAGGACGAGTGCTATTTGAAGTATTTGAAAAACTCACGAGGGCATGTTTTTCCAAATTGCACGAGAAACCATGCTATTACTTATTAATAATATACATGAAAAAATGTTCAAAACAACTGTACTAACATTTTAACTTACGCATGTTTCACGGCGTCCACTCCTCGCATATTTATTTGTTAAAAAACGCTTCGCTTCCTTTACTACTTGAAAAAGTTTACTCGAGGCATAAAGAAGCTTCTGGTCTTCTTGTAGGTACTTCACTTCGCAATATTAAAGCAAAACTAGCTTCAAATTTGAACAAATTATCCCCAATACCGCCGAATCTTGGCCACCATCTTTGTTCGTTTTGAGTCGAGAAAAATCCGCTGTACAATCAATTTGATTGGTTCTTAGTGATAACAGATTTTTGCACTGTGATTACAGATTTTTGCACTGTGATTACAGATTTTTGCACTGTGATTACAGATTTTTGCACTGTTGTTTGGGATTAACTGCACTGGAATCAGCCAATCACAGTCGAGATATTTTTTCATGTATATTATTAGTATAGGTAATAGCATGGCTTCGAGTGCAATTTGGAGAAAAACATGCACGAGTGAGTTTTTCAAAGACTATCAAAATTGCACGAGTCGAGTGCTATTTGAGGTCTTTGAAAAACTCACGAGTGCGTGTTTTTCCAAAATTGCACTCGAAACCATGCTATTACTTATTAATAATATACATGAAATGTTAGACAAATGTTCTTCCGGCTACAAAGTTTACATACCACTCATTGCTCCACTTCACGAAGCATAAATGGTTAAAAACTGCTTCGCTTTGTTCACTAAATACGTAAAATGTTTTACTCATAGCATCTAACCTCTTCTAGTCTTCTTGCAGGAACTTTAATGACAATATTAAAGCAAAATTCATTCTGTATTTCATCGAAATGTTCTTCGACAACTCTATGTTTTGGTCGCCATATTGGATTTTCTCGTGAGGAAAAACCATCCTTCAAAATCCGCATATTACGCATTTCACTGGCTTTCCGGTAGTTTCCAGTTGTTTATTAGCCAATCAGAATGGTTAATACTCATTGAAATTTGCCCTGTATTACACCTTTTCTGCACTGTATTACATTGAAATTGCACTCCTCTCGACCAATCAGGATGCAGTAATTTTGTCATGTATATTATTAAAATATTAATAAACCTGAAACAAAGGATGTGCACGGTATAAGGTACGGTTGAACATAAAATCCCAGCTCATTATAGGCGCTTTGAAGTTTGCCGAGTTTCCAGACCATATCTCAGATTGACTATTTAACAAATTAATCGTTATATAGATATACAATTGTATTGTGACATAATGGAAGATTTAACTAGCCGTTATTTTCCACAGAAACCTCCAAGGACGAGCGATATCACCCATAGTGAAGATCCAGATGTTGAAACCAGAGAAGCCATGGTACCCACCAAACCAGTCATCAGAAAATCTGGGAAAAAACCTGTGCTGTCCGACAGTGAAGCTAACATTTTGAAAAAACGTATGCAAGAGATGTACGATGCTGTCGAGTCCTACCAGGTAGTCACGAATACCATGCATTTTAGATGTTATGAAATACCCACTGACCTATTATATAACTGGATTGCGACTCCCGTCCAAAAAGTGAGCGCGAATAAAGATGACGGAAATATGGGTTATTTCGCTTATGGCAGCAACCGCTGACTTTATTCTGTGCAATATGTATATTAGCCTGGTACCCAATCTCGAGCCCATAGTCACCCCCTTTTTGGTCAGCGGGAGAGCGCGGGGGAGACTCTGGGGAAATTGGATTTAATTACCCCTGAAATGAGGGGTTCCGGTTGTTAAGCGCATGATCGTAGCCTCATCTGCTGTGCAGGATGTGCGTTGTGTTCATTATATTTGTTTGAAATCGCAAATACTATATTTGTGAGAACCCTGCATAAAATGCAAATTGTTTAAATTGTTTTACATTTATACATCAAATGTAACGACAAATCCCACCAGGGTTTGTTTTGTTCATTGCGACATTAATTTGTTCGAAATTCGTCTTAAGTCTTTTAAACTTTGCTATGAAGTTTGTTTGTGTGACTGAGACCCAGATATATTAAACAAAGAGAGGAGATGTAAATGAGGCGTCTAAATTTGAAGATATATATGTTTATTGAATTAAGCAATATATTTGACTTCATTATTTTACAATCTGTATGTTTTGAATCGATGAATTCAATAAATTTAAATGAGCCAATCAAAACAGAGAATCAATCCAGTTTCCCCCAGAGTCTCCCCCGCGCTCTCCCGCTGACCAAAAAGGGGGTGACTATGGGCTCGAGATTGCCTGGTACCCTGGCCCAATTTCAAAAGAAATATGGGCCAGGTAACCACTAATCTCATTCTCGCGTCATCAGGGCTAAATCCACTTATTGCAGTTTTACTCATAGCCAATAAAAACGCGCGAAATTTCAACAAATAGGAAAGCAGAAGTCTTTAGTGGTTACCTGGCCCATATTCTTTGATTGGGCCAGGGTACCAGGCTATATGTATATTTGCGTGTGGGCTCAGCCGCGCCCGCAGTCCATCAATCTAGTTACAAATTCAACTATCAAAGAAAGGTCAGCGGTTACTACTTTGGGAGAAATGGCTGTTGATTCATGTCTCGTTGAGGTTGGGGTTAGGATAGTTTAGCAAGACATGAATTAGCCTGGTACCCTGGCCCAATTTCAAAAGAAATATGGGCCAGGTAACCACTAATCTCATTCTCGCGTCATCAGGGCTAAATCCACTTATGACGATTGCAGTTTTCCTCATAGCCAATAAAAACGCGCGAAATTTCAACAAATAGGAAAGCAGAAGTCTTTAGTGGTTACCTGGCCCATATTCTTTGATTGGGCCAGGGTACCAGGCTAGACATCAATCAACAACCGGAGAAATTACCCATAAACCGCCATTCTATATCGTTCACTTTTGTCAGTAATTTGTATAGAGCACCCGCAGTCTAGTTCTATAGATCAGTGGTTCTGCTATAGATAGTAAAAAGACTGCCCAAGGAACTTAGTCACGTGGGGTGCTTTGAGTTAAAAACGAGTTAAAAGTAATTCGTTGAACTGCATTTTACTCGGTTTGCAAAATGATATCACGAATGACGTGACTATTCTTATTTTAGCGAGACTTTAAGGGGGGACAACGCGAGGTCCACTTTACCGCCTCGCTTCCTCGTGTGTCCCCGTTATCCCTACGAGCGTGGAAGGACCTCTGACACCCAGGGTAGACTTTAAGTGGAATTTTTTTCCGACTTCTCACTTTCCGATAATGTTGACATTTCAGATGATTATGTCACCTTACAAATCTCCAAAGCGTTCGGCTTGCGGCTTAGGCCTTGGGCAGACATGTTTTATTACCGACTTTCGGAGTGAAACTTGCAGCGGATTCAGGTTGAGCGTTTAACGACAATAATTGTCGCGTTAGTTGCAACTGAATAATTATATGACGTTTCTAGGCAAAATGTCAGACGTTGCTGGGTGGGGCTTACTAACTACTTATTGACCGAGCGTGAGGTCTGTACTAGTGAAATATCGGACCGATGTTTTTTTAGTACGGACCGAGACGAGCGCAGCGAGTTGAGGTCTGTGCAAAAAACAGAGGTCCGATATTTCACTAGTACAGACCGAACAAGCGAGGTCAATAAGTAGTTTATTATATGGCCATAAATGTTGTGAACGTTCTGTGAAACTGACTCGACCCATCTTTCTTGCGAACTAAACGAAAATGGCAGACATTTCCCCATATTTTTTAAAGTACTTTCCGTTGAGCTAGAATCCTGAACTTTCTACCCCAAATAGTATTTTTCAATTGCTTTTGTTTGACATATTGCTCAAGATCGTACGTTAAGTAGTTGAATAAAAAACCATCTGAAATTCTAAACTTGTGAGAAGTAAATGTTATGTTATTACGAACAATGTTATGAACGTTTTGAACATTTAAAAAACTTTCACAAAACGTGGAAACTCGAACTATATATCAAATGAAAGCTTATAACATTTCTAACAACATACCTGCACGATATATTTCAACAATGAGTAGTTCTGAAATTATAATCCATCTTGTTGCATATACTGACATGACTGCCATTTTGTTTATAAAACTTACGGTCCCAAACGGCAGATTCCGCTCTGAGCGGGCGGATACGGGAAATATCCGACCGCTTATGAACCAATCAAATTACAGGATTTCCGTATTCGGACCTCTCAGCGCTGCTGCCATATAATAAAAGTTCTTATTCAATTCACACGCAACGCAGATATTTTAAGACAGAACGTTGTAAGTCCCACCAAGCAACGTCTGACATTTTGCCTGGAAACGTCTTAATTAACTGTTGTAACTAACGCGACAATTATTGTCCTTAAACGCTCAACCTGAATCCGCTGTAAGGTCCGTTTACACAGGCGATTCTTGGTGCGATTTTTCTCATTCTGGCACATGCGATTGAAGGGATGTCTCACGAATGTATTGAACCATTAAAGCTTTGTACAAATGTCCAATGCATGTGTATGTCAATCCATTCGATCGTATCAGTCAGGAGGAGAAAAATCGCAGCAAAATCGCCTGTGTAAACGAGCCTTTATATTTCTTTACTACAAACTTAAAGATAAACACGTTTAAACCAATTTACTTATAACATTGCATGTGTCATTTCTGCAAGAGATTTTAATGTTGGACATAAACTGACGAAATCTCTCGAATGGTATTTTAATAGGATGAGAATGGAAGATACTTATCCCAACTTTTTGTGGAGCTGCCATCAGCTGTTGTAAGTGTTTTGAAAGATAGTCTAGCTTGTTACGTTGTCAAGGTTATACAGGTGTTACTCTGAGTGAGCGAACCATGCCGAAACTTTGATTGATTGATTGATTGATTGTTTGCATGAATGATTGATTGATTGATTGATTGATTGATTGCGTGATTGGTTTGTTGGTTTGTTGGTTGGTTGGTTGGTTGATATATTTATTGATACATTGATTGAGTGATTGATTGATTGATTGATTGCGTGATTGATGATTGTTTGTGTGATTGGTTGGTTGATTGATACAGTGATGGATTGATTGCGTGATTGATTGGTTGGTTGATTGATTGATTGCGTGATTGATTGGTTGATTGATTGATACATTGATGGATTGATTGATTGATTGATTGATTGATTGATTGGTTGATTGATTGATACATTGATGGATTGATTGATTGATTGCGTGATTGATGATTGTTTGCGTGATTGGTTTGTTGGTTGATTGATATATTTATTGATGGATTGATACATTGATTGATTGATTGATTGATTGATTGATTGATTGATTGCGTGATTGATGATTGTTTGTGTGATTGGTTGGTTGGTTGGTTGGTTGATTAATTGATGTATTGATACATTGATGGATTGATTGATGGATGGATGGATTGATTGATTGATTTATTGATTGATTTATTGATTGATTGATTGATTGATTGATTGATTGATTGATTGATTGATTGAAAATTGCTCCCTTGATTGATGCTGTCATTGTTCATTAAGAAACGGAATATTTTTCTTTTGTTGTTGTAGCAATATCCAGACTATTATGAAATAATCTCGGAACCAACTTGTCTAAGAATGATTGACAGAAACATTCGAGAGGGACGCGTGAGTTGAAGTCATACTGTCTACAAGCATCAAGCTTTGCAATAAAACGTACTGTTAAATACAATGCTTTCTATTTCACCTTTAGTATTTATCTGAGCAACAAATTCTTTTGGATTTCGAAATAATGTTTGAAAATGCCAAGCATTATAATGAGGTTGGATCACAGGTTCACCAGGTAATTGCGTAATATGCTGCTAACAAAACGAGTTTAAAACTAGGACGAGGTGCCATTGCTATGATACTTGGGGACGCTTGTCAGGCTGATTGTACTGTACTTTACTTTACTTTACTTTACTTTACTTTGCTTTGCTTTACTTTACTTTACTTTACTTTACTTTACTTTACTTTACTTTACTTTACTTTACTTTACTTTACTTTACTTTACTTTACTTTACTTTACTTTACTTTACTTTACTTTACCTCACCTCACCTCACCTCACCTCACCTCACCTCACCTCACCTCACCTCACCTTACCTCACCTTACTTTACCTTACTTCACTTCACTTCACTTCACTTCACTTCACTTCACTTCACTTCACTTCACTTCACTTTACTTTACTTTACTTTACTTTACTTTACTTTACTTTACTTTACCTTACTTTACCTTACTTTACCTCACTTTACCTCACTTTACCTCACTTTACCTCACTTCACTTCACTTTACTTCACTTCACTTCACTTCACTTCACTTCACTTCACTTCACTTCACTTCACTTCACTTCACTTCACTTCACTTCACTTCACTTCACTTCACTTCACTTCACTTCACTTCACCTCACCTCACCTCACCTCACCTCACCTCACCTCACCTCACCTCACCTCACCTCACCTCACCTCACCTCACCTCACCTCACCTCACCTCACCTCACCTCACCTCACCTCACCTCACCTCACCTCACCTCACTTCACTTCACTTCACTTCACTTCACTTTACTTTACTTTACTTTACTTTAATTTAATTTACTCTGAATTTACTTTACTTTACTAAACTCTTAATTTACTTTTACTAAATTCTTGAAGTCAAGTCTACTCTACTTTAACTTTAACAGATGTTTTTCAAAATCTAACTATATGTCTAGTTTGATTCAAAAGCACAATGTAATTTCTGTTCGAATCCTAGGATGCACTAACGTTGGACAAGGTTCTTAAAAAGAAGCGAAAGTCCCTCGGAAAGCTACAGTTTGGTAAGTTCTTAGACTCTGTAGTTTTTCTCTTGCAATTCAACTAATATTAGAAAAAACTTTTTTAAAGACTTTTTTACTTTTTTAAAGTAATATTTAAAACACTCTTTCCTTCTTTCTTCCCTTCTTTCGTTTGTTTGTTGTTTTATTCCTTGCTTTCTTTCTCTCTTCTTTAATTTTTTGCATTTTATACTATATATTTTACTTCATTTCGTAGGTCAAGCTGAAACTACTTCTTCGACAAGTCCTTCAGTCAAACAAACCACTCCAGGAAGCAAACAACAAACCACTCCGACCAAATCAACCAGAACGTAAGCTAAAAACACAATACTTCATATGAAAACAGAATAGATACTGTACTCAACGTTAATCTTCATTCTGTGATATGAATCTGTTTTCGATACGCGTCATTACTCATCCAATTTCAATTTATAACAGACTGTATTTACAATACACACCAGTGTATTTACAATGCATGCCACAGAGTGCCCACGCGCTGCCAAGATGTGCTCCCTGTGGTTCGAACCCTGTCAGGGGTCTCAGAAATCTTTTCTGAGTAAATTGATCTTGACGAACGTGTGTTACATTACACCAAGCTCGCAAACGTACCACATGCACTACATGTATACGTACAACTTATCATGTCACTTTAACAACAACATCTCATATGCAAACGCTACTACTTAGGAGCACATATGACTATGAATTTGCAACCTTAGCTCTCCATCTGAGCCTCAGTGGCTCAATGGTTAGAGCGTCTAACCGGTCATTAAAAGGTTGCAGGTTCGAACCCTGTCTGGGGTCTCGGAAATATTTTCTGAGTAAATTGATCTTGACGAACGTCCACCGAACATCTGTTTCATGAACAGTAACTTGTTAAGTAGGTCAGTGACCACACCTAACCTTCATGTGTATATTCTATTGAAGTTTGTCGGCGCGACCATCCCATGTTTCAAGTACCACGGATGTGAAAGAACTGTGCAAAGAATTGTTCAACTCTGTCAAAGACTATACTGTAAGTTGTTTTGCAGTTTCTACCGTATTTCTTGTACTAAGCTTTCTTTCTGTAGTTGTATTGTTTGATCCTTCAA